>CM035423.1:126169663-126492163 GCA_020310875.1 Ceratopteris richardii | reverse complement strand
TTGGAAATCCTGTCTTGTCCTCTTGTAATCTCGTAGTACGAGATCTTGTCGAGTTCTTTCTTGTATCTAGTCTCCCAGAAGGGAGTTCTTGTAATCCAGATATCTTGTTCCATACTTATGATCCCGGGTTGTGGGATCTCTTGTATCATCTTTAGTCCAGTTTTCCATACCTATCAGGCCCCTGTTGTGGGACGTATTGTATCAGTTACGTATTCTTGTATCATTTTCCCTACATGGGTGTTCTTGTAATCAGAAGTGTATTTCCAAAATCTTGTCTAGTGTAGTCAGAGAGCACAATCTAGTGCTCCCCTAACATTTTGGCAAGACTACCTTCATCAAGACTAGGCACGATGGATTCTCTATGCAAGGAGATCCAATCTACCATAAAGGACTTGATCAAACATGTCCAAAAGATGAAAAGATTGCTACGACAAGATGATCCATCAGTTTCAAGCTATGCCTTGAATATCAAGATGTTATTTCGTGGAGCTACATATCAAGAAGACTCCATGATTAATCAGTTTCGAAGTGGCCTCAATATTGAAGTCAAATATCTCTTGCTATCCATGCCTCAAGCAAATACCTTGGAGGATGTTATCAAACAGGCAGTTCAATGTGAGAATCATTTGTTGAAAGAAACCCAAGTCCAAGAGTCGGATGTCTTGAATAATGAAGACACTATTCCTCAAGAATGTGAATCAAGAATCTTTGAAGCGCAAAAAGTCATTACAAATGATATGGAGTATACATGTTATGAAGATATCAAGAAGGTAAAGGATAAGGAGGAGTTCCTGTTCAATCAAGGAGGTGTGCTTACTCAATGCTCTCCATCAAAGAACTTGGAAACACCACAACATTCCACTAGAATCTCAAATGATCTATCGCATGAAGAACTCAAGAAAGCTCAAGAGAGACTGAGTCCTTCACCAGCTATCAGGATTAAGGATCAAGAAGAATTCAAGGTCGTGCATGTATTAGATTCAAGGATCTCTCGAGGAAGATTGAAATGCCTTATTCATTCCAAAGCATATGACACCAGTGATTGCACTTTGGAACTTATAGAAAATCTTTTGAGAGCCAAAATCAAGGTTCGAGAATTCCATAAGAAGAATCCAATGAAACCTAAGTTAGAGAACATGGCCGCTCCTCGTGGAACTCGTCGCTTGAGGGGGAGGTGATGTCATGGATAGAAAGAAAACAATCTTAAACCTTAGTTCCATGTGAATTCTATATCTCATGATTGGTACAGAATTAGGAGAAACCAATGCTTCCATTGCGTGCGAAACTTGCCAAAACCCTAAGATTGATTGACTTCTTGCTTGATTCTGAAATCCAAAGACCATGCTTTGAATTGATGACATCATCGATGACATCATCAATTCTTAACTACCCTTGAACGTCCCTTGGAAAACCTATATAAGGAGGGGTTGGCCACATTCATTCTCAATCGTGGAAGCCAATCTTGTGGATACCAGTCTTGGGAGCTCAAGGAGTCATGACCGCCAAGTAAGTACTCTCCAAGTTCTAGTTCCAGTTCTTGTCTTGTTCCTTGTTCCAGTCTTGTCTAGTCTAGTTCTTGGACATCCTGTCTTGTCCTCTTGTAATCTCGTAGTACGAGATCTTTTCGGGTTTTTTCTTGTATCTAGTTCATCCCCGAGAAGGGAGTTCTTGTAATCCAGATATCTTGTTCCATACTTACGATCCCGGGTTGTGGGATCTCGTGTATCATCTCTGGACCAATTTTCCATACCTATCGGCCCCATTTTGTGGGATGTATTGTATCACTTATGTATTCTTGTATCATTTTCCCTACGTGGGTGTTCTTGTACTCAGAAGTGTATTTTCAAAATCTTGTCTAGTGTAGTCAGAGAGCACAATCTAGTGCTCCCCTGACAATCGTGTTCAAGAGGGGGAAGATTGTGGAAGCATGCACAACAAAACAAAACACCAAGCCGTTGACTAAAGAAGTGTTGATATATTTAGGTAATGGTGTGTGTGAACACACTAGGACCGTTGGGGCACCTTTTTCCTTCTTTAGGAGGTTTTTTTCCCCGGCTTGTATATATGCCTATAGCCCTAATGGGTCACTAATCTTTGTACATTCTAGTGGTAATACATTTAGTATTGTGTGTTGTGCTCCTAGCTTCTTCTTCTTCCTTGTGATGTTTGTGTGCTTCCGTAGACCTCAATATCCAACAATTGGTAACAGAGTAGGTCACTGCTTCATCTAGGGCATTGTCGACACCCCTCGGGGCACAATCTCAGAATCGCATGAAAATTGGTGGGCATACCCGGCACGATTAGGAATTCAAAAATTCTTCGCTTTATGGTGTCAAAATCACGTTCTGAGCTTGTTTCGGCCTCCAAATGCACTATCGAAGTGCTTGTGCATACAATTTCATCTTTTTGTGCCAAATATATATATAGGTTTCGGTTCATCAGTATAAGCATCTCCAAGTCTGCTACAGTTTTAGCAAAACTAAACAGGGTAGCCTTGTTCAACTTTTTGAGATACGGTCATTTTTCTACATCAAGGTATTTTAGTCAATGGCCATAGGCTGAAAGTAGTGATGTATTCCGTATCTTGGTTGTTGAGGATAAGTTGGATGGTACCAATTACCCATTATGGGCTTATATGATGCATCATGTATTGATTGCAAAAGGATTGTGGAATATTGTGCAGGGTGTTGAAAAACATCCTATTACACTGGCAAACACAGTTGTTGAAGGTGATGCAGACGGCATTGAAGATGGTGATATTCTTCAGATTCTTATTCCTATTGCGGTTCTTGTTGCACCTACTATAGAGCAACTTTGTAGGGATGGCAGAGATGCTCAAGCACATGCAATGATAGCCTTGTCTATCAAACGTGCCATTATTCCCCACATTCACTCCTTTAAAATAGCTAAGTATGTGTGGGATACATTAAACACTTTGTACCAGGCAAGGAATGAGGCTCATGTTGCTTATCTTCGAAAACAGTCAGAGAGTGAGCACATGTATGAAGAAGATTCCATCGATAAATTTTTGACAAAGATCAAAGATTTGAAGGAGCAGTTGATTTCTGTTGATGAAGTCTTGCTTGATAGTTCACTTGTGTAGACTATTCTAAATGGTCTTCCACATTCATATCAGAGTTTTGCTTCTACTCTTCAATTGATGATGAAAGGCAATCCAAATTCCTTAATATTTGAGGATTTAGTTTCTATTCGATTGCACAAAGATCAATCTAGGAAGAACAGGTCCATTATGCATGTTGCAAATCAAGCTTTCCTAGTTAATGAGAAGGGCAAAGATAAATGGAATTCTTCTATTAGTAAGCAAAAACCTGCTAATTCTTTATAATCAAAGAAGGATGATAGAGATGAGCAAAAAACAGAAAAGCAAAAATTGTTTTACAGATACTATAAAGGAAATGATCATGTGAGGCAAGGGAGAAAGAGGCTAGAATTGGTGTTGCAGAGGCCTTTACACCCAAAATAGAGTCTGCTAATCTTGTGCAGAATGAAGAATGGAAATTTACCATTATTTGTAGTTATGACCCATCTTCTCATGAACAATGTATGTCTGCAATAGAATCAGATGTTTGGTACTTTGATAGTGGGGCAATCAAACATATTACCTCGTAGCATAGTTTCTTCACTTCACTCGAGCCTCCCATATAGGGAATACTGTCATATGCACCAAGAACGCCTCTTATCCTTTCATGGGAGTTGGTAAGATCATTATGACTACTACTGATGGGAGTTCTTTTACATTGTCGGATGATTTATTTGTGCCAGGGATCAAGAAGAATATGTTATCAATTTCAGCTTTAGCCAAGATTGGCTTGGTTGTGAAATTCGTTGATGACAGATGTAGAGTTCATGATCTCTCAAATGGCAATGTCATTATTGCTTCTGGAATTTTATGTCGTGGGTCGTATAAGCTCATAGACTATGAAAAATCTGTGAATGATTCAGCTTGTGTAGTACATGATTCTCATGCTTTGTCAAATGCAAAGCTTTGGCATGCACGTTTTGGTCATCTGAATTTTGCTAAGTTGTTATGCCTACAGAAATCTGAAATGGTGTCCTCTTTGCCCAAATTTGAGGCACCTAATAAACATGTCTATGAAGGCTATATTTTGGGAAAAATGTAGCATTCCTCGTTCCCAAAAGATGGTTCAATTTGAGCTACTCAAAAATTGCAGCTTGTTCACAGTGTTGTTTATGGTCCTATGCAAACACCCTCTTTTGGAAATTATATTTACTTCCTGACTTTCATTGATGATTTTTCCAGGCATGCATGGGTATATCCATTGAAAGCAAAGTCTGAAGTGTTTATGTGCTTCAAACAATTTCTGCTTTTGGCTAAAAATCTTTAAGCATGTAAAATGGGCACCCTCCGTTCTGATCGAGGGGGGAATATATGTCTTATGATTTTAATGGATTTCTGGTTGAACGTGGGATAAAACATCAGTGTATAGAACCATATACATGTCAACAAAATGGAGTTGTTGAACGAAAGAAAAAGTCACTCATGGAGATGGCAAGGTGTATGGTCAAGATTCAGGCTTTACCACATAGTTTCTAGCTTGAGGATGTTATGTGTGCAGCATATGTACTTAACAAGTGTCCCACTAAAGCATTGCAATCTATCACTCCATATGAGGCTTGGCATGGTTGTAAGCCATCTGTTGCTCACTTGCATGTTTTTGGTTGTCTGGCATATGCATTAGTGCCTAAACAACAACTTAGGAAATTGGATAATAAAGTAGTGAAATTTATTTTTGTTGAGTGCATTTTTGAAACCAAAAGCTATCATCTGTATCATCCAAAGACTAAATGCATTTTGGTTAGTTGTGATGTTTTTTTTTTTTTGTGGAAGATGGTATTCATCCATTACTTTCATGTACTAAGGAGACATCAGTTAGCTCCAAAGACATGTATGACACCTTGCTACCTCTTTTTACAAGTGGATAGTCTAGTGTTGGTCCACATGAGGCAATTTTTCAGCCTTCACAGGTTTCATATGATGATGTAGATCATTCCTATCTGATGCATATTTACATGATGCGCTTGTTGATGAGAGAATTGATATAGAGGAGGTAAAAACTATGCATAAATGGTTGGTGTAGACTTTGTGAGATAGCAAATTAGATGCACCTCTCTCATATCATACTTATTCAGGCTCTCATAGTGCTTTTTTTTGCATCAGATTGCAGTAGAGGAGTCCTCTTGTTGCATAATCCCAATCATGTATCATAGTTTTGTAATGTTTTTTATCTACGACTATTTTTAGAAGTGTCCAATCCATTTTTGTGAAATGATCTAATTTAGGATATGTGTATATAAGTCGATTTCTTCTTATTTTGTAAGAATTTTTTGTTATTAGGAAGATAAACTAACTTTGAAAAGTGCATTCCCATACATTCCTTTTCTTGGCTTATTTGTGATCTCTTATGCATGTCTATGGTGTGAAATGCATGTTAAGATAAGTTTGCTACCCCCATCCCCTCTTTTCTCATGATTTTCTCATGTACTTTAGGTGATAGAAGCATTAGAGTGTACATATTTTTCCCATAACTTTCTTTAAGAGATTCAGATTGCATACAATCCACTTCAAATATAAGCGTATTGTTGAGATTTTTTAAAAAACTTTTTATTGATCATTTTTTGACATTGAAACTAGAAGATATATTCATCTTAGTGTTGGTTTCTATGTGTGAATTAAACGCATGATTATGTGATTGAGAGGTGGATTAAATTATATATTTACTCACATTAAGTGCCTCCTTATCCATTCCATGTATTGGCCATTGCATGTACGCATGCTTTTATGTTTTTGGTCAGCCCAACTCTTAGTTTGATAGATTAAGCATGTTTTGGTCAAGCCACCACTTGATTATGCTATTGGGACATTTGATTGATAGCTAGCATTACTTATTCGCAAGTGTCAAATTATCATACATCATTAGGGCAAAAAATGGCAAAATTGGGCCATGTAAGGATTTTCATCAGTTATGTTTAATCTATATTAAACTTGTCGAATCATCTTTCAGGATGTCCATGTATGCTCATTTAAAATGCACCGTACATGAATATATCATATGGAAAAGAGAAAAAGTATGTTTGAAAATCATGAAAAGTGATGTATCTCATAGTTTGTGTCCATGGGGGCTCCAATGCATGTTTCATCTTGTTCTTCAAGCTATAAAATGCACTTCAAGGACATGTTGTACTCCTTTTACTCTATTCTTTGAGGCAGATCTCTAGAATAATCTCTTCTCTTATTCACGATGCACTGCTCATGGAGAACCTTACTCCAAACACCTTCACTTAGCTTTTGAAGAGTAAAATCATTTGTGATAAGTTCCATATTAATATTGACATATGGAAAAAAGGAGCTAGTTATTTGGATCCTTGATCTGGAAAGTAGCCAACTTTTTGTACACCTTCTTATCTAATCAAATTTGTTAGATATGATGAATGTGGTTTACATGGATATTGTTCAAAGCTCTACGAGTTTGTAGTGTTGGAGTTAGATGTCTGCGGAAGCACATGAACAGCACAAGGAAGAAGAAGAAGCCTAGAGCACAACACACAATGTTGAATGTATTACTAGAGAATGTACAAAGATAAGTAGCCCATTAGGGCAATAGGCGTATATACAAGCCAGCGGAAAAAAACTTCCTAAAGAGGGAAAAAAGTGCCCCGTTGGTCCTAGTGTGTTCACACACATCACTACCTAAATATATCAACAAACCCCCCCTGGGAGTGATGCAGTGAACAAGAAGCTGGCACTCATGTATAAGGAAGTGCCAAGCTATGTGGAAATCACTCCACAAAAGGAAGTAAGCCCAAAGCTTTGCCCTTCGTGAAAAGGTCTGCAATGTTCTCTTGCGTGGGCACATATGCCAAGCTGATCTCCCCAGCAGAGAACCTCTCCCTGACATAGTGATAATGCACCTCAATGTGCTTAGTGCGAGCATGGAACAGAGGGTTCCTCGCAACTCCCAATGCGCTCTAACTATCAGTGAAGATGGTGGTGGAAGAAGTCTGACCAACAACCAAATCAGCCATAAGGCGTCTGAGCCACACACACTCACAGTGGCTGTGAAAGCTTCCCTATACTCAGCCTCACAACTAGAAGTGGCCACAGTAGGCTGCTTCTTGCTCAGCCAAGATATACATGAGCTACCAAGCATGAAGCAAAAGCCACTAGTGGACACACGAGTGTCATAGCAACCAGCCCAATCAGAGTCAGAAAAAGCATGCAAATCTGGCGGTAGTGATCCCCCCTTGGGATAAAACAACCCAAGTAGCCGAGTACCACTCAAATAGCGAAAGATGCGCTTAGCTGCCTGCCAATGCTTGACTCTTGTGCAATGCATAAACCTACTCATCTGTGAGACACCAAATTGAATATCTGGCCGAGTAATGCATAAGTAAATCAAGCATCCAACAGCCTGCTGATAGAGAATAGCATCAAATGCATCTCCAGCATCATGAAGACTCAATCGTATTCCTGTCTCCATAGGAGTGGCAATAGGCTTACAGTCTTCAAGGCCAAAATGCTGCAATAATGTGTCAATATATTTCATTTGACACAATGCCATTCCACCATCAACTTGCACAAACTGAATGCCCAAATAGTGATGCAAATGCCCCAAATCAGACATCTCAAATTAGGCATGCAAATCAGCCTTAAAATCAGCAATATGCTTCTCAATAGGACCAATGAGCAGCATGTCATCAACATAGACAACAATGATCAGAAGCACATCATTAGCACGCTTAACATATAAGGTGCTTTCAGTTCGACTGTTCTCAAAACCATGTGCAATCAGATAGGCATGTATCTTCTCATACCAAGCACATGGTGCTTGCTTTAAACCATATAATGCCTTCTTTAACCTGCACACCTGGTTTTCATGCCCTTTCTGCACAAAGCCACGGGGCTGAAAAACATACACTTCTTCATGCAAGTCACCATTCAGAAATGTTGTTTTAATGTCCAACTGATGTACATTCCATCCATGATGAGCTGCAAGTGCACAGATGCTCCGAACAATAGTCATACGGCATGTAGGTGCAAAGATATCATCAAAATCAATGCCTCTTTCCTGTGCATAACCCTTTGCAACAAGCCTAGCTTTATACCTGTCAACTGTATCATCCGATTTACGCTTCAGCTTGTATACCCACTTAGTGCCAATGGCCTTCTTGCCAGGAGGCAAGTCATATAAAGACCAAGTACCATTCTTCATTATAGCATCATATTCAGATTGCATAGCAGCCATCCAATTTTCTGAATTTTGTGCTTCATCAAACGAAATAGGCTCATTCTCATCACAGAGACTAGATGCAGCCATAGCATAGCAATCTGATGCAAAAGAGGCACTATGAGAGCCTGAACAAGTACGATATGATAGAGATGCATCTAATTTGCAGTCACACAAAGTCTGCACCAGCCATTTTGGCATAGTTTTTGCCTGCTCAATATTAGCTCTCTCATCAACTAGTGCATCATGTAAATCTGCATCAGAAATGGAATGATCTACATCATCATATGAAACTTGAAAAGGCTGAGAAGTTGCCTCATTGGGACAAGCACTAGACTGTCCACTTGTAAAAAGAGGCAACAAAGTATCATACATGTCTTTGGAGCTAACAGATGTCTCCTTAGTACATGAAAGCAATGACTGAATAGCATCTTCCACAAAAACAACATCACGGCTAGCCAGAATGCATTTAGTCTGTGGATGATACAGATGATAGCCTTTACTTTCAGAACTGTACCCAACAAAAATACATTTTACTACTTTATCATCCAATTTTCTGCGATGTTGTTCAAGCACTAATGCATATGCCAAACAACCAAAAACACGCAGATGAGCAACAGATGGCTTGCGATCATGTCAAGCCTCATATGGAGTGACAGACTACAGCGCTTTAGTGGGACACCTGTTCAGTACATATGCTGCACACATGAGAGCCTCAAGCCAGAAACTATGTGGTAAAGCCTAACTCTTGACCATGCACCTCGCCATCTCCATGAGTGACGTGTTCTTTCGTTCAGCAACTCCATTCTATTGAGGTGTATACGGCACTGTACACTGGTGTTCTATCCCACGTTCAGTTAGAAATGCATTAAAATCGGAAGACATATATTCCCCCCCTCGATCAGAACGGACAGTGCCCATTTTACATGCAGACAGATTTTCAGTCAAAACCAAAAACTGTTTGAAGCACATGAACACTTTGAACTTTGCCTTCAATGGATATACCCATGCATGCGTAGAAAAATCATCGATGAAAGTCACGAAGTAAAGATAATCCCCAAAAGAAGGTGTCTGCATAGGACCACAAACATCACTATGTACAAGCTGCAATTTCTGAGTAGCCCGAACTGAACCATCTTTTGGAAAGGATGAATGATGCATTTTGCCCAAAATACAGCCTTCACAAACATGTTTTCCTGGTGCCTTAATTTTGGGCAAAGAGGACACCATTTCAGATTTCTACAGGCGTAGCAAACTAGCAAAATTTAGATGACCAAAGCGTGCATGCCAAAGCTTTGCATCTGACATAGCCTAAGAATCATTTACTGCACATGCCAAATCATTTACAGATCTTTCATAGTCTATGAGCTTATATAGCCCACGACATAAAATGCCAGAAGCAATAATCACATTGCCATTTGACATATCATGAACTTTACACCTGTCATCAACAAATTTCACAACCAAGCCAATCTTGGCTAATGCAGAAACTAATAATAGGTTCTTGATCCCTGGCACAAATAAAGCATCTGATAAAGTGAAAGAACTACCATCAACAGTAGTCAAAAT
This sequence comes from Ceratopteris richardii, assembly GCA_020310875.1. Classification (NCBI taxonomy): domain Eukaryota; kingdom Viridiplantae; phylum Streptophyta; class Polypodiopsida; order Polypodiales; family Pteridaceae; genus Ceratopteris; species Ceratopteris richardii. The sequence goes on along the minus strand of CM035423.1, from coordinate 126,482,327 downwards.
GATCTTACCAACTCCCATAACATGATAAGAGGAGTTATTGGCGCATGTAACAGTATTCCATGTAGGGGCAGGCTCGAGTGAAGAGAAGAAACTGCGCTACGAGGTAATATGTTTGGTCGCCCCACTGTCAAAATACCAAACATCTGAGTCTACTACAGACATGCACTGCTCATGAGAAGATGGGTCAAAACTGCAGACAGTAGTAAATGCCCATTCTTCTTCCTACACAAGATTAGGAGACTCTGTTTTTGGTGTAGAGGCCTCTGCAACAACCATTCCAGCCTCTTTCTGCTTTGCCTCTTTAGCAGCCAGTTTTGGACAGTTCTTTATGATATGATCATTCCCTTTACAGTACTTACAAAACAATTTCTGCTTTTCTAATTTCTTCTCATCTTTATCTTCCTTCTTCGAATATGCAAAATTAGCAGATTTCTGCTTACTAGTTGAAGAGCTCCATTTTCCTTTGCCCTTTTGACTAGCTAGGAAAGCTTGATCTGCAACTTGCATAATGGACCTATTCTGCCTGGATTGATCTTCCTGCAATAGAAAAGAGACTAACTCCTCAAATGATAAGGCATTTGGATTTTCTTTCATCATCAACCGAAGAGTAGAAGCAAAACTCTAATATGAATCAGGAAGACCATTATAAGTGAGCTATCTAGTATAACCTCATCAGCAGAAATCAATTGTTCCTTCAAGTCTTTGATCTTTGTTAGGAAACTGTCCATAGAATCACCTTCATTCATGTGCTCACTCTCCAACTGTTTTCGGAGGTAAGCAACACGAGCCTCATTCCTAGCTTGGTACAATGTGGTAAGTGTATCCCAAGCATCCTTAGCTATTCTCCAAGAGCGAATGTGAGGAATAATGGCACGTTTGACAGACAAAGCTATCAATGCATGTGCCTGGGCATCTTTGCCATCCCCATGAATCTGCGCTGCAGTAGGTGCAGCAGAAACCACAGCACGAACAGGAATATGCAAAATATCATCATCCTCGACACCTTTTGCATCAGCTTCAGTACCTATAGTTGTAACAGTTGCAGTTGTGATAGGACATTTTTTGACACCTTGCACAATGTTCCACAATGCTTTTGCAGCCAACACATGTCGCATCATATAAGCCCATAACAGGTAGTTGGTCCCATCCAACTTATCCTCAACAGCCAACATACGGAATACATCACTACTTTCAGCCATGGCCGGTGACTAAAATACCTTGATGCAGAAAATTGATTGTATCTCAAAAAGTTGAACAGGAATTGCCCAGATGAATTTTGCTAGACTTGTAGCAGACTTCGAGACGCTTATACTGGCGAACAGAAATTGGTATATACCTTTGGCACAAAAAGATGAAATAGCCTGCACAAGCTCTACGATGGTGCGTTCGGAGGCCGAAACGAGCTCAGATCGTGATTTCGGCACCACACAGCAAAGCTGTTTTGATCTCAAAAACATGCTGAGTATGCTCACCAAAATTCGTGCGATTTTGAGATTGTAACCGGAGGAGTGTCGACAGCGCCCTAAATGAAGCGACGACCTGCTCTGATACCAATAGTTGGAGTTAGATGTCTGCGGAAGCACGCGAACAGCGCAAGGAAGAAGAAGAAGCCTGGAGCACAACACACAATGTTGAATGTATTACTAGAGAATGTACAAAGATAAGTAGCCCATTAGGGCAATAGGTGTATATACAAGCGGGGGGGAAAAACCTCCTAAAGAGGGAAAAAAGTGCCCCGGCGGTCCTAGTGTGTTCGCACACATGACTACCTAAATATATCAACATGTAGAACAATTGTGTGTAATACATTAGCTATCTACAAAATATATATTATCAGAAGGATTTACATATTAAGGAACTAGAAAAACACTTGGTGCTTTTGACTTCTAAGATAGAAAATTTAAAACACATGAAAGAAACTCCAATAGGATTGAGAATGCATTCAAAAAAAATTAATCATTTTCTATGTTTCATTGAAACATGTGGCCAAAAGAAAAAGAGAATGAAAATTGCTAGGGATCATGTAACAAAACCACTAGGTTTAAACATGTTGAGCAATTTATGAACAAGCATATTTTTGTAATGAAATTATGAATCAATATGATGTTTTAAACTTGTTGAATTGGAGGAGAATGCATGCTTGGAAATGTTCATTTTTCAAAAACTCATGAAGGATATGAAATTTTGTTACACCCATCTCAAATTAAAGAAGTTTTTTATTGTGTATGAATGAGTAGAAAGGGTTATGGATTGATTTCAAAAGTATGGTGTCGATTTCTAAAATACAATGAAGTAAAGAGCTTTGGGTTTCCTAGATCTCATCTTGTAGAAAATTATAGGCTTGGCTTGAATAAAACAATCCAGTTCATATTTCATGATTATAAACATATTGCTTACATTGAGCTTAACAATGTATGGATGGATGTTAGGATACTTAAAACATACATGATTCAATACTATGGTATACAAGAGAATGAATGTTTAGATCCTTTGAAATTTGTAGTAAAACTTGATGAATCTCAAATGCAAAAATATCAAAAAGATAGAAAGAATTAGTATTGCACTGATGAACAAAGCTTGGGACTATAGCATTGCTAAAGTTAATATCTCATCCTTCAAATTACTATAAAAAATGGATTTATGGTGGGGATGTGCTCAAGTTATATTTGAGAATCATAAAGTACTAAAGTGGTTATTTTCACACACACACATTCCAAATGATATTCAACATCAATATTCAAGTGAATTGTCAATTGTAAAACATTCTAGATAGTCTAAGTTGAGTGTCATTTGAGCGGAGATTTAAATATTCTAAGATGTATGTTTGGTATAAGTGGGGGTGAAAATTTTTTGTATTGCATGAAGATTCCAAGTACAAGAGGGTGGATAGTTAAAAATGATTTCGTTCAAGATCCTTCCAAACAGAATGTAAATCTATCTAATTTCTTATCTTTGCTCATGTTCTTCCAATACAAGGGATAAATGTACACATATTTACATTGCATGCAGAGCTTATAATTATAGATAAGTTATTTCATTGTCCTTTGGATTATGCAGACTCCATCAAAACCACAGCTCTTGCAGATGAATGTGTAAAGAAATCTGAAGCTTTTCTCTCATAAATGGGATTCCATGGTGGAGATGTTCATCTCAAGAAAGATCCAAAGCTTTCACAAAGTGAAGCTTCTATTGTTTCTTTAGAAGATTGAAATTACAGAGATCATTAAAAAAATGGGATTTGCAATATATAAGGATATGTTAAGAATAAAACTCAACCTATAACAATAGAAACTTTTGTAATAGGAGGATTTACATTTAATGTGAAGTTGATGGTACAGAGATCAAAGCAAAAGGATTTGCAATATATGTTGATATTTTTAGAGCAAAAATACATGTTATGGATGGACAAGAGCATCTTTTGTATTAGGAATATTTATATTCTAATACAAATCTTCATTGCTCTTATTTTAGTTTTTTGAATGATTTTGACTCTAGAAATCTCCTCTATATTTAAGATACTATTTCCTCTTATAATCACCAAGATTTTTTTACATTTGACACCTCAATAGCCAGTGCATAATGAGATTAGCAAAGAAATTAACTAGCTCTTGAAGCACTAAACCTTGGGGCACAACCAAATATCTTGATTGTAGCTATTCTCTCAAGAAGCAAGATTTTGAGTGCATTAAATGGGAATGGGCAATAACCCATATACGTTAATAAAATCTTTAGAGAGAACAATACAAAATCTAGATCTTCATTGTATAAGACATATATAAAACAAAATAAGTTTGGATTGATCTTTGGAAACTAGTGGATTATAGAATGTATATCCACTTTTCTATAGTTTTTATATTCCTCCTTGATCCCTTCCCTTTGCTTAGATAACTATTCTCATCAAAAATAGATAACAACAAAATAAATAAGCAAAATAAGCATGTATATCTTATGATCCTAAGACATGACCAATGCAAGCAATTAGGCTCACCAAAAAAATATGGATGGATATAATCGCTAGCATTGTTCATGTCTCGAAGGTAAGCCAAAATCACATCCATAATTATTTTAGAGAATTTTTACATACCTTTGCCTCATCTTCCTCTTTAACCAGCTCCTCTTTGTTGATTCTTATTGTGCCCTTGTCATCATCAACATCTATAAATGAAAATCCTCTTCCAAAGGAGTAAATTTCAAGCTCCTTTTTCTTAATGGATCTCATGACAAAGAATTCAAGTCCAAGAAACTCCTCCTTTCTTTCCTCTTCTTCATCAATAAATGTCTTAGCATTTTCTCCAAATTTAGTTATGGTTGCAAGGTAATAGTCCTCTTTGAGATTTTACATTTCGTGAATGTAGTAAAGGAGAACAAAGTCCTTTTCAGAGATGTAATAGAATTGTAGGCTTCAAAAAAGTAGTGACTTTCTCAAGTCCTTTACATTCTTTGTAGGATTTCTCTTGGATGTCTCTAATCTAAAACTTGTCACTTCAAAATCTTTCACCTCTTCTCACTCTACTTCAAGATTAATCTCTTCAAAAATTTCTTTTGCCTCAAAATCTTAGGCGTTTTCAACACATAAATCTTCAGAAGTTTATTTCCCTTAATCAAGGTCCTTGTCATCTTGAACTATATCATTTGATATATGATCAAGCCAAAAAAGAAAAATCCAATGTTCAATGGAAACAGGCAACATCCACTTCCATGGTGTGGACAATAATCCATCCTCCCTAGTATGGGAGAGTGCTTCCCACATTTCCTTATTAACCTAGCCTTGTTCAAAGTATTCTTTCCAAAGATGGTTGGATGTATATATTCTTTACCAACAACTAACACTTTCTATGCCTTAATAATCCTCAAATAATCAAGCCGCTCATCATTAAGAAATGTTTGAGACTTCTAAACAAGAGATTGAAATTCAAATAATGAGTTGAATATTTTCATGGCATTTGGGAAGTGATGGAGTAGGAGACCCTCTTGGACCATGAAATCAAATAGTTTGTCAGATGGAGAAAATGTTAGAATAGCACTTTTCTCCTCCATTATAGCCACTTTGAGTGTATAAGGGTGAGGATCAGAACCATGAACAATGCAAGTGGTTAGAGATAGTCAACTAGGTCAAACAAGCACTATCGCTTAAATCAATCATATGCAGGAAGGATGGGTAGGGTTGTAAATTCTATGTAGACCATAGAGTTGAAAGTTGAAGGACACATCAACTAATATTGGAAGACCAATTTGTGATCTTTAAAGTTTGAAAAAGATATCACAAGTTCAACAGAATGCAAAAGAGCTCTGAAAAAAAAAATTAAGTCACTTTGCGAGTCGAGAATATCATAGAAGAAAAGTCTCACAAAAAGAGTTTGTTATTTTATGTAGTGCATAATCATTACTAATCATGTAAATTTCTTGCTTATGTAGTGTATTTTCCCTATGCCTTCAACATTGCAACGGAATTTTAATCATCATCCTTTCATAGTCAAATATTCATTGTCTCTACTCAAGTCTTCTAAGAAAATGATATTTTTGTTTTTAGTATTATGTACATCTAAAGTAAATGTTTCATTAGAAAATAGAAATAAACTCGATAATTATGTACATCAAAAGTAAATGGATCGTTAGAAAATAGAATTGTATTTAATTTTTGAAAGGCTATAGAAGCCTAGTTTTAGAGGTTTCTCAGAGGTTAAAAATTGAAAGAATTGGAGAAGTAGTTATTAATCTTGATGATGTCTCTTATTTTTAGAAATATTTTTCTAACTTTGAATGTTTATTCTCAACCAATAAGTTATTTTATATACACATAGATTTTAGCTCAACTCACAATATTGTTCTCCAAGCAACCTCCACCCCATCCTCCCATAATCATTGTACGGATCATAGCCTTTGTGCATTGGGATATGCACCCTTTAATTTAAACCTTGCCATATCTTTTCTTTCATTCAAGTATACATCCTCAACTACTCATTCATATTGTTATGATGATAATCCATACCTCTCAAGTACACTTAGTTTCTACATCAACAACCACATCGTTTGGTTCAACATCAACTTCATTTTCTATTCAACTAACCGTCTATCTCAATCTATCCATATCATGCTATTAGAACTCAATTTCAGCCTTACACAATAAACCTTACCTTGACATACAACTTTAGTCAATTATCTACATATTTTACATACGTTTTTAGTTAATGCATTTTTTAAGTTTGAGTAACTTGCCACTTTGAGAAATTCAACTTTCCAAATTACTTTATTGACTTCATGGTATGTCTGGAAACATATTACTTGTTCCTATTTACTTGTCAATAATACTACCTAAAAGTCCAATCCCTTTTTCCCATACTTACAAAGAGGTCAATTAGCCTATCCAAGGCTCCTCAGCATACACCTTAACAATGAGGTGTTTAATTCATCCAATACGTTTGTTACGACCATCTTTCCTGACTCTTAAGAGATGGTGCTCCTCTTTATGGCATTCAATTTTTTTTAGAGTGTCCATATAGTCTTTGTATTATTTTGGTACTTTACACATTAACTAAGTTCGTTGAAGCATCCCAATTGATTATTTGACACATCTAATAATCAATATCTTGCACGTTTTTTTAACTCCATAAACTTTTTTAACCCATCATTCATAAACAAAGTCTTACAAGTAAGCAAATAATTTTAATTTCTTCTTCAAAGATAAGGTCATGTCTTTGTTGAAGAGCTTCAAGTTGCAACTCCTTTTGCGATGCATGCTCCAATCCCTCTATTGGTTTTTTGCATGTTTTCTCTTCTCCCTTTCTATAGGAAATCCTAACGCATACGTCAATCAATAAGCTCAAGTTCTTCAAACAAATAGTGATTATTTCTTGATTATGGGATTCCCCACCTAAAAAAGCTTCATTTCACCATGTTAGGTCGCTCTCGCATTCACACTATCATGAAACGGCTTGGATATGTATGAAATCAAGCTTTCTTAGCCTTTCTAAGGGACTCTTTTGGATCAACTAAGGATAAGTTAACTATGAAACACAGATTCTCATATATAAACGTGTACTCAAACTTGTTGCATACCTCTACTCGAATGTAGTGGTTGACCACAATGCCTTCTTGCTATGAATGTTCTAAGATATAGTAATGATCTTATTTTGCTTCTATAGCTGATCACTAGATCTAATGTTGGCCCAAAGAATTCTACTTCTAGCCCATCTCAAAATCAATGGACTTTTTAGACCCAATTTATCCTTTCACTACTAGGTATGATTGATTCTCTTCCTTATGCTACAAAGTGTAAGTTCTTTAAATGGCAGATGTTTCAAGCAATAAAGTTATTAGAACGTTCCATCTTCTAGTGTAGCCATGTGAATAATCACAAACCCTAGTACATCAAAATGTAAAGCTCTTTAAATAACGAACTTTTCATGCAAGTAAATAGGTTATTCAATAGAACTTGCTTCCCAAGGTGTTCTCGTATCCACTACAAACAAAAGCATTCTCAAATGGATGTGAATAATAATGTAACATTTGAATCCAGAATCATTTTTTAATGCATGAACATCTATAAATTGATAGAGGTAACATACAGAAACTTCTTTGTTTTAGTCTGAATGCTCAACATCATGCGAGTCACAATAGTCATCGCGTTTATAGAGACAACTATATAGTAATAAACATACACTGTCAAAATCCTTTAATGTGTGACGTCCTGACACTACAGTGTGGCACAAAACATGGGCTATTAAGTAAACATAGACAAAATGATAAATCCAAGTTTCGTTTACAATGCATATGTAGATGATTAATGAGTATCCAATTTTTCGGGTGTTGGTATTGTCATCACCAAATTATGCCACAATATACCAGTATTACAAATTACATGAGCAGCAAGGACTCTGGAAATGTAAAGTACACTTGAGAAGCTTCCATTACCAAATAACATAAGTAGAACCATGCATATGAGTCCTCTTTTTTTGATGCTGCAATTGGAGCTTCCTCTTCCTGAGCTTTTGTTTCATTCATTAAGGAAATATGTATGAGGCTTAGCAATTTGATTGTTAACCGTCCACATCCCGTAGGGCAGTTGGTTGAGCTTTGGCCTCTTGAGGCAGAGGTCCAGAGTTCAAGCCCTAGCCCCGGGCTGGACATGTAATAGCTTAGGCCAGTCACATCAATTGTAACCATGTTGTGTCCTTGTTTAAACACTGCTTTGTGGGATAGAGGGTCCTGGAAGTACTATGCCCATTCACTTGTATAGTTGCAATTTCAAAGTTAAAGCTCAGGGGAGTAGGCTTCGGCTGAACCTCTTTTATTAAAATTTTTATCAAAAAAAAAAAAAAAGATTGTTAACAATGTGGATGCCAGTGTCCACCTGTATTAAGGCTCCGCTATGCTTTAACTCCAATCTTACTACAATCTGTTCCATGGAAATGAGGCGTTATAGGTAGTAAACCATGCACACATACATTGTGGCATTTCAAAGCATAGAATTTGAAACACTATTTGACTAGATAAGACTTTTGCCTCACACATAAAGCACACATGCCTGATAAGCAGAAAGGCTCGACTTGCAAAGGTTTAAACCCTCGACTTGCGAAGGTTTAAACACATGAAGAAGCAGAAGATGCATACAAAGAGTTGCCTGTTTAAACTTTTTGACAGTCCCAATTCACGATCTCAGACACCATCAGATTTAATGTAACACCTATCGAGCAGGAGATGGTTCAAACTAAGATGGTTTCTCATTCCTTCCTAGCAATAGCTCCTTAGAAAGCCTAAAACACCACCCTTTATCGCCTTCATTCTTTATTTGTAATAATAAAAGTGTTCTCCTCAATACTACATGAAAAACCAGTGAAGATTCAAACAAGATCTTGGCAGTTATGTATTTCTTGTCCAACCTCTTCTTCTCTATATTGTTCTGCATCTTCTACAAGATGAGGAAGGGGCGAAAAGACTTGTTAGGAAGTCAATGTGAAACAAGAGAAGTCATAATGCTAATGATAGCTAAGACATCAAAAAATTTGCATTCCCCATTGCCAGTCATGATGCAAACCATGCATAAGAGCTCATCCACTAGTTAATTAGATTGAAGGCATCAAAAGACAAAATACGCAAAGAGAAAAAATCAGCTTGATAAATAAGATTTGTCTTTGAAAATGCAAATATTTAGAACCTTCATTTTTAAAAACTAATAAATAACAAGCAAACAAAGTTGCTTTACATCAACAATTTCATTTTTTAGTATATTGTCTTGCAATCTGCAAGATCCTCTCTGCTTCTAATAAATCTGAGAAAAAAAACAATTTGACAGGCAACCAACAACATTGTCTGGTTAAAAATAAACGCGAGCAGAATAATATTCAGTAAATCCAAAAAGTATTTTTCATTGCAAGTGAAGCCTTCATCATTCTCCCAAGGAAGAAAGTTTCATTGCAACATCTAAATTGAAGTAGTCATTGGTCAATAATATCAAAGTGACCCCTATCCAGAAGATCACTTTAATAAGCTCTATGTGAAAATTGCCAGGAATAGTCGATATGGAGCTTAGGATGCTCTCCATGTGACATCAGATGCCGCTTTTCCTCTATATATAATACAATAGTGTTCCGACAACATGTTAGCAAGCTCCAAAATAAAAATGAACAGCAACAGCTATCCATGCATTTCAAGCTTTGCTTTGATACCATTCAAAGCCAGATAACAAAGAAAATGCATGCATATACAAGTTAAATGTTAAGAAAAACCCTAAAAGGGTGCATACTTTACTATGTTACAACAAGTTACAAGTTGGAAGTCACAAATGTGCTTCAGCATTCTCAATCCGCTGCAGCTTGTCGTTCCCAATCCTGATACACCAAATCTGCTGCAGTACGAGCTGCAGCTGTAGTGCTGTATTTCCTTCGTAATGATGTCAAAAGAGCATTATGTGATTCCTGTTTTAGGATAAAAAGCAAAAAATCCTGGCTTGAGTACTTAAAGTTTCACCAAATAAGGTTTTCTTTCAAGCAAAACAGAAACAATCACAGCAATTGTTGTTACAATACCTTGAGAAGCCTGACTTCTTCACCAAGCATAGATGCCACCTCCCGCTGAAAGAGTGAAGATAACAATTATCCAAACTTAGCAGTTCCCAAATATTCTATTTTTAGGGCCTATAAGACACAAAATTTCTTAACAGTACCTGTTTGGACATTTCCCGCTCAAGGGCCAAACTACGCTGTCTCTCCTCTTCCAGTGCCAACATGGCTGCCCGACGATTCTGCTCCACTGCTTCAATTGTTCGATACAGCTTCTGGATCCTTTCCTCCAGATCAAGCTGCATAAAATATTTTCTACAATTAGCAGGGATGAGAGATGTAAGATTTGATAACGTCAAGACTCACATTTCAAGCTTTATACCTCATCATCTTTTCCCCATTGACCACTTTTAGGGGTATTCATACTAGGACGTTCCTGTTTAAAAGTAATGTCTCTGACAGAATCATGGGCTTTTCTCATCTTATAGCGTGGAAGTCTGGGCTGAGGTGTCGTATCTTTAAACTCTTCTGCAACCTCAGATGACCGGAATGCTGAATTTCCAATATTCAGATTTCTGTTTGCTTGGGTGTTTATTAACCCAAGATGCTTTCTAGGCAGTTCATTGTTACCAAGAATGGTTTGCCTTATAGGATGACCTAGGGGTTTCTTCAGTGCAGAAGATTGATTCACCTCTATCCCATGCATGGCTTGTTTTGAAGGCTGCTTGTCAGCAGTTTTTTGAGAGGGTCTCCTATCCCTTTCAGCAAAAGCAGCTGCATTTCCACTTCGGAAACGTACCAACTGTTTATCACCATCAACTTCAAGTAATGGATACTTTGGAAACTCAGAAATTCGCATTTGGAATCCTTTATGTTCCCATGAATCTGATAAAGAATTTCCATACCATTGTGACTTTAGTATTCTGCGTTTAACTGAAGCCCTTTGTGACTGCTTGTTTCCGTGGACATGTGAGCAATAAACCATTAACAAGGCTGCTGTTAAAAGGATACCAAATGCAGACCACACTGGAAACAAACCAATCTGTTGAGAGCATCTCAAGATTTCTGCAGAAGAAGCATGATACCACTTAGCAGCTTGAACAATCTTTTTGAGGTGGAGCAAGACATATTGTGGCAAGTCAACTAGCAATAACTCTGCTGAAGAAGATATAAATGTAGATTTGATCTGGGCTATCTACCTGAAAATGACCACACATTTTCTGTTCCTGTGTATGTTCTATTCCTTTTGCTTAAACCACATTCAACAGTTTGTGCCTGACCATCACAAAAATAGAATAAATGCTTGAAAATCTATCATGTCTAGAACTGGTTATTTGGAGGCTTTAAGATCGTTACCTCACAATACCAAATGAATGGATAAGCATGATTTATATGAAAGAAAATGGGAAAGAATTCGATAATAATAAACCTAGAAAGCACCACAAGCAAAACAATGGTTGATATGACGTCTTCTTTTTTTAATGTTCTAAATGTTATCAGGGACAGCAAACATGCTATAGAGCCATGACTCAATTCCTAGAATTTCCCGAGTACAACTGGCTCTCTTCTGCATCCATGATCAATCACCAATGCTTTAAATAGATATGCCACCAGTGACCACTTGAACACTAAATGGACCAAGAAACCTCTACCATGGACATAATTTGACACTACCAGCAAACATGCTATAGAGCCATGACTCAATTCCTAGAATTTCCCGAGTACAACTGGCTCTCTTCTGCATCCATGATCAATCACCAATGCTTTAAATAGATATGCCACCAGTGACCACTTGAACACTAAATGGACCAAGAAACCTCTACCATGAACATAATTTGACACTACCAGATGGGCCTCCTCTATAAAGTCAGTAGCTCCAAAAAGAAGGGAAAGCAGACTCAGATAAGAAACAAAAACTGAGACTGGCAGAATTGCGGAAAATACAAATTTCACGAATACTAGGTCAAAAATAGACTTGCACAAGGGCACAGAGAGCCAAAAACTCCAGGTTTCCTTCCATATCAGAATGTGTCTCTGTGTAAGCATATACCCGGGTGCTCAAGTGCACCTGTATTTGGGAGAAAAGGGGAAGGGGGGGCATGGGGGAGAGAGCATCTGAGGCATGGAAACCCTACTTCATGTCAAATCAGCAAAGAATAAAGTATGGTATTTTAATAATGATGAAAAAAAGGGAAAGAAAATGTGGTGTGGAATGATGTCATCAAGTGACATATGGATACAAAGAAGAAGGGGAGAGAGAGAGAGAGAGAGAGAGAGAGAGAGATCAACACATTTGAGACATGGAAGCCCTACTTCATGTCAAATCAACGAATAATATGTTATAAATAATAATAATGATGGATAAAAAAGGAAAAAGAAGGCATCCTTGGGGCAGAGTACTCAAGCTCTACAATAGGGTCATATCAATGGTATATGATACTATGCCTATATCATCTACCTAAGGAGATGGATCTCCTCGTCATGCACACATTTTTGCTGCCTGCTATACATGGGTACTCAACCTGCACATGGATATCTGTATGAGGCTGAATACGCAATCGACAAGCTCGTGTAGGTGTCACTCTCCGATCCATAATCTCTAGCTCCAAGTGAAGCATGCCATAAATTTCCTCGTCTCAGAAAATCATGATCTCCTCTTCTACCTCCATAGCTCTCTTGGATATGGTAGACAGGTACTTTTATATCATAATATTACGTAAATGATAAAATGGAAATACATCAATGTATTGTGACATAAAATTGTTACAAAATATGTATTATGAATTAAAAATACCTACTTAGGCCCAACAATTTTTGTTTCCGAATCATGCATCAATCTCAAGTTTTCCTTGTAAAAGACTGATTGCTCTAACTAAAGTAGACTAAGTGTGTTTCTCAGACAATCCAATTACACACTAGACAAAGCATCCCACATAAACTATGAACCTTACCTCATTAGAAAAATTAAAACTATAAATTATTTTTGAATCTAAGATTTTATATAAAAAATACTTCAAGCATAACATAGCAAGCATGTGGAGCCATTGACAGGAGATCATAGCCATAATTTTGTCACCACTCCAATGGCTCTCCAATCGCCTCTTTGCAATGTGCACATACATGTATTATATGCATATGCGATGCCTATGTCCCTATGTGGCATGTGAACTCCCTATCAAAGCGAAGGTAGTCATCGAGAGATATTGCACTACATATATTTGCCCTTCACCTGTCATAATGCACCTTGTGCCAATAAGGTTGAACTCTTAAATGGAGCCTTGATAAGAAACTCGAACACGTATCTATTAATCATAAAATATCAATCGTAGAATATCAAATTCCTTACAAACTCAAAGAAATATGAATGTCAAATCAATAAATGAAGTAAGAATATATATACTGAAATTAGACATTTAAACTTGAAATACATCGGTTCACGAACTAAATTAATCCTCGTGTGTGAGATACATACATTGTCACACAAAAGTCAAGATAAAGCCCAAGTAATGCAATCAACCTTTAGGCTTTTCATCATTTTACATGTTGAAGTTTAAAGTTTTATGTTCTCTCCTTGAGTCAATTCCTATTTACACTATGTTTTATTTGGGACTTTTCAACATGTATTTTTATAATTTTTTTACCAACAGAGTGCTACTGTTGTAGTAGTGGGCAATGATAGTGATAGTATTGATTATTAAAGCTTAGATTTAATATACACAAGATCTATCACTTTGGCAATAGATTGCACGCCCTTATGGACAAAGGTCCAATTAGAACCTACCTCCCTCCCTCCCTCCCTCCCTCCCCTCCCCCTCCCCCCCCCCCTCTCTCTCTCTCTCTCTCTCTCTCTCTCTCTCTCTCTCTCTCTCTCTCTCTCTCTCTCTCTCTCTCTCTCTCTCTCTCTCTCTCTCTCTCTCTCTCTCTCTCTCTCTCTCTCTCTCTCTCTCTCTCTCTCTCTCTCTCTCTCTCTCTCTCTCTCTCTCTCTCTCTCTCTCTCTCTCTCTCTCTCTCTCTCTCTCTCTCACACACACACACACACATTCGTTGTCTTTACCTACCACTGCTGCATTTGCTTCTCAAGCATTGTATTTTATCACTCTGGAATTGTTTATCTATCCATCCTATAAGTTTCCTCCCCTTCCACGTTTAGGTGACTGCTAAGTACGCATGTCTATGCTCAAGTTCTTCCCTATGTCATCATCTTCAAAGCTTATCTCCTAAGTCAACATGTCTGTGATCATGCCCTACATCTTTATCTTCATCGTCTATCTTCTCTTTCACAATCCCCACAGTAAGGAGGTGGAGCATTGCAGCACGTTAAATGCCTGTTTGTTCAAGTTTGAGCCTTTGCTTTACCTTTCTATGAATCTCCACATGGCACTTTGACAAAGGATAGCCATGTGACTTGTTCTAATGCTCTTATTTCATAGAATACCTGCATTGCCTTGCATCAACTTCATTAAAGTCTTTCTAAACACAATGTGTTCAAGAAAACACACATCAAAGCATAATCAAGCATAACATCATATATATCAAGATGAATCCAGGCAAGCACAACACCATACATGCAAATGGGATAAATGAAACGATGAAAGAGAATATAGAGAAACAACATTAAGAATGCGTTTGCTATAAGCAACGTAAAATGTTTTCCAAAAAAAAAAAAAACATAAACCTAAGAAACGACAAAGCCCACCTGTTTCGGCTTGAGAGATAAACCATATGACTGGGAATCACTGTCGATCCTTGATGGACCAGAAGATTTCGACCTTTCCGATCCATTTCGGCTTCTAAAAGCTCTAAAACGAGCCTGTTGGAGCATCAAATCTTCGTCTGTGCTGGGACTCGATGAATTCTCCAACTCATTTCCAGTTGACCACATTGTTCGGGCAGAAGTCCCGATATGCCCCTGAGAGATGCCTCCCATTCGCAATGGAGGATGATGGACTGCATAGTAAGAATCTGTGATTTGATGTAAGCATGAGGTCCTGGAAATTGCATCATTAAGCGACGGATAGACAGAAGCGCGCATAGGGATATCATAATTCTGCATTTCGAGAGAAAGCAGCCCCAGAATGTTGCTTTCCACAAATGAATCCTTTGGAGAAACAAGATTCTTATCTGGGTTCCGGCCTTCAAACCCTAAAAACCTCGTCAACGCAGCAGAAATGCTATATAGATCCGTGCATGGGTCTAGAATCTCTGTCGCACTGAGCAAAGCGCCGACAAGGTCTTCTACGAGAGATGCTTTCAAATCAGATGGGAAGAAACCATCATTTTGGGGACCAACCCCCCCTCTATCAACGAAGCTTCTGCATAGAAGACTGCTGTGCTCTCTGAATAAGAATCTACTGGCTGCAGAAGATGGGGAAAATGTGATGGTCCCTTTAAACTGGTTTTCGACCCCAAGTGGCAGCTGCAGCTTACTACAACCAGCAATCATCGTCGAAGCATGAAACGCTTAGGTCTATGTAAGCAAACGGGTCGTGATTGACGTCCTAGTAGCACGAGACTGACTGCAGAGTGCAAAGCCCGCCATTCCTGCTCCTGTCTGCACGAAGGGAAGGACCATTATCGCGCGCCCGTCGAGGAGATCCGCGTGTATGAGAGCAGTGGGGCAGTATTTTTATCACGGCCGTGGATTGTCGTGTTTGTGGGTCAGGCAGAAGTGGGCGCACGATGCATGGGAGGCGGGACGCGACTGGAAGTATCAACGAAGCAGAAAAGCAATAACGAGAATGTAGTTGGCCAAATCAGGATTCTTCAGTTCTCTGTAAAGAGTTATCAGCATATCCAGATTCAAGAAACAAGATGAAACAGGAGGGGTTCATGGCTTCCACAGAAGATAAAGGTTTCAAAGCATTCTCATAACTGTTATTTTCTAGTACTCTTATTTTTTTCTAGAGGAGGGTGAGAGTGCTTATTAGAGAGAGTGTGGGGGTTCTTGACTCATGTTCTCTCCACTCAAACATGTGAGATTTACCAACCTCTTTTCCATTTCCTCCTTGTAAATTTATTCTTGTTTTAGTATAAATTTTTATTCATGTGCATCAAATAAAGCTACAAGAAATTAACAAAAAATGAAAGTTGCAATGGAGTGGAGTGATTTGGAATGATTTGAAAGCTACAAGATTTTGCATTAACAAAAAATGAAAGTTGCAATGGAGTGGAGTGATTTGGAATGTGAAATTTTTAGGGTTTTTGGCATCAGTTAATAGAAAACAAGGCATGCAATATCAGTTTGGGAGATATTGCATCATGATTCATAGATCAATGTGATAGTATTAAAGATTGAGATCATAATTCTCTAGAGTGTTATATGCATAAGGAAATCTAGAAAGATTGGTTAATTATTAGATTCATGCTAACTAGTGTTAATGTTTGGAAATGCTTTAGGATAGTCTAATGATGGGCCTTTATAATAGAGGCTCTCTTGCAAAGAAATGTTTCATTGCATTGGATAAGATAGAAACGATTAAGATAGGAAAAAACAACTAGTCTATGAACCAAAAAAAGAAATTGCATGTAGAAGTCCATGGAATAGAGGAAATCTTAGACATGATGCAAAAAAAGAAATTGCATATAGAAGTCCATGGATTAGAGGAAATCTTGGATATGAAGAAGAGGGCAATTCCTTTTTCATCTTCAGCTCTTCTTTTGAGGACAATGGATGAGGCTCCTTTGCCATCACTTCATACTCTTCTTTACTAGATGGGGTAGCAGGAAAGATCAGTAGACCAACAACACAAATGTACATGATGTAACAAGTTATCCCAATACTCCAATATTCAAAAGGATCCAAATGGAAAATACCAAAGGAAAAGAGTAAAGTAATGTTGTTTAGGCCCTCTTTGCTTAAGGAAGATATATCTATATCAGAAAAGTAAAGAAGAGGAGTTATGATCATCACCATCTCATAGTATATGGATGATCCATCCATGAGATACTCGAGGAAGATATAGACCCTTTGGTATATGAGAGAATTCTAGGTCAAGTTTTCAAGCTAAAATCTCAGGACAATCTAAGAAGTCCTAGTACTCCAAGTTTGGGAATGAGAAAATAGATTGAAATTCCCTATCTTGCAAGCTAATACATGGAATCATTGAGTTTGTACACAAGAGACGATGGTGATGAGTGAAAGTGATGAAGAACAAGAGGCCAAAAAGTGTGTACATGAAAAGATACAAGATTTTGTAAAAGTGTGTGGATGAAAAGATACAAGACTTCCAAATCAATGGATGTGACAAAAAGACAAGTACTTTGTAAAACTAGATTCATCCTAGAAGTCGTTGTCATTTTATGGGAGGGAATATAATATGCAAGGAATAAGAGCTGAGGTTTTGCATAACTCACTCGGATGAACTTTTTGACTTGTCAAAAGTGAAATTTCATTTTTCCCTTGTTGTAAGACATGGAGTTTGGATGCAATTTCATTAGCATGGTGAAGGTCTTATCATGAGATGTTAGAGGTAATATCAATGTCCAACCAGTGTTTTGTTGCCCTCTTCATTGAGAAGGTGTGTGATATAAGGTCATTCCATTGCCCATCTTCTCATCACATTTTCTATAGATTGGTATGCATATATGGTAGAACCTCAAGAACATCACAGAAAATGGCACAAAATGAGATTTTTCCATTGAGAATTTGTAGGTTTTCTTATTGCCTCTCTTCTCATTGAGATTTTTGTGAATGAGTCTAAATGGTTGGTGGGAAAAAAAGCCCCATCAGCCATGTAGATTATGTGTTAAAAGAGTATAGGGTGCACTCAACCACCTACCAATGCTTGGCACTTGGAACTACACATGAAAATCCTTAGCTACATAGAAAGTTGAATTTCAAGGCATTTTGATGCATGCACAAATCAAACATAGCATAGTTTATCAATAGAGAGGACCATCAAATGCATCTCCAACATCATGAAGAATCAACCAATTTTAAGCATGCCTATGTAGACTAGCAATGGATTTACACTTCTTGAGGTTGAAACAATTTTTTAGAAACACATTTCCAAATACTATCGGAAAATCCTAAATCTAATAGTTTTAAAAAGTCATGCAAATCAATCTTAAGCTCAAAAATATGTGTCTGGTTAGATCCAATGAACAACATGTCATCATCACAAACAATGACATTAACAAACACATTATCTACATAAATATGTTTAGTTAGCGATGTATTTTTCATACATGTGTTCCCTTTAACTTGCACACCTTGTTTTCTTTCCCTATTTTGACAAATTTCCCCATGTACATATACATTTAAATTTTTTATCTAAAAATGCAATTAATGTACATTCTAAGAATTTTGAGTTAAAAATGCAAAAAAGCTACAAATTAATGTCATCCTACATATGGTATAAAAGATCCCCACAAATTCTATGTCCTACTCTTGATGATAACCTTTTTTTACAAGACTACCCTTATAAAAATCAGTTAATATGCCAAGCTAACATTTCAATTATCCTCCCATTTAGTGCTAATGGTCTTCTCTCCAAGAATCACTCCACACAAAGGCCAAGTACCATAGTTCATGAGAAAAACAACTTGTAGTTGTATAACATCCGTAGATTTTTCTTTTAACTGAAAAGAGAGAAGTTCTCATCACAAAGAATTGACACAAACATAGCATTGTGAATTGATGCAAAAGAGGCATAGTGAGAACTTGAGTGAGTACAATAAAGAAAAAGGTACGTCTTTCTCGTTCTATATAAAAGTTTGAACCAACTATCTTAACATATTTTTGCCTCTTCAATGTCTAATTTCGTGGTGCATTATGTACATTTGCATAAAAAACGAAATTGTTTGTATCTTCAATGTAGGCTAAGAAATTGCATCTATGTGAGCTACAATTGACTACACACCATTCAAAAGGGACAATGTAATTTCATAATGTTATACTTTATGGAATAATGGAATGTTAAATGGATTTTATTTTTTTACTGTGATTGTGTTTTGATTTAGTAGCTGAAGAATCATATATTTTTGAATATATTCAAAAGATAGTATTTTATATATTTTTTGTAAAGATAGTGAGCGACAATTTGTAAATTAAGCAAATTTTTCGTAAACGCATATTTTTTGAAGTGTTGCCCTCATGTATCTTCTATTCAGGATGTAATGAAAAATACCTATAAATACACATATTCTGATAGACTCATCTATCAGAGTATGTGGGGGAAGATTGTACCCAATCTTGTGTTCAGTGTCTTGTCTCTCTCTATTATCTATGTGCTTTCGTGAAAATTCATTATTGTACTATCTCTGTGTACATGCATCTACAAGATCCGATCAACAATGGTATTAGAGTCTGCATGCATTTGTGGAGGTGTACTTCTCGGTGTTGGTTTCTGATTCGCAATGATCGTTCGTGATTTGGCACTTGTTTCGGTTCATTTATTCTGGTCTGGTCTAGGTTTGCATTTGTCAATTCACGTTTTTTTTTGTTCGCTGGTGTTTTTTTTACTTCTTCTTGAATATGTTACTGTGTCCTTGTGCCCCTATGCACTATCACACTATGCTCATTGTGCTTACTGTGCACTGTTCCTGTTCTGGTTTGATTCATTTTATAAATTCAGTTATCCATGTGGTTACTACTGCGTTGACTAAGCCATCAACTAAGGCATAAAAGTATGGCATAACTATGGCATCTTTGGCTTCTCTGGCACTAATGGTTCTCTTGGTTTTCTTTGGTTCTGTTGGAAGCCGTTAGATATGCGTGAGCCATCTCTAACTAATGGGTGGCAATAAGAGCTTATTTATTTCCCTATTGAACATGTAGGGGATTTGAACCCACACCTCTCACTTGCAAAAGATATGATTTATCCACCAGCCTATTTTCACATATTGATACCCCAGTTCTTTTAACTTATATTTAACATTACTTCTACCTCTCTCTTTCTATTTAAATTTCCAAGACAAAACCTTTCCTTTTTTTTTTCAATTACAACATTGCTGCCATGGACCCTACCCATACTACAAAGGATTTGTGTAAGTTATTTATTAAATGTATTTTTTTGCATCATAATTTTCCAAAAGTTATTCTATCATATCGAGATGTTTGTTTTTGTAATCACTTTTGGGTTGCGTTATTTCAAATTTTAGATTCCATAATAGACTTTAGCTCTACATTTCACCCTAAAAGTAATGGGCAAACTGGAGCTACAAATATTACCATTTTAGATTTACTATGTTGTTATTATTTAGATAATCCAAGTAATGGGGATGAGAAAATTCCGTTACTACATTTTGTATATAATAACACAACACATACCACTAGTCAACGTACACCGTATGAAATTGTGTATGGAAAAAAAGCTTCCCACTCCCATGTCTATCACTCAAACTGATATACCTATGGTTGATTATTTTGCACAAGATCATATTTCTACACTTCTTGAGGTTCATGAGCACATTAAAAAGAGTTAAGAATGTTACATGTATAATGTTAATAAGAAACGAGTAGCTAAAAATTTAATGAAAATGACTTGGTATGGTTACGAATGATTAAAAGACATTTGAAAACATTTCATAACATCCTAAGGTTAAACTTGCACCACATTATTATGGACCTTTTAGTATTATTCAAAAAATAAATGAGAATGCTTTTAGATTAGACATACCTTTTCATTGGAATATACATAATTCTTTTCATATTAGTTTATTGAAATCCTTTAAAGGAATTTTACCAATCACTCCTATTTTAGATGATCCTTGTTTACTTGAAGAGGATGTTGAATTTATAATTCTAGAAAAAATACTTGATTATGATGTTACTACTACATGCATTGGTAAGCAATATCATAGATATTTAGTTAAATAAAAAAATCACTCACTTGAAGAATCTCAATGGATTCATAAGACGTCATTAACTCCACATTATGACCATTTGATTTTTGCATATCATTCACAATCACATTAAATTCGAGTTTTCCATGTCCATGCATGTGTTTTTACATGGAATATGCTAGTGACGGACATGTGATTGGCCATCCATGTCTATTTTACTCTTATCAGCTAAGGTTAGTCGCTTGTTAACTAAGAGGCATGTTATACTTTATGGAATATTGGAATGTTAAATGGATTATAATGCCCTGAGGTTTTTAATGTGATTTTGTTTTGATTTAGCAGGTGAAGAATCATGAGGGCATGAATGCGCATGGATTTATTCATATATTTTTGAAGATATTTAAAGGATAGTAATTTATATATTTTTGTAGAAATAGTAGATCGCTTAGAAAGCGACGATTTGTAAATAAAGCAAATTTTTCGTAAACGCACATTTTTCAAAGCATCATCCTCATATATCTTCTATTTAGGATGTAATGAAAAATACATATAAATACACATACTCTGATATACTCATCCATCAGAGTGTGTAGGGGGGAGATTGAAAGAACTTGGAGAAGCTTGTAGGAGGTCAAAAAGTGAGTTGCAAAGTGACGAAGTTCGATCCAACCAACCAGCACAACAACAACCCTTGAGCTTATGGAGACTTGTGTAGACCTTATGCATGTGATAAGTGCAATAAAATTCACTATATACTTTGTAGCATCAAGGAGAAGAGTTAATACAAAACAGATAGGCTTGCGCATTGACTAGCTCAAAAAACTTGTTATCTTTGGATGAAACAATCAACTTCAAATGCTCATAGCAGTCACCATGATTACAATTTGAAAAAATCCGTTTACAGGAATGATAAACATAGGTTTGAGTGTATAAAATGCACAAGAGTACAAGAAATAAGAAAAACATGCTTTTGGAATGAACTTGACACTCAATAGTGGTACCTCCTATTTTTCAAGGATGCACAGAGATAGACCTTGAGACAGAAAAACTGAGATTTCTCCATGTAAACCAAATGCTTTGAAAATTGGTACACATAAACAAAACACTAACATCTTTCTAATGAATGCTCATTCATCAAATTTATAGCTCTATAGAGAGAGAGAGAATAAGCCTCTATAAGTTTACTATTGTTGAAGGAGATGATGTAGAAAAATGAAGGAGCAAGACAGTGATGACCACAAGTGTATGTATATTGCTTCCATGTAATGTACAAATGATTTGAAGCCTTTATATAGAACCATGAAGTGATCCAAAACTTCTACAAGTGGATTTTGAATTCAAATGAGGGTGCGATTAGTTGTTGAAGAGAATCAATTCACTTCTCTACAATCTAGGAAAAGTGAAGATCTAGTTTGATCTACTTTTAGGTGATTGATTGATTCATTAATGCCAAGCTCAACCACCTCAAATTCGTGGAAGTTTAACCCTCTTTTTCTCCTTTTACATGTGTAAAGATCTAGGCTTTTACATTGGTAAATGATTCGTAAAAAATCTTTTAAAAAAATACAATAAATGAGCACAGGTAAAAGAACGCTTCAATGGATATTTTGACATGATCCAAGCCATAGCTTTTTTGATGTAGATCAAACCCACCTCAAGCATAGTGTAAGCTTGATGTTCCAACAGCTCCCCCTCAAGCTAAAGTATGCTTGACTCTTCATTCTCTAATAGGTTGAATACCTTCCATTGATTTAAATCTACAAAGCTTTATTCCATCAAGTGCCTTTGTCATCATATCTGCTATTTTCTTTTGAGTTGGAACAAAAAAAATGTCAATGCCCTTTGCCATGAGCTTCTCCCTGATGAAGTGGTAATGAACCTCTATGTGTTTGGGTCTTGCATGGAAAATAGGGTTTGCTGTTAGATGCATGGAACTTACATTATCTCCAAATATGTGAGGTTTCAAACTGTTGGGTGTGTGTAGAAGTGCGAGAGACACACGAGAAGCACACAAGGAGCACAAACGCAGCAAGACACACGGAGAAGACGATGGCTAGAATAGCTCTCTATATTGACAATTAACTGAACTAAAGTAAGAGCTGAATAATATCCCTAAGTACAAAGTGCCACCACATATGAGTGAATCATGTATGTGGTAACATGGGGGAAAAAACATCTAGTCAACACTAGAGTAAAAGATGCCCATGTATAGGGAAAAGGTTCACATCAAAGCTACTCGAGGAACACATAAGTGTAACAAACCCCCCTGGAGCGAATGATGTGAACACACACATGGAGTGACAGATCAAACCCCACAAGGTAATAAGCCTAAAGCTTTACGAAAAGCTTCAAACTTTTCCCGTGGAAGAGCTTTGGTGAATATGTCTGGCACATTATCTTGTGTAGGCACATATACCAAATCAATATCTCCTACATGAAGGTGCTCTTTCACATAGTGATAATGCACCTCAATATGTTTGGTCCGTGCATGAAACACTGGGTTTCGTGCAATAGCCAAAGCACTCTGACTATCAGTGAGAATATGAGTAGCAGCATCAATCTCCATGCAAAGATCCATCAATAGGCGTCTCAGTCATATACACTCCACTATATTTGTGAAAATTTCCCTTTACTCAGCTTCACAACTCGATGTCGCCACTGTAGGCTGCTTCTTACTCAACCAACATATGCATGAATCTCCAAGGAAAAGCAATTGCCACTAATGGACATGCGAGTATCATAAAAACTAGCCCAATCACTATCTGTAAAAGCATGCAAGCATGGCTGAATATCTCTACCATAAAAGAGACATAAGCTCAAAGTGCCTCTGAGATATCTAAACACACGTTTCACCGCTTGCCAACGCTTAGTGCTAAGGCTATGCATGAATCGACTCAACTGGGAGACTTCATATTGTATATCCAACCTTGTGTTGCATGCATATATAAGACATCCCACAACTTTCTGATAAAGAGAAGTGTCAAATGCATAATTGGAATCCTCAACTGAGAACTTGAATCCTGTCCCAACTGGTGTAGAAACTGGCTTGCAATCCTCAAAGTCAAAACGCTGAAGTAGTTTTTCAACATACTTTGCTTGATGCATAACAATTCCCCCCTCAACAGATACAAACAAGATGCCAAGATAGTAACTCAAAAGACCAAGATAAGTGACATCAAAAGTATGCTGCAAATCAGCCATAAGAATGTCAAGTTTTGCATCACATGACCCAGTCAAGAGTATGTCATAGACATCAAGAACAAGCACTATAAGATCAGCCCCATCTTTGCGTACATAGAGTGTGCTTTCAATTGAACTACATGTGAAGCCAAGAGTAGCCAATTGCTTATGGATTTTATCATACCATGCACGTCGAGCTTGCTTGAGACCATACAAGGCTTTACGACAAACCATATGCTCTTTCCTTTCATAGAAAATCCAGGAGGTTGCTTCACATAGACCTTTTCTTGCAAATCACCATTCAAGAAGGCTATTTTTATGTCCAACTGATGCACTTTCCAACCTCGATGGGTAGCCAATGCAACCATGGTACGAATAGTAGTCATGCGTGAAGTAGGTGCAAAAGTTTCCTCATAGTCAATGCCATATTGTTGCACATATCCTTTGGCAACCAATCTAGTTTTGTAGCGATCAATGCTACCATCAAACTTTCTTTTAATCTTGTAAACCCACTTTGTACCAATGGCAATCTTTCCTTTTGGCAATTCACATAACTCTCAAGTACCATTCCTATGTATGGAATCCATTTTTTATTGCATAGCACTCATCCATTATGGATCGTCACATGCATCTTCAAAATAAAGTGGCTCTTCATTACATGCTGTAGCGATAAGAGAATAATCCACAAAATTACTTGATGCATGGCGAGAGCTTGATCTTGTTCTACCAAATAAAGGTGCACTCAATTTCCTGTCCTGTAAAGTTTGTTTTAGCCACTTTGGCATACTTTGTGTACTCTTGATAGACATGCCTTCATCATGCAATACATCGTCAACATGTACATCATGCGTGGGCTTAATTTCATGCTCATTTTCAGTCATATTTTGATGCAAATGTCCAGCCATATGTGGCTGGATATTTTTAGTAGGTTTGACAATTTTTGGATCAAAATTTTTAGCCATGTTTAGCTGGAAATTCTATGCATTTTCAACCCTATTTGGCTGGAATTTTTCAGCCCTTTGAGCCTCAGTTGGGTGGCCATAGTCAAGCACACCATTTTGGAACAAAGGCATGAGTGTATCGAACACATCTTGTGAGCTAATTCTTGGCTGTTTTTTGCATTCAAGTAGAGGGAAAACTAAATTTTCAGCAAATACCACATCTCGACTCACAATAATTGTGTTCATCAATAGATGGTACAATCGATATCCCTTACTTTCAGCACTATAACCAACAAAAATATATTTCTTTGCCTTTTCATCAAGTTTGTGACATTGTTGTGACGGCACAAGAGCATATGCCAAACAACCAAACACACGCATATGACTAACCATAGGCTTATGACCATTCCAAGTCTCGTAAGGAGTGATGACTCTCAATGCTTTTATAGGGTAGCGATTCAACACATAGACCGTTTCCATCCAAAACTTATCAGGAAGATGCTTTCCTTTAACCATACATCGTGCCATTTCAAGTAGAGTTCTATTCTTACGCTCGGCAACACCATTTTGTGGAGGTGTATATGGCACCGTACATTGGTGTGAAATACCTCTTTCACGAAGAAAAGCACTAAACTCATGTGACATGTATTCACCACCACGACCGTGCATAGAGTCAAAAGCTTTTGTGAAGAAAAATTTTCAGCCATAGCTAAAAATGCTTTGAAGCAAGAAAATACCTCATTCTTTGTTTTCATAGGATACACCCATGTATGGCGAGCAACATCATCAATGAAGGTAACAAAATATACATGCTTCCCAAAAGATGGAGTCTCGACAGGACCACATACATCACTATGAACAAGCTGAATTTTCTTGTAGTGTGTGTATGACTATCTTTTGGAAAAGAAGCACGATGCATTTTTCCAAGAATGCAACCTTCACATGCATGCTTTTCAATGGACTCAAGTGTCTGCAAGCCAATAACCATGTCTTTCTTTTGCAATTAGAGCAAACTATTGAAGTTTAAGTGACCAAAATGAGCATGCCAAAGCTCCATTTCAGCCATGGAAGAAGTATGAGCAACCAAGGCATTCGAGACAGCCATCTTGTATGGTCCATGCGATACAAACCATTACATAATTTACCAAACATCACGATAACATCGCCATTGCTGAAATCATGAACCATACACTTATCATCAACAAAGTGTACATGAAGTCCAGCTTTGGCAATCAACAGAACTGAAATTAAGTTCTTCTTCATACCAGGTACATACAATGCATTTTTCAAGAGAATCACACCTCCATTTGCAACCGTAAGCTCAATTTCTCCTACTCCTATGATAGGATAAGAGGCATTGTTTGCACACACCACATGTCCTCCTTTGGGTGCATCTTTCAAAGAGGCAAAAAATCTTTTGCATGATGTTATGTGCTTTGAAGCACCACTATCAAAGAACCAATCCGAATCAAAGTCACTCACAACCATACATTTAGAATGCAAAGATGCATCGTAATGACATGTAACAACACATGCCCAAAAATCTTGAG
Source organism: Ceratopteris richardii (assembly GCA_020310875.1). Classification (NCBI taxonomy): domain Eukaryota; kingdom Viridiplantae; phylum Streptophyta; class Polypodiopsida; order Polypodiales; family Pteridaceae; genus Ceratopteris; species Ceratopteris richardii. The sequence goes on along the minus strand of CM035423.1, from coordinate 126,455,873 downwards.
CCATGTTAGCTTCATCATTCTTTGCGTTTGTTGAATTTTCAGCAATAGACATGCCGGATTCCTTCTTCTTTTCATTGTGCTTAGCAAGCTTTCTACACTCATCAATAGTATGACCAGCCTTCCGGCAATATTTGCATCTCTTCTTCTTTTGCAAATCACCATGATTAGAGGAATGAGTGTAAGAGCAAGGTTGAGGCTTTGGTTTTGATGAACCCAAATTTACTTGATTTTCCCTTTTTGTGAGATAACAAGTGCTTGCATTCCCTCAATCAAACCACTCCTATTCACTATAGATTGCTCTTCTTGCAAAAGAAGAGACAAACCTCATCAAATGTATACATATTAGGATTTCCTTTTGCAACCAAACGAAGTGTAGTAGCAAAGCTTTGAAATTTTTTTGGCAATCCTTTCAACAATGTAGAAATGAGTCATGCACCCAGAATAATCTCATCTATGCTTGCCAATTGCTCTTTCAAGTCCTTGATGCATGTCACATACACATCCACTAACTCATTTTCAGCAATACATACATCCTCAAGTTGCTTCCTCAAGTATGCAATACGTGCTTCATTACGCACGACATACAAAGAAGGAGGAGTTTCCCATGCTTGTCTTGATGTAACAAATGATCGAATGTGTGGAACGATATGACGCTTCACAGAAAGCGCAATCAATGCATGAGCTTGAGCATCTTTTCCATCCCATCTAAGCTGCTCTTGTGTAGGTGGAGAAGGAGAAACCAATGTACTTAAAGAAGAAGCTCCATGTGTGACAGTAGACTGTGAAGTAGAAGAACCTGCTTCGATCTACATCTGCCACTATGTTCCAAAGTTTTTTTGCAACAAGAACATGCTTCATCATGTAAGAACACATCGGATAGTTGGTCCCGTCAAGCTTATCTTCATCTTGAAGCATGCCAAACAAGTAATTGTTGCCCACTATTTCACTAAAGAACAAGAATGTGACAAAATCCTTACTTCGACGAAAGTTGAAATGAGTGTTGAAATTTCAGCTCACAAACCGTCACTCTGATGGCAATTCTGATTGCATGAATGGATTCAAAATGGGGGTAAAATCCTAGTGCAACTGGTGGAAATGCTTCTTGGTTGCTGAAATTCAATGTTCTATGCTCCCGAGTCGATTTGCACTATTAAAAGTGCACGTGCATCGCGACGCAAAAAACCAAAACTTGAGAAAGAGTTGAACCTGATTTGATACCACTGTTGGGTGTGTATAGAAGTGCGAGAGACACACGAGAAGCACACACAAGGAGCACAAACACAACAAGACACACAGAGAAGACGATGGCTAGAATAGCTCTCTCTATTGACAATTAACTAAACTAAAGTAAGAGCTAAATAATATCCCTAAGTACAAAGTAATACCACATATGACTGAATTATGTATGTGGTAACATGGGGAAAAAACCTCTAGCCAACACTAGAGTAAAAAGTTCCCATGTATACGGAAAAGGTTCACATCAAAGCTACTCGAGCAACTAACACATAACTCACAAGTCCCAAATCTATATACAATGCTTTTAACCATATTGCCTCTTGAGTTGCTATGGTCGAACTACTTCAGTTGAGGATAAAACAATTGTTGGTTGCTTCTTGGAACTCCATGACACTAGCTTTGAACCTACAAATGCTAAGTAACTAGAGGTACTTCTTCTATCATCCTTAGCTCCTAGCCAATCTGCATCCGAATAGATTTTGATATCCAAATCTGAAGAGTAAGGATAGAATATACCTTCATTGATTGTACCTTTGAGATACTTAAGTACTCTCTTAGTTGCATCCATGTGTGGTCTTCTTGGCAAGTGTATGAATTGGCTTTGCACTCCTACACTATATCAGATGTTTGCCCTTCTATGAGTAGCATATATCAAGCTACCTACCAAGCTTTGATACTCTTTAATGTCTTCAATTTTCTCACCTTCATAAACACTAAATTTATGATTCATATCCAAAAGTGTATGCAAGATTACGACCACCATGTGCTAGAGAGATGACTCTCCTCCCAACCAAATGCCTCTATATATAGCTCTTTCGAGGGGACTGCCTACTTGGGCAGGTGGATACTAACCATCCATATGTCAGCCATGTAACTGCATGTGTGCCAAGTATCCCAGTTAACCAGAGTTAACTCAAGTGGATGCTTCTAGAAGGTTTTAAAGCTCTTTGGGCAAAACACTCTTCCCATGTACCCCATGGGGGTTGAACCCAATACCTCCTCCTTCACACCCATGATACTAGGCTAAGTGGATTACTTGGTTACAAGAGTAAATTACCTTCTCGTAAGTCTAGACTCAAGATCTTTTGTCACACACAAAGATGGCCAAACGGTGTCCGATTTTAGATCTATCTGAACCAGTTAGACCATTAGATCATAGACTTACTTTATTACATTCTTCCCCCCTTGGAAAATATTTTGTCCTTGAAAATAGAGCTATATATCTACTGTAGGCAACCCCCGAGCCTCATGTTCTAAAACTGGAAGAACATGGTCATGTTCTAGAACTGGAAGAACATGTCTCATCTCTGTGGTGGCATCCCTGCCCAAATGATTCAAAACACTGTCTCGCTTTGCACTTTGATAAACTAGTCAAAATACAAAGTAGTGAATGAATAATAAGGGTGGATCTAAAAACATCCCTAGCCAATTCATAGTTTCTTGATGTGCGATCTAGGCACAAACATGTGAACTGGGTGGATTCAAATTACTAGTCCATTTTTGGGGATGATTGGTGCATGGACTTAGTAATGAAGGCGGGATTCTTATCCCTTATAAGGCTTTAAGAACTCTTGATTCACTTGAATTTGATTTGGAGCACTTAAAGTTTGGTTGTCCCAAACATCTAACTTGGATGTTTGTACAATGGTTTACTCCTATCCAACAATTACTTGATTTTTTCACCCGACTAGAGGACTGCTTTGTCCTAATGAGTTTAAAAATCCTATATAAAATGTAGGAGGAATTTTACCATTTACTTTCAGTCAACCGTACTATAACTTGACCAATTCAAATTCAAAATGAAAATTATCCAACTTAGGACACTTTTCTCATAGACTTGAGCTAAAAGTTCTTGGGAATTATCAATCTACTGAGCAATTCCTAACTTCTCTATTCTAGAGTATACTAGACTCTAGAAAGTCATTTATGCTATTACTTGAAGCAAAACACAAATAAATAAGTCAACTTAGACTTATTGTCTTTTGAAGATTGAAAAGGTTCTTGTATAGAACATCCATCTGGGATGTCTAATTAGTTACTTGATTCTAATCGACTAACTCTCGAGTTTTGTGAAAAGAATCAAATACCATATCTGAATCAGATCCAAAAGATTTGGAAAGTGGAAAGAAAAAATTAAAACTCTGTTCAACTAATTCAAACTTCGAAACATCAAACTTGCGAGGAGTCCATTTCTGGATGACTCAAGACTTTAACTTATCAATGATCTATTTTAATAATGTTTTGAAGCATTTTTCTATCTTTAAGAGAAATAGATTGGATTCTCAAAAAGATTCAGAGCAAAACTAAAACATCATCTAACCACAAGATACTGTGTGGTTTCCAATATCAGTGTGTCGACCCACTGAGGTTCTATTGATGAGCTTTTTACTCAAATAATGCTTCACTTGAGACTAAGCTCATGCCTATATTCAATCTTTATGATTCTTTACTGGACATGTAATTCTTGTGCATTCCTTTGAATCAAAGGGATTGAATTTTCCAAGTTACACTAGGAACTTGATGTTTAACTTAGTCAATCTATCCTTAGTTGAAAGAATTAGTTCAAAGTCAAAGTCTCACTCTTCCAAAAATTTATCAAATATTTCTGACTGACAACACTTAAGCTTGAAGTGTTCTAAGAAGATCTTGGAAGTTACTTACTTCATATCTTCAATTTCCTTGATCTTGAAGTTATCTTGAAGCTATCTTGAAGTATCTTGAGATACTACTTTCATCCTTCTTGAATTAAACTCCTTCTTTGAAGTCTTAATTCCCTTGAGGATCAAACCTAACTTCAAGATCCAAACTAGGACTAAAAGATAATTATCATCCTACAATCTGATGTCCCATACCATCTTTCCTACATCAATTTGAGCATAAAATCTAGTGTCCCATACCACCCTTTTTATATTCAGTGTGGGTGATAGTTATCCTAAACTCTAAATATATCTTGATAGAGTACCTTCTTGCTTCAATTGTTTATGAGAATATTGAAGTTTCAGGCATTACCTCTAACTAGATTTTCTAGGTTTTGATCCCTTCACATGATCGTTTCATGATCTTGTGATTTCCTTTGGGAACTTGAAAACCTTTTGGTGAAACATCCATCCTTCTTTGCTAGGGTTTTCAAATGAAAACCAATTAGAATTCCAAGTACTTGAATTTTCATAGATTCAAGCTGAATTGGTTTATTCTTGACCAATTTGTAGTGACAAGATTTTTTTGACTTCTTGTCTTTAGATTCCTTCTTTACTAATGCTTTAGGTAAGTATCTCGGCCGAGACTTTTATAGGAATCTCTCTACTGCTTAAGTCTAAGCATCCGCTCATGCTCTTTGGATTTGTAACAAAATCCCTTTAAGGATAGACAAAGATTTATGTTTTACCTTCCACAGACTTAAGTATCATCTTCACGATTGCGAACTACATTCTTGGAATTCCTTCACTCTGTTCAGACTTGGAACAACTTACTCTAAATAGTTAACCAGACTATTTCATTTTAGTGGCTTATCTGTTCGAAGTATCTTAATTCCTAAAAATAACTTTAACCAAGGTTTAAGCTACAATTAGCTTAAACAAAACCAATAACTACTAACAAGACTATTTTCTTGTCATTCCAATGAGCAAGAAAATTGAATACTTGCTTTTGAAGGGCCTACTTTTCCTAATCAAGACTCCTAAATTATGATACCTAAGTATCACATCTGGGAAAACAAACTAGCTACTTGAGTTGCATGGCAGCCAAGAGCCTTGCAACTATCTAGTTTGCTCTTTTTCCTAGCTATCTAAGTCGAGTTAGAAAAAGGGGATAAAGAAAGTACAAGTATTCAACTACTTTAACAAATAATCATGCATATGTGAATGCCTATTCTTGCATGCAAATGCCTGTTCTCACATGCAAATGCATGTGAGTGCATGCACGTGTTGCATTCTCTTTTCATGCACCAAACTTAAATCAAGCAATTCTTGAGCTTGAAAAAACATGTTTCCAATCATCCATGCACAAACATTCTACTTGCTAGCTTTTAAAAAGATATAATTGTTCATGCACATAAACTTGAGCATTAACTATCTTTTTCAAGCAAGAACAAAACATGTTTTGTGCATGAAAACATTCTTTTAAAAGGAGAAATGCACCAACAATTAGTTCTTTTTTGGGCGTGAACTTCTAGATACATGCAAGTGTTTGATGTATTTCCCAATACTTCTATATTCGTCTAGCTTTCATCAAGTTTGCTTAAAAATGAAGACTACTACCATGCTTCAATATTTTTTGATGCAAGCTACATGAAAGCATTGAATAAAGCAAGTATTGAATGAAAACATAAACTTAGAAAATACTTATCTCCCAATTAAGCTATGTTCTTCCATTGATCCTCGTGAAGAGACAACCTTCATAGCCATGCTCATATCTCTCCAAAACCTTGAAGAGAGCTTTCTTTTGTCGATCAAGAAATAATGAAAATCGAAAGCACGATCTTCCTTGCTCCGATCTGATATTGCTTCACTTTAGCTTTGATCACTAAGAAATCTCAAATTAAGCTCTTTTGTCAGATGGAAGAGTAATTGGGATCAATCCCCATCATCCCCCGTTGTGGAAGAAACTCTTTTGCTTTGATAATCAAAGCTTCTCCAAAGAGTTACGACTTTATGTAGCAAGCAACAAATACGTTGCATGGAACGAGTTTTGTGGATTGGTTTAGAGGAACACCTTCATGCACAGAGGTTTAGAGCTCAGATCCCAATTGCTCCATCTCACGTTGATCTTCTTGCTTGTATTCTGCTTCTTCAACATACCTGATTAATGTCTTAAATAATATGATAACAAAATAACTTGCTAATGTAGCTTGGTATGTATGATAGAGGAGTGGCCTTATCAGATCAATGTTGCGAGTTCAAACCACCCCAAAAATGATCGCATGTAGAAAGCACCGTTTTTTTTTTTGCAATCTCGATAATCAAAGCTTCTACACAAGCAAAATTAGATATCGGTGTGCTCGGTGGAACAGCGTATGTTCTATATATTTGACAACCTAGTTTAGGTGAGCTCCTTGCTTTAAGCAGGTCTAGATCTTGATTCCTGTTGGTACCCTCTAAGAGAGACACCAACCTTTTGCTTTTGTCCTGATCTGTGCTGATGGTTACGGGTTCAAGATCGGGCTAGATCGTCTGTAGTAGAAGGTTCCTTTTGCAATCTCCAGACACCGCCCTCGAGAGGGATATCATGCCGGTTGGATGGCCCATTATAGACCGCAGAGCCAAAAAAACAACAAGTGCATCTGCTTCACATGTAAGCCACATTTGGAGTTATGGATACAAGTGCCTTGGCATCTCGGATAGCCGATCAAATCTTCATCTCCATGGAGCAGGTTCAAAAATCCTCAACCACAAGTGCCCTTCTATTTTGCTAGCTTGTGTACAAGCTTCCCCAACAAATTAATACAAATTTAATTAAATTGCACACAACATATCACCAACGGTGCGTGCTCTATTGGATAAGAGGAAGATCTCTAATTGATTAGATGTAGAGTTCAAAACCTGGAATCCGCATCCTTGAAGACATAGGTAAATCTTTTTTCTCACTGGCACTGCTCTTGGCCGATTTCCATGCACAGACGGGCATCGAACAGGTAAGCCTTCATCGGGCTCACAAATTCATTGCACAAATGGTTGTCGGGCCTCCGTCCGCTGGCCAAACTAAAGAAAACTTTTGTTCTTAGATCTCATGCATAATTCTAATCATGATGATGAGGAAAATCATCAAAAGCTGGCAATTGTATTGGCTACAACAGCGTGAAGAACATCTTGAAGTATTAAGATTAAATCCTATGATCGTCAATCTACATCATTTACTAAAGTCTGCCTTTTGCATTATCTCAAGATGCGATGAGATCTAGAATATATAGATCTTATTAATAGCAGAACAAGTGTAGTTACGCATCTGGCATTTGTGACGTGAATAGCTCATGAGGCTAGCATCTCTAGGACCAAGGTTCAAGTCCTAGCTGTGCTACACATGATAGACTTGGAGATTATTATCTCTTTTGCCATATCGCATAACGCCGAGTAGGAAAAATTGGAAACCTTCAAGAAGATTGCATGCGAGAAAAAATCGAAAAAATTTCAACGAGTTGATGTACAAAGGTGAAGATGATGAAGCCATCATGAGGTCTCCATGAAAGCTTTGGCTCTGATACCAATGCAAGATTACGACCACCACGTGCTAGGGAGATGAATCTGCTCCCAAACAAATGCCTCTATATATAGCTCTTTCCAGGGGACTGCCTGCTTGGGCAGGTGGATACTAACCATCCATATGTCAACCATGTAACTACATGTGCGCCAAGTGTCCCAGTTAGCCAGAGTTAACTCAAGTGGATGCTTCTAGAAGGTTCTAGAGCTCTTTGGGCAAAACACTCTTCCCATGTACCCCATGGGGGTTGAACCCAAGACCTCCTCCTTCACACCTGTTGCTCTAGCACAATGGTGAGAACCACGTTAAGAAGCTCCACCTCCTTAATGTCAATCTGCGGAAGAGATAGGAGTGATATGAAGATCGTGAATGTGAGATGAAGTGAGAGTGAAGATGAGAAGCATAGAGATGCACACACACATACACACACACAACGAAGAGACAAGCAAGACACAATGGAAGGTAGGAAATCAACTCTATTACTCAAGAACACTCTTACAAGCTCAAAATAGCTCTAAACTCTTCTCTACTCAAACAAGCTAACCTCAAAAATGAGCTCTCTAACTCTTTTTATAGATTACAGACTAGTTTTGACCGGTTTCACATATAGTGTCCGGCATAGTTGAAAAATAGGTTCTATGTGCTATTTGAAAGGGTAAACGGTGTCTAAAAATAACTAGAATTGGTATGCTCCTTCTACCTAAGCTCCTCAAGCTCGAGGACTCCTCAGCTTGCACAAAATGGAGCTATAAATTACAAAATGGGGTTTTCTATGTTACATATGTTACAGTCCACCTGATCGCTGATGTAATCCACCTGTCCACTGCTGGAGGGGGTTTTCTATGCTGGTAGTTCCGGTGGGGAGTCTGGCCTTGGTGGTGCTTTGTATACTGCTATCTGTGATTGAAGAGTTAATACCTGGGCCCGTAATGCATTGAGTTCCTCTATGATGTCAAGAGATGGGTCCACAGGAGCTGGTAGTCCTTGTTGTACAGGTGCTCTTAGCTGGAGTAGTTTATGATCTTCTTTCAGCTTCTGATATTCCTCGTTCATGCTGTCGCACTCATCTAACAATCTGACATGATCATCTAGTAACATTTTCATAGATTCTGAGGGCACGGCTTCAAAGCAACTGGGGCTTAATGGTTGGTCGGGTTGATCTAGGGCAGCTTCTAAATTCTCTCTGTTCTGTTCTTGTAAACGCTGGTTCTCTTCTTTTGCTGCTGCCAAGTGGCATCTGAGTAAGCCCATGTTCCTGGTAAGTGTCGCATTGCGAATAGTTTGTGCCCTTAACAAGTTGTCTATGTCAGTGATGGCTTCTTTTGTCTTTGCTTCACTTTCGAGTTCCAATTTATGGTATGCCTCTCGTAGCTCTTGGTAGCGGGTGTTCAGTGAGGCATTCTCGATGGATAGGGAGTTGAGCTGCGCCTATAAATCGTGGGTTGTCTGCTATAGCATCCGGTAATTATTGCCAAGAGATGCAAACTCATCTCTTACTTGTGTCATGCAGGTGAACATGTGATGAAATGTGGTGTCTACAGTAGGTGATAATATTAAAGGTGTGCTAAATGAAGATGTGGTGGGTGTTGATGCAAGGGGTAAGGGAAATGGGGGTGGGAGAGTGGATGATGTGGTGATTGTGGAAAATTGTGATGTGCCTATGTGTGGTGGTGAAATGAATGAAGGGAGTGGTTGTGCAGTGGATGGGGATATATCCATGTCATGCGATGTGGTATCGAGTGCCGTGACTGTGAATAATGGAGTGAGAGTGGGTGCGTGCGTGGGTGTAAATACAGGGTTTACAAAGGTTGAAGAGTAATTTACAGAGGGGGTCTCTTGTACTCCTTGGTAGAAAGGGGAAAGTGGAAATATGGTGGGTCGGGGAGGTGATACAGGGGAGAAAGTCAACGGGGGTAGAAATGGAAATAGTGGTCTCAGAGGTGCGCGGAAGGATGGAAAAGATGGATGGAGAAATGGACTGGATAGAAGCATAGAAGTCCTAGGGGGTAGACTGGGTTGCGTAGGTGCGGGAAGGGTTAGAGGAATCGAAGAAACAAAGGCGTCTGCTACAACACTATCCAAAGATGTGGATGGTCTGGGAGAGATCCGATGTACATGGGAGATTGGAGAGATGGGAGGTGAAGGAGGAGCAGTTGGTGTGGTAGGTACTTCGGTAACAGCGGTGGTATGTACAGTAGTAGTGTGGGGTGGGGAGTCAATGACAATGGTGTCTTCTGCCAATGAGCCTTCAGGGATGAGACGTGCCTCCCTGGCCTGTTCTGAAGATTGGCCACCTATGGGTACACGAATGTATTCACCTGGTTTTTATAGTAAATGTACTCGTCGGGGGTCATATTGCGGAAGTGGTTTTCTCTGCAAATATCTTAATGCTTCGTTGGATCCCACTGATTTAACAAGTTCCCTGAAGCCTTTGATGTATACTTCTTCGAAACTGCCAGAGACAAGTTCTTGCTCTATGAGTGCTTGGCTCTCTTCCTCAGTTAACTTCTTATGCACCCAAACTTTCTCCATGGTGCGATATAACTTTTTGATCGCCAAGGTGTAGGCTGCTGCTTCAAATGTTTCTTTTTCGTGTGTGCTCGTGTCACCTTGGGTGTCGGTGTGCTGTCCTTGTTCATCTGTCTGCACATTTTCTTGGGAGTCATGAGTACCCTGGCTGGCTTCATCATCACCCTTGTCATCATCTGTTTCTGTTCTTTCCTCTTCTGAGCTGGACACTACTTGGCCTTGCTGTTGATCAGGTGGAGTGGTCTGGTAGCTTGGACATTCATATTCTTGGGAGAAAATTTGGCCTTCAATAAACTAAAATTCATTTGAAAAGGCATCTGGCATTTCGAAATCAAATGTGGTATCTATGGGTTTTGCTTCCATGTTGGGTATTGGAAAAGAAAACGCTTCCGCACCAATAGTGGTGGGAACTTCTGCTGCAGTGGTGGTAGGTTCCTGAACCGATGTTGCCTATGAGGTAACTGCACTAGTAGTACCTTCTGTAACGATAGGTCATGATAATCGTATGCGAATAGGTTGTACAGTTGAGGGGGCTTCCGTCGGAGACTGTTCTGGAGAGGGTTGCGGTGACGGTGATTCTGGGACTTGTAGGCATGGAATGGTTCCTCTCATGCGCTTTCCTGCTCATCCTTTGCTAGCCTTCCTAGCTTTCTTTGCTGTCCCTTTGAATGCTTTCAACTCCTCGCTGGTCATTGCACGCTCGATTGGCAAGTCGTATGCCAAACACATATATACAATTCTTGTAAGAGCGCAGCATCCGTGGATTACCTTCTTTCTTTCCCATCGGTGTTGTGCTAAATATAGCTGATCAATGATCCAGCTGGCCAGATCAACTATTTGTGGCCCAGTACAAGCTTAATATAAGCCAAACCAAATGCACTTGTGGGGCATGGTGAATTTATCCTCAATGGTTTAGAGAGCTCAGGTGTGATCGCTGAAATATCTTCCCATTTAATGACATCTCTGCGTTTCATTGGCTCTGGAAGCAGCCTTTCTCACTCTGTAGGAGTATGCGTTCCATGTATCTTGATAGCAGCTCTAATCAAATCTTTAGAAAGTTAAAACCTCTTAAAGGGAGGATCATTTACCAAGGACGGCAAAATGAATGTGCCTGGTAGGTCCTTGTTTTCAGAAGCTGTTAATGTTGTTACCAAGTAATGATATCTACAGAAATCTGGTTTAGGCAAAGGATCACTGAAATACTCTGTGAAGCCTGCTCTCACCCAAACATGCTTTAAATCTTATGTGTTCTGTAATGCTTCAAACTCTCTTGAGAAAAACTGGTACTTTCCCCACGTACGGGTATCAAAAGCCAAATTGGCCTCAAAAAGGAAATCTGCCTCCGCCAATGGGCCTGCTAGTCCTTGGAACCAATGAGAGTTGCGATGAATTTTCAGTATATCCCCTAGGAGGATCGTCAATTGGCATAGGTCTTGGAAATCCATGAAATTTCGGTGGTTGAGCCATAGGATGTGGTTCAGCTAGTAATTCGCCAATATTTGCCATGGGTACACTGGGGCCAGCTTCAGATGGTCCTTCTGCCTGCATGATGAATGATGCGAGTGTGTAGCAGATCTGATACAAAAGATTAACACATTAGTATGGAAATTAATCATGATCCCATTAAAGTGAGACTACAATCCCTTTCCATAACCGATGTGTAACCCGTGTAGCCGAGTGTTGTGATGTGGTTTATGGAATGATTGTTGCAAAACTAGTGCAGGTCTCTAGACACCTACATGCTTCAGATGATGCATACATTTCTTGATGAGGTGTTATTACAAGTGATGTTGGGTTATAGTGTGTGGATTTGTACAAGGTTCAGTCGTGAATGAGTTATTACAAGGTTGTAGATTAGTTGGGGTGGGAGTTATGTTAGACAATGGGTTTTGAGGAGACAGCTGGATACGTTTCGGTATCCACTTCCTAAGAGTTTGTGAGCGGGTGATAGGTTTCTACTATAGGACAAAAAGATGATATCGGATTGGGTGGTATTGAGGGGTGAAGAGATTTCTGAGGGGTATATATTACATGGCTTGAGGGTTGAGCTATAATACACTGTTTGGGTACCCAAATCTGCGTGCGTGTGGGTCGTTTCGTAAGGTACTTCTTGGCGATCCAAATATGCCGAATGTGCGAACTTGTGGAAGAAGGTCGAGGAGATGTTGGATATTGATTCTGCTTCTGCCTTGACTTCTTCTTATCAATGTCTGCGTTGTTGAAATCAGTCGGTGCTTTATGTCCTTTTGGCACCCATATTTGTCTTGTGCCTCTTGCTTTGTGATACTGATACTGCTACTGTCCTTGTGGAGCCTGATATTGTCGTCGGTCTGGGTCCTTTCGTCGTGGTTGACTCCTTAGTGGTTGAGGTTGAGAGGTCGGATGGACACTCTGCTTTGGAAAACAAGGGAGGTCTAACACTTGCGAAACTTTCCCATTAGGAAATGAGGCATTCTGTACCACAGATCTAGGCCAGTCCGCAGTAAGTGTGGAAGGATGGGCACTGTAGGGTGTTTTGCCCACGTGGCTGCTGATGCAGTCCACCTGATCGCTGATGTAACCCACCTGTCCGCTGCTGGAAGACCAAGGAAATTGAAAAAAAAAAACGCTAATTTGGATTTAGTTTCACAGTCACCCATCATGTACATTATTTTTCTTTTTTGGTTTACATTTTCAAGAAGCAAAAGAAAATGAACAATGCATTGCAAATCTCATTGTTGAGAGACAAAAACATACAGTGAGGAAATCTCAATGAAAAAGAAAATAAAAGGAAATCTCATCAAACACACTCAACTTTCGAACTATTACTCCCATCAACATCCTTCAAGTGACATAAATCCATAATATGACGTATCCCTAGTGGAGCAATACTAAGAAAGATAAATTTGACAAACCAAGCTAAATTTGACCTTAGACACTTGTCACTCTAGCACAATGGAAGTACCACCATGGTGAAGATACATCTCATAAATGTCAATCTATAAAGACGTGAGGATGGCATGATGACCATGAGTGACAGGAGTGCACAAGTGAGTGAGAGAAGCATGATGAGATGCACAAATATACACACACACACATGTGCACACAAGGTAAGACAAAGGAAAGAACAATGGAATCTTCTATTCATCAACTCAAAAGAAATGTATACAATTCGCAAATGAAAGCTCAATCTCCAACTATGTAACCTGTTAGTCGTTAAACTTCCGACTTCAGACTCAAAACACTTTCAAAAGTCGGATGTTCCCGAACCCTTCAATCTTTACTCTTCCATGTTCAGGTAAATCAATTGGCAATACCGAGATAACTAATATTAAGCTACCTCTTAGCCACGTGGGTTCTTGGGAGTGGTAGGGGTATGTTAGACAAAGGCCCTGTACTATTTTCCCAACTTCTTACACAATCATAAATGCTCTATCGCGTCTTAGCTCAGTACTTGACTCTGAATACTGATAACTGTTCGGCGTACTGGGACTTAGAACTTCCGGACTGGACTTGCTATAGCAACAAAGCAGTAGTCCGGTTCTGACTTATAACTAATAGAATACTCAACTTCATTAACCGAATGCCACTCAATATGCACTTCTTCGTGACAGATAGGTATACCGAACAATAACACAACAGACAGCTATACTCGAAGGTATGCAAACTTACCGTATGCCAAACTCAAGCAACAAGTTCCTACCAACAGTCGACTCGTCACAAACTTATCATTGTTTCCACTCGCGTTCAGACCATTACCGATACGAGTCCTTCCTGGGATCGGAATCAACAGTGAACGCAGACTATTGTATCGAACCTGGTTACTTAACAAAAAAAATGCTAACATGCAAATAGTTCGCTTTGGCCTTACCCGGTCTCTTGTTCAATAGAAGACTGATAAACAACACTTATTCCGTGATAAAACCTAGAACCGCATATAACTATCACCAAACAGATTCACAACACAATACTACCGAGTCGTAACTCTGCACTACAGGGAGACTAGTCGAATAGACAGATCCGAACAGAACAGAATAGAGCTCAATCTTCTCATCGACACATCACACACAAATTCAAACAGTATGCTCACAATTCCCCAAAACGGGCTCTCTACCACTCTTTTCTCATTGCCTTATATAGAAGATTTGTTACAAGGGTGCACGAATCTTTAGTTTCACGCGCATTTCAAAAAGGTTCTTTTACATTTAAGACGTCTGTCATAGTACATTTGTCCTTTTTCGGCGGCCGTCTAACACTGGCACGCACGGTGGACTCGAACCCGCAGGTTCCTATGGTTCTGCTACGAGACCTTCTAAATACATGCTTCGGGCGAGCCTAAACGTTCGGGTAATTTTCTTTTTAATGGTTTCTATCATCTGAACTAGAGTAGTCGGTTCTAATAACTGAGCGTCCGTTCTAACGGAGCTAAGAGCTATGGCTTGGGTTAACAGAATTTCGGCCTGGGTCTGTAAGAAGGCCTCTTGTAAATAAAACTCATTGGATAATGCAGCGTCCCGGGATGTCTTTATTTTGATGACTTTCTTCTGCATATCAGTGACTCGATCCTTCTGATTTCGCAACTGGTTATCTAGTCGCTCGAGTTGCTGGTTCTGAAATTCGATAGTTTTGTAGTATGCGTCTCGTTCTCTGCGAGCATTTGCTAGATCCTTTTGGTATTTGGCTTCCCTGGTTAATTGGTGTCTCAGCATATTGTTCGCCTCGTCCAAGCATTCTTGAGCTCTTCGTAGCTCGTCTTCAACTTGTTTTGCTTCTCGCTGCTGTTCCTGATTCTTCTGGATTATCTCCTGCAATTGTGCTTTCGTTTCTTCTACCAATTCTTCGAGTGATATGCTGATATCTTCCTTTTCCTGTAGCGCGATCTTCAGTTCCCTGATTTCTTCTTGGGCTGCATTCAATAGTTGGTCTTTGGCGGCAAGTTGCTCCAATGCGTCATTCCGTTGCTGTATCAGTGCTTGTTGTGCCGAAACTTGGCCTTGGAATCTGCTAATTGCGTCTGTAATTGATGATTCTCTGCTTTTACAGCATCGATTTCTTCTTGGAGAGGGATGATGTCGGCTTCCAGTAGGTCGACCTTGTGCTGCAGGTCTTGACGAATCGTATTTGTGACATCGCTAAGCTGCACTGGAAGTTGCTGAGAAAGGGAAATAAGCATTTGTCCCATGGCAGCAAGCTCGGAGAAGACCGGAACGGAGGGAAGGAGAAGTGGGTGTTGTGGTTGCGCAGAGGTTTGGGTGTGGATTTGGGGGGATGTCGGGGGTGAATAATTGAGGGAGGATGAAGAGGATTCCGAATCCGGTGTGGGAATGGGGTTGACTGGTGGAGGTCTGGGAATGGCAGAGTCAGTGTTTGTTACCTAATTGCTTGGTTGTAATTCATCTACATTGTTGTCGGTTGTGGATTCGACGGCCTTCAAAAGTGTGTTTAGTGCATCCCTAGCGGATTGCTGCTCGTCTTTCTGTTGCTCTGAGTCTTCTTCGGTTGAAACCGTTTCTGTTTCAGTTCGATTCTGTTGGTCTTGTTGGTCTGCTGATGATTCATTGTGCATTGAGGTGGCTATATCATGGAAGGTTTCTTGCTCCGCGTCTTCAGCATCTTTGTCTTTTCTGGCTGAACCTTGTGCCTCACATTCTGATGAGCTGATTCTGATTCTTTTGCGGCGGAATAACTGGTTTATTTCTTCGTCTTCTTCTTCATCGTCTTTGAGTGGTTGTACTGATTCTTCATGCCTTAGAACCGGTCCTTGGGGTGGTGGTTGTGCGGCAAGGATGACTGGGAAGAGGAACGATATGATATGGGGAAGGCGAGAGCGCGGGGTGGTTCCCTTTCTGACTTGCTTCACTATAGCTACACACTCTTTATGAATTCTATGGAAAAAGTACGAGACGAAGTTCACGGGTTCTTGGGTAGCTAAATCTAAGGCGGAATAGAAGGGGCGGAAGATACCGTAGGTTCGTTTCTGAAGGTTGAGGATGGCGACTAGAAATTGCAGAGTAGATCTTTCGGGTTCGGGGCGGCAGAGAATGGCGTATTCGTTGGACGAAGATCGGGGGAACAGTTCGGTCATGTGGGCGAGGGGGATACTAGGGCCATTTTCTCGGCCGTGCGGGGAGAGGCGGAAGGCTTCAGAGAATGCTTGGAAGGTGATGACGGTTCGCGAAGGTAGCGAGGGGAAGACCCATTGGCGTTCGGTGGCGGGGGACTGGGCAATGGCAGGGATGATTTGCGCGAAGAAGGGATGGACTTCCACTGAGTGCCAAGGCAACTCAGCGAAGTTGGCCAACCCTCTGCAACGCAGGTATTCACCTACCTCGGTAGGGATACCATCACGGAAGGCAGCATAATTGGCTATCGCTTCCATGGCGTTTGCTGATACAGACGATGAACACGAATATAGAACGCAAGAGGTCGCACAGAACACTAGCACACAACACAGTAGCGATTTTTGGAGTTGCCGAAAGGGTTAAGTAGGAACAACATGGTGGGGAGGGAAAGGGGGTGGGTATCATTGTGCGGTGCGGGAATGATACGGTTTGCATGCTGGCATGCGTGCTTGAGTGACTGGTAAGGGGGCGGCTAGTAACATAAAGATTTTACAAAACATTGCTATTTATAAAAAGGGAGAAAAAAGAAAAAAGAAAAAGATTACACAAAACGCGGCCCACCGCCGAATAATTTAATGCGGACTAGTAGCGTGATGATACGGCCGCAACTTCGACCCATTGATTACTTTTGGAAGTGGATTTCCGGTCAATGTAATCAACCGAAAAGTTGCCGGACCGATTTGTTCTGAGATCTTGAAAGGGCCGAACCATCGTAGTTTGAACTTTCCTGCTGCTCTATCCGACTTTGCGTTATAGAAGAGTACAAGCTGACCTACCGAAAAGATTGGAGTCTTCAAATATCGATTGTGTGTCTTGGCTTGCCTTAGTTGTACTTCACGCATGGTTAAAAAGCTGAGCCATCGGTGCTCATCAAGTTCTCTGAGTGCGTCCATTCGTGCTATCAGCGAATCTTCCGGTAGCATCTTCTGAGTGATTGCTACACGCAGACTTGGGATGACTACTTCCATGGGTGCTATTGTTTCTAAGCCATAAGCTAGTTTGAAAGGTGTCAATCCTATTGTTACCTTATAGGTAGTTCGATATGCCCATAATACTGCAGGTAGTAGTTGATCCCATCTTTTCGGTGCTTCCATGATCAGTTTCCGGAGGATATTCAACAGAGGTTTGTTTGTACTTTCGGCCAAACCATTGGCACGAGGATAATAGGGAGAACTAAATTTATGTGTGACCTGGAACGAATGTGTAAGTGCCTTCATTAAATTGTTTACAAAATGAGTGCCTTGATCTGAGACAATTTCCAGTGGTAAGCCAAAACATGGAAAGACATCATTCAACAGACATTTTGCTACTGCAACCACTGTAGCAGACCGTAAAGACCAAGCTTCTACCCATCTCGTTGCGTAGTCTGTACAGGTTAGTATGTATCTGTTGTTACTGAAGACTGTTGGAGGTGTGATTGGACCGATAAAATCTAATCCCCATTTCTGAAATGGTTCTAATGGCATGACTGGCTGCAAGGGAAAGAAGTGTCGTTGCAGCGGTTGTCCAGACCTTTGACAGTTATCGCAGTGTTTGACAAATTGGGCCACATCTCTGTATATCGTTGGCCACCAGAGACCTCCTTGCAGAATTTTCCGGTGAGTCAAATCTGTGGCAAAGTGACCACCAGTAGGGGTCGAGTGAGCCATCGTGATGACTGAGTTAATTTCATGCGGAGGAACACAGCGAAGTAGGATTCCAGTGTGATCTACATAATATAGTTCTCCAGCAACTAACCGGAATCCACGGCTAAAGACTGCAATTTTCCTTCGGACTGCCTTGGCTGTCTGGGATGGAAAGCATCCTTCGGTGAGAAAAGTTAGAATCTGATCATAATATGTAGGTGGTGCTTGTGATTCGGCAGTCTCATCGGGCAGTGGTTCAGAACTATAGATCGCTGGAGTCATGTCATCTATGCCTATCGAAGCTTCACCGGAATCTAGGCGAGATAAGAAATCTGCTAAGGCATGTGCATTTTCGGGTCGGTGGATGACTTCATAGTCGAATTCCTGCAAGAGTAGCACCCATCGTGCTAATCGTCCACCTAAATGCTGCTGTCTTACTAGATAGACGAGGGCAACATGATCCACATGGAAGGTGAATTTCTGGCCTAGTAGATAATGTCTGAACTTTTTGATGGAGTAAATTAATCCTAGACATTCTCTTTTGGTGGTAGAATAGTTCTTCTCTGCAGGTGCAAGCCTTCTGCTGGCATAATAAACGGGGCGAAACCACTTATGTGTTTGCTTCATTAGAATACTGCCAATCGCAATATCTGAAGCGTCCACAAAAACATGGAACGGATTGTCCCAGTCCGGTGGTTGTAAGATTGGGGCTTGCGTCAATAAATACTTGAGTCGATCAAATGTAGTTTGGCATTCTTGAGTCCATTCGAACTGTCGGGGAGTTTTTGTGATTAGCCTGTTCAATGGTACAGCCAGATGAGCAAGCCACCGTAAGTGTCTGCCGTGCCACCGTACTTGACCCATAAAACACATTACTTCTTTTGGAGTGGCGGGTATCGGGGCTTCTACAATTGCCGAAATCTTATCTGGATCTACTCGGATACCTTGTGCAGATACAATATGACCAAGTAGTTTGCCACACGAAACCGCAAACACAGATTTGTTTGGGTTAAGACAGAGTCTGTACTCTCGGCACTTTTGAAAACAGCATCATAGATGAAGCAAATGTGCCATCATCTTACCGAAAATCGACAAGTCATCGAGATATACTTGCATAAATGAAGTGAGATAAGGAGAGAAAATCTCCTGCATACATTGCTGAAATGTGCTTGGTGCATTTCTCAATCCGAACCACATTACGGTGCAAGCAAAGACACCCCAGTTGGTAATGAATGCAGTTTTTAGTATATCCTCTTCCGCCATTCTAACTTGATTGTAACCGCTGTATCCGTCTAAGAATGAATACATTTCGTGACCTGCTACCCTATCAAGCATGGTATCCAGAAAGGGGATCGGGAAAGGATCCGATACTGTTGCTGCGTTTAATTTCCGGTAGTCTACACAGATTCGCAGTTGCTTATTTTTCTTTGGCACGATCACTATTGGTGAAATCCATTCAGCATGTTCTACTGGTACGATGAATCCGACTTTTAATAATCTATCAAGTTTGGATTTTACCTGTGATGCATAATTGGGATTCATCCGGTAGCTGGGCTGTTTGTTCAGTTTAGCTTCAGGCTTCAACATGACTCTATGCTAATAGATGCGCGGATCTAATCCTTTCATATCTTTGTAATCCCATGCAAAGACGTCTGAGAATTCGCGAAGTAGTCGAATCAAATCAGCTTTAAATGTTTCCGGTAAGTTTTGCCTTATCTTTACAGGTCGCGGATGCTCTTCGTCTCCTAGATTGTACGTGGTCAACTGGTCTTCGGGGACATAAAACCGTTGAGGTTTCTCTGTATCGTCTGTTGACTTGAACAGTGGTTGTAATTCATCATCATGTGTTGAGACAATATCTTCCTGCTTAGCTTTTTCGGTGATAGGTACAATTGTACAAACTGAAGTGTTCCAGTTATCTATAACGGACTGTAGATCAACAGTCCCTAAGGACATTAAATCAGCGTTATTCTTCAGAAATTCCTCTTCTTCATCATCTGATAGTCCATCTAACATGTGGACTGGTTCAACAAAATATGGTCTGGCGTGAAGTTCACAAGGTTGTATAGCATCTAATTTTACCACATATCTACGATTGGCATCTTTGAACGTAAGCTCTTGTGCAGACCAGTCCTGTATTACCTTCGCATGCTTCAGCCAAGGTCGGCTGAAAAGAAGGTTGTAATCCAAAGTGGATTCCGGCAGATCTAGTATAACAAAGGTCATTTTGAAGGTCGTACCTTGTAAAGTAATGGGTACATTCCGCACAAGTCCTACGGGATGGACTCTAGATTGATCTGCCATTCTGACAAAAAATTGAACTGGTTCGATTTCGGTCCATCCTAACCTTTTGCATAATGCCGCAGTCGCAATGTTTACACCAGAGCCTCCATCAATTAATACCTACGTAATCTTATGATTCTTATACCATACTGTAATCAAGGAACTGAATGATCAACCGTAGAGTCAGGTTCCGGGTGAACTGATGCTGTTGCCAGAATACAAGAAGGCACCAGACTGAACTGTTGCTGGAACTGTTGTTGAATCCCAGGTACTAGTGCCAGAAGTTGGCCTAGAGGCAGGGTGATAGATGCCTTGGATAAAATTTCCCAGGCCTGTTGAGATTGGTTGTCCTGCTCCTTTGAACTTGAGGTCTCTGCCGATGCAGAAGTATCTGCTGGCATGTCTACTGCTGATGATGACTCCGCTGCTGCTTCCTTTTGTTGTGTTCCTTCCTTTGTCGACGAAGCCTGGGTCACCGGAATAGGTTTTGGGAACACTGGTGGTTCTGTTGCGGTCCAGTGACTAGCCTTGTTATACATCCTATATTGTTCTCGTATCCCCGGTTCGAATATTTCTTCTGCCGACTGCAGTTGTTTACCGGATTGGGTCTGGACTGTAGCAGTCTGTGTTTCTACTGGTGTGATTTGTACCATGTTGGCCATTGGGTTTTGTTGTTCCTTCTTCCTTTGATCATACTCAGCTTCATCTTTGCAAAATCTTCTAATGTGTCCAAATTCACCACAAAAATGACAGCGTGGTGGTGGTAAATTGGGATTTTCCGGTGGTGGTCCGTTCTGCCAGCGGTTTGCATTATAATTGTTGTTCCTCTGTCCTCGGTAGTTCCGATATCCTTGTGCTTGATTGTTTCTCAGTTGCGGAGGTACATAGTGATTCGCTGGCTGTCCACGTTCTTGAATAACTGCATTGACCATTGTTGTTCCCTGTACTCTGGCGTTGTAGACACAGTTTCCGGTGGTGTGTCCGGCAGTGTTGCAGATAGCGCAGAACATTTGATTTAGTGCACAATTGGCACTAGTATGACCTAAATTTTTGCATGTGATGCAGTATATTTGTCTGGTTATATCTTCAGCCATATTTTTGTTTGTTTTTAACCACTCCAGGTCTTCTGTAAATCCACCGACTTTGGATTCTAGTTGCAGAGCCATTGCAATGACTGCATCCAGCGTCATAGCTCCGACACATCTTATGATCATGATCTGCTTTAGTTGTGGGGTTAAGCCATTGATGAACCACTGAGTGATGACATCATCAGGTAAGTTAGCGTGGGCCTGTGGTATCTGCCGCAAGTGTGTTCTAAAAAGTGTAGCATACTCTTGGACAGTCTGATTTGCCTTCTAACGGTTGTTTTGTAAATAATCAAAGATTTCGGTGGGATTCTTCTTTAGCCTGAATTGTTGCAGAAAAGCGTCTCATACTGCGTCATAGGTACCGAAATGATTAATATCGTATTCCGTAAGCCATCTGGCTGCTTCATTGACCAGTGTAGATTGAAAAACAATGGCCTTATACTCCTGATCCGGTGGATGGTTAAGAACTGCATAACTTATCTCGAAAGTGCGTACGTGAGCATCCGGATCATCTCCTAGGAATCCACCGAATTTCGTGTATGTTACTCCTGTTGGAGGCGGCCTTGGTTGACATAACTGTTGTTGCTGTTGTTGTCCGTTCATTGTGAGTGTATTAGGCCTTCCTTCTGTATCTCGAGGTTGATTGGTTGAACTATCGGAACTTGTATCGCCGGATGGTGTGCCTTCCGGTGTGCTGTTTTTACTTAGGATGCTTCGGATCTCTGCTTCGAATAGCTTTCCTTCCTTCTGGATGTCCAATATCCGAAATCTTTCTTCCAAGCACGATGGTTGGGCTGAGGATTCCGCAAAAAATGCTAAGCCTTCGCCGGCAGTTGGTGATTCTATCACCGGAATATCACCGGAATGAACGGAAATTGTGCCAGAATGCAGTGTTTTTCTGCTTTTACCGATTTCTTTTCCTAGAGTGTTTCTGATCGTAGATAACTCTGAATCTTTATCCAAGATTGTTAAACTGGTTTCCAACGGCGTCTTGGTAGATTATGGAATTACTATATCTTTGATAGGCTGGGTAGACATAGCACCAGAATGTACCAAAGGCGTTGATCGTTCCACCAGAATATGACCGGAATTAATTCTAACGTCCTTAACTTGCTTGACCACTGGGTCAGACCGCGTTATACCTTCTTCTCCTAGGGTTTTCTTTAGCACTTTACGTGCTCCAGCCTTATGGTTCTTAGGATACGTTTCGCCAGACCGAGTAACCGGCATGTATCATTGCGCAGTAACACTATCTGAGCAGTTTGCAACAATCTGGCTCTGTTGCTACTGTCAGTCAATCGATCGATAAACGGGATGTTTGATTCTAACAAACAATTGGCACTCTAATGCCACCTTCCCACAAATAACTGGCAATCTGATGCCACTTTCCCACAAATAACTGGCAATCTGATGCCACTTTCCCACAAATAACTGGCAATCTGATGCCACTTTCCCACAGACGGCGCCAAATGTTGATCGTTAAAATTCCGACTTCAGACTCAAAACACTTTCAAAAGTCGGACGTTCCCGAACCCTTCAATCTTTACTCTTCCATGTTCAGGTAAATCAATTGGCAATACCGAGATAACTAATATTAAGCTACCTCTTAGCCACGTGGGTTCTTGGGAGTGGTAGGGGTCTGTTAGACAGAGGCCCTGTACTATTTTCCCAACTTCTTACACAATCATAAATGCTCTATCGCGTCTTAGCTCAGTACTTGACTCTGAATACTGATAACTGTTCGGCGTACTGGGACTTAGAACTTCCGGACTGGACCTGCTATAGCAACAGAGCAGTAGTCCGGTTCTGACTTATAACTAATAGAATACTCAACTTCATTAACCGAATGCCACTCAATATGCACTTCTTCGTGACAGATAGGTATACCGAACAATAACACAACAGACAGCTACAAACTTACCGTATGCCAAACTCAAGCAACAAGTTCCTACCAACAGTCGACTCGTCACAAACTTATCATTGTTTCCACTCGCGTTCAGACCATTACCGATACGAGTCCTTCCTGGGATCGGAATCAACAGTGAACGCAGACTATTGTATCGAACCTGGTTACTTAACAAAAAAAATGCTAACACGCAAATAGTTCGCTTCGGCCTTACCCAGTCTCTTGTTCAATAGAAGACTGATAAACAACACTTATTTCGTGATAAAACCCAGAACCGCATATAACTATCACCAAACAGATTCATAACACAATACTACCGAGTCGTAACTCTGCACTACAGGGAGACTAGTCGAATAGACAGATCCGAACAGAACAGAATAGAGCTCAATCTTCTCGTCGACACATCACACACAAATTCAAACAGTATGCTCACAATTCCCCAAAACGGGCTCTCTACCACTCTTTTCTCATTGCCTTATATAGAAGATTTGTTACAAGGGTGCGCGAATCTTTAGTTTCACGCGCATTTCAAAAAGGTTCTTTTACATTTAAGACGTCTGTCATAGTACATTTGTCCTTTTTCGGCGGCCGTCTAACAAACCCCAAAAATCAGCTCTCTAGCTCTTTATATAGTTTTTGACTGGCTAGTGACCTAGTTCAGACCTAGTGTCCATGCTAATTAAAAATTAGGTTCCTAAGCTATTTTGAGGGCTCAAGCAAAATCCTTTATGAAGTTTGAAACATAGGCTATGCTAATGCTCCTCATCAAGGTCAGGCTCTCCTAGGGTTGCAAAAAAATGGATTTGGAAGTTTAAAAACGGTTATTTACAATGATGGTAGTGATGAAAAACACTCTTTATGAAAAAATGAAGTTCTAGAAATTTAGTGAAGCACTCTACCAATCCTCCTCTGACTTCCTTATCTAATGAGACTTGTATCTAAGCCTGGTCCTTCTCTTTGGCCCTCTTTTCTCAACTTCCCTTGTCTTGCTAGGCCACCTTTTCCACTCCTACCACTAACACTCCCCCCGCCACTCGAGTCTATATGTCATAGACACAAAGGAAACCATCTTAAATCTTAGATTCCATGTGACTTTCCATATCTCATGATTGGTTCTGATTTTGGAGAAACTAATGCTTCCATTGCGTCTAGAACGTGCCAAAACCCCAAGATCGACTGTCTATTTGCTGAATTCTGACACTCGGAGGTCCTGTTTCTAGTTGATGACATCATCGATGACATCATCAGGTCGTAACCGCCTTTGGTAACCGCCCTTGAAAAAATATATAAGGAGGGGTTGGCCACATTCATTTTCAATCTTGCCAATGCCAGTCTTGGGAGCTCAAGGGGTCATGATCACTGAGTAAGTACTTTCAAGTTCCAGTTCAAGTTCTAGTCTTGTTCCTTGTTCTAGTCTTGTCTAGTCTTGTATTTTGGACATCCTATTGTGTCCCCTTGTAATCTAGTAGTACAAGATCTTGTCGAGTTATTTCTTGTATGGAGTTTATCTCCTTGAAGGGAGTTCTTGTAATCCAAATATTTTGTTCCATACTTACGATCCCGGGTTGTGGGATCTCCTGTATCATCTTTAGTCCAGTTTTCCATACCTATCGGTCCCGAGTTATGGGACGTCCTGTATTAGTCACATATTCTTGTATCATTTTCCCTACCTGGGTGTTCTTGTAATCATAAGTATATTTTTGAAATCTTGTCTAGTGTAGTCAGAGAGCACAATCTAGTGCTCCCCTGACAGGAGGCAAGTCACATAAAGACCAAGTACCATTCTTCATTATAGCATCATATTCAGATTGCATAGCAGCCATACAATTTTCTGAATTTTTTGCTTCATCAAACGAAACAGGATCATTCTCATCATAGAGACTAGATGCAACCAATGCATAGCATTCTGATGCAAAAGAGGTGCTATGAGAGCTTGAACGAGTACGATATGACAGAGGTGCATCTAATTTGCTGTCATCCAAAGTCTGCACTAGCCATTTTGGCATAGTTTTTGCCTGCTCAATATTAGCTCTCTCATCAACTAGTGCATCATGTAAATATGCACTAGAAATGGAATGATCTGCATCATCACATGAAACCTGCAAAGGCTGAAAAGTTGCCTCATTGGGACCATCACTAGACTATCCACCTGTAAAAAGAGGCAGCAAAGTATCATACATGTCTTTGGAGCTAACAGATGTCTCCTTAGTACATGAAAGCAATGGCTGAATAGCATCTTCCACAAAAACAACATCACGGCTAACTAGAATGCGTTTATTTTGTGGATGATACAGACGATAGCCTTTACTTTCAGAACTGTAACCAACAAAAATACATTTTACTGCTTTATCATCCAATTTTTTACGATGTTGTTTAGGCACTAATGCATATGCCAAACAACCAAAAACACGCAGATGAGCAACAGATGGCTTGCGATCATGCCAAGCCTCATATGGAGTGATAGAATGCAATGCTTTAGTGGGACACCTGTTAAGTACATGTGTTGCACACATGATAGCCTCAAGCCACAAACTATGTGGTAAAGCCTGACTCTTGACCATACACCTAGCCATGTCCATGAGTGACCTGTTCTTTCTTTCAACAACTCCATTCTATTGAGGTGTATACGGCACTATACACTAGTGTTTTATCCCACATTCAACGAGAAATGCATTAAAATCAGAAGACATATCTTCCCCCCCTCGACCTGAATGGAGGGTGCCCATTTTACATGCTGACAGATTTTCAGCCAAAACCAAAAACTGTTTGAAGCACGTGAACACTTCGGACTTTGCCTTCAATGGATATACCCATGCATGCCTGGAAAAATCATCAATGAAAGTCATGAAGTAAAGATAATTTCCAAAAGAAGGTGTCTGCATAGGACCACAAACATCACTATGTACAAGCTGCAATTTTTGAGTAGCCCGAACTGAACCATCTTTTGGAAATGAGGAACGCTACATTTTGCCCAAAATATAGCCTTCACAAACATGTTTTCTTGGTGCCTCAAGTTTGGCCAAAGAGGACACCATTTCAGATTTCTGCAAGCGTAGCAAACTAGCAAAATTCAGATGACCAAAGCGTGCATGCCAAAGCTTTGCATCTGACATAGCCTGAGAATCATGTACTGCACATGCCGAATCATTCAGAGATCTTTCATAGTCTATGAGCTTATATAGTCCACGACATAAAATGCTAGAAGCAATAATCACATCGCCATTTGACAGATCATGAACTGTACACCTGTCATCAACAAATTTCACAACCAAGCCAATTTTGGCCAATGCAAAAACTGAGAACAAGTTCTTCTTGATCCCTGGCACAAATAAAGCATCTGACAAAGTGAAAGAACTACCATCAGCAGTAGTCAAAATGATCTTACCAACTCCCATAACAAGATAAGAGGAGTTGTTGGCGCATGTAAGAGTATTCCCTGTTGGGGCAGGCTCGAGTGAAGAGAAGAAACTGCACTGCGAAGTAATATGTTTGGTCGCCCCATTATCAAAATACCAAACATCTGAGTCTACTGCAGACATGCACTGCTCATGAGAAGATGGGTCAAAACTGCAGACAGTAGTAAACGCCCATTCTTCTTCCTGCACAAGATTAGCAAAATCTATTTTTGGTGTAGAGGCCTTTGCAACAACCATTCCAACCTCTTTCTTCTTTGCCTCTTTAGCAGCCAGTTTTGGACAGTTCTTTATGATATGATCATTCCCTTTACAATACTTGCAAAACAATTTCTGCTTTTCTATTTCTTCTTATCTTTATCTTCCTTCTTCGAATGTGCAACATTTGTAGATTTCTGCTTACTAGTTGAAGAGCTCCATTTTTCTTTGCCCTTCTGATTAGCCAGGAAAGCTTGATCTACAACACACATAATGGAACTGTTCTGCCTGGACTGACCTTCCTGCAACATAACAGAGACTAACTCCTCAAATGACAAGGCATTTGGATTGCCTCTCATCATTAACTGAAGAGTAGAAGCAAATCTCTCATATGAATCAGGAAGACCATTCAGAACAGTCTGCACAAGTGAGCTATCTGGTATAACCTCATCAGCAGAAATCAACTATTCCTTCAAGTCTTTGATCTTTGTTAGAAAACTGTCCATAGAATCCCCTTCATTCATGTGCTCACTCTCCAATTGTTTTCGGAGGTAAGCAACACGAGCCTCATTCCTAGCTTGATACAACGTGATAAGTGTATCCCAAGCATCCTTAGTTGTTCTGCAAGAGTGGGCACGTTTGACAGACAAAGCTATCAATGCATGTGCCTGGGCATCTCTTCCATCCCAACCAATTTTCTCTGTAGTAGGTGCAGCAGAAATCGTAGCACGAACAGGAATATGCAGAATATCACCATCTTCAACACCTTCTACCTCGTTGCACGTGTGATAGGACGTTTTTCAACACCCTGCACAATGTTCCACAGTCCTTTTGCAACCAATACATGTCGCATCATATAAGCCCATAATGGGTAGTTGGTACCATCCAACTTATCCTCAACAGCCAACATACGGAATACATCACTGCTTTCAGCCATGGTCGGTGACTAAAATACCTTGATGTAGAAAATTGACTGTATCTCAAAAAGTTGAACAAAACTGCCCAGACAAATTCTGCTAGACCTGTAGCAGACTTTGAGATGCTTATATTGGTGAATAGAAACTGGTTTATACCTTTGGCACAAAAAGACAAAATAGCCTGCACAAGTGCTGTGATAGTGCGTTCGGAGGCCAAAACGAGCTCAAATTGAAATTTTGATTTGATTATGAAGAGACATTCTCACCTGTAGCTAAAATGCCAACCATCAGAGTATTGGTAAGTGTGGCTGCATCTAGGAATTGGAATATGTATCAATTGGATGTAAAAAATGCCTTTCTCAATGGTTGGATTTTAGAGGAGATTACATGGCTCAACCTCCTGGCTATGAAGACTGAAGCAAGGTAAATTATGTGTGCAAATTGAACAAAGCTCTTTATGGTTTGAAGCAAGCACCTAGGGCATGGAACCATAGGTTAACTACATACCTTCAAGATCAAGGATTCATGATGAGCAAAGTAGATCCTTCTTTGTTTGTCAAGAGAAGTAACTCAGAAATGATATATTTATGTGTGTATGTCGATGACATCATCGTGACAGGTAGTGATGCCAATGGTATCAAACAAATCAAGAACCTAATGATGTAGGAGTTCAAAATTAGTGACCTAGGGTTTTTGAAGTATTTTCTTTAACTTGAATTGGTCTACACAAATTTTGGAATTTACATTACTCAAAGGAAATATGTACAGGACATGTTGAAGAAGTTCCACTTGGAAAATGCAAAGGTAGCTAGCACCCCTATGGAGGTAAATCATAAATTGAGTGCTCATGAAGGTGATTTTCTTGAAGACATTGCAGGATATCAAAGCATAGTTGGAAGTCTAAACTATGCAACTTTGACAAGGAGTGACATAGCTTATGGAGTAAGTGTTTTAAGTCAATTCATGCATAAACCTAGAGCACCTCACTTGGAAGCTACAAAAAGGATTTTGAAGTATCCCAAGGGTACTCAAAATCAAGGTGTATACTTTCTATACACATCAGATTTAGACATCAAGTTATGCTTTGATGCAAATTGGGCAGGTTGTAAGGATGACAGAAGGAGTACTTCTAGATATTTGTCTTTTGCAGGTGATAAGTCCATTTCATGGTCTTCCAAGAAGCAATCAACTGTTTCTCTAGCTTCAATAGAGGCTGAATACAGGGGATTAGCCAATGCTACACAAGAAGCCATATGGATTAGTAGATTGTTATACTCTGATTTGGGACTTTATACTCATTCACCTATGATCTTTGGTGACAATACAAGTTCTTTGCACCTTGTAGCCAATCCTATCTATCATGCAAGAACCAAGCACATAGAAGTTGTAGCTCAGTGATGAGTAGCACCTCCTTTAATGTCAATCCGGGAAGATGTGAGGATGGTATGAAGACCTCGAGCAAGTGAAGGCACAAGTGCGTGAGTGCGAAGCACACTAACATGCACACACATACACACACACGCCCACACACAGTAAGACCAAGATTGAGAAGCAATGGAGTTTTTAGATTACTTTCAAAAAGCTCTTACAAGTTCAAATCAATTACAAGTTAACCCCAAAAATGAGCTCTCTAGCTCTATTTATAGTTTTTGACTAGGTTTTGTCCTTGTCCAGACCTAGTGTCCAGCCTAGTTAAAAATTAGGTTCTCTACCCTATTTGGAGGTTCAAACGAAGTCTAAAAAATGTGAAAACTGACAGGTAGGTACCTCAAGCTCAAGGACTCCTTGACTTGCACAAAATGGATTTACAAAAATGTGAAATGGTATTTACAATGGTTTTTAGTGATGAAAATCACTATTTTTGTAGGGATTTTCTATTACTATGTTGACATACATTTCTTGGAGCTCCCTACTTGCTCCTTCTCCTTGTGTGTCCACCTCTTTTATATGTGTTAGTGTCTTGAAAAAATATTGGCCTACTTGCCAGATTGTCGTTGACTGCTCTGCCTGCTTGTACTTTCTCTTCTCTCTGACTCCCTTCGTAAGCTTCCTTGCCTAGTGAGTCCTTCAGTTCCAACACCCCCCCCCCCTCTCTCGCGTCTGTCGTCCCTGACAGACCCTTGTTGGGTGGGTTGTTGGATGTAGTACTCAACAACGTCTTGTGCTAAGTGATGTTCTGCAATCCGCAACCCTTTGGCCAAGTCCGTGAGTAGAGCATCCCAATCTACCGGCCCGGGAACCTCTGGATGTGGTATACGTAACTTTTCTGAATGGAGAGCTTGTTCCACTGCAAACAACTGCAATAAATGTGATGGTCTGGGGATGAATATCTCTAAGTGATATTCCCAGAATCCCGTGACAAACATTTCTTCAAACGTCTGTTTGAAGCAGGCTGGTAGATACTTGATACGCGCGTGCCATGCATATACAACATTAATAGATGGTGTTGCACTCATGTCGTAGATGAGGTCCTGATTACCTTCATTAAATCCAAGAGCGGACAGATGAGGTTCCTTGACATTCTTGAAAGTCTTGAAGGTGACCAACATGAGTTGAAAAATTTTAAGGCACATTTGGGCCATTACATCTGGTACATTTTTAAACCTGACCCCCCAATGCCGAATCGTCGAGATCATATATCCTATGGTAGGTTGGCCTTTGGGTGGTGCTAAGTAGACATAATTGAGCCATTTCTCGCATCCTTTGGTTGTCAGCACAGTTTTTGTGTATTCCGGCCATGACCTTCTTCGAAATACAGGGCAGTAGCATGGGTTGTATTTGATGTACAAAGGCATGTTATTCCATGTTCTTACCATCTCTCGGAAGGTTTCCAGTAGACGAATCCTCCACATCGGTTGATGTATATTTCCGTTCTTGGCACTTGCTGGGATGTCGTCCGGTGCAAACTGTGTAGCCGAGGTTGGTTCTGTTGAGGTGTGGTGCTTGATTTCGGCATTGTAATCCGCCATTAAGACAAAGAAAGGAACATACAAATCGTCGGATGTGCCGATCCACCGATGATGGGAGAGGTTTCTAAAGTAATCCGATTTTATAACTACCTCCTCCAATCGTGACATTGACACTATCTGAACTGCCACTCTGTCATCATGGGTTGTGGCCACTTTCTCTAACCTCTGCATCCATTCAAGAGCCTCTATCTCGATGGTGTCCATGCCCTCTTCTGTTTGCTTGCCCCCTGGTGCAGGCATGGGAACGTATGGATCTTCGAACGTTTCCTCGATTTCAATTGGCACTAAGTCTTCAGGCTCGGGCTCTACAAGAGGCGAAGGTTGACGCTCGTATTGCATGACTTTACTTCGTAATTCTTCTAGTTCTGCTTTGAGTTTTTCGACTTCTTCCGACGTGTCAACTGCGGTTGTGACTTTGCTTGGTGACTCATGCTGGGTTGCCAGCTGCTTTAATAGGTCATCTCTTTCTCGTTCCAATGCTGCATGGGCTTCCAGGAGATCTGCATGGGTTTCTAACACAATCTGCATATTCTCTGAGGGAATGGCCTTGAATTTCTCTGGGTCGATTTCCTGCGAGGAACCCTCCATTGCTGCTTCCAAGTTTTCTTCATTCTGTTTCTGCAGCCGTTTATTCTCTTCGAGTGCTATAGACATGTGTTTTCGTAGGAGGGCCAGATTGCGTCTGAGCTTGAGATTCTCTGTTATCTGGGAGTGTAGCAATTCATCCATATGTTGCCTTTCTTCTGCATCTGACTGGGGTGGATTGGCTACTAACTGTTCATGTTGTTCCTGTAAAGTGGCATGCTGTTGTTGTAGTAGCCGCTTTTCCCTTTCGAGATCAATGAAGCGTAGTTGAAGTTCCTCATGACTTCGAAAGAGTCGCGTATGTTGGTTATCAAGATGCTGGTAGTGCTGTTGTAGTTGCGACATACACTGATACATATGATTAAATACATTATTAATAGGGGTGGATGCGAGAAGGGTGTTGAATGTAGAAGGGAAGGGAAGGGGGAAGGGGAATGGAAGTGTGGATGCAGTGCTGGAAAATGGTGAAGTGGGAGGTGGGGGAATGGGAGATGGTGGGTGTATAGGGGGAGGGAGAGGTGCGGAGGTGGGTGATATGTCCATAAAATCAACAGTGGATGCAGTAGTGGGAGTGATTATGAATATTGGAATTGTGGGTGCGGTGATAGTGGTGAATGTGTACAGTGGTGTGTGCAATTGTGAATACAAGCTGCCCGGAAGTGTAATTGGGGGAACAAGATTTTCTGTGGCTGCAGTTAGAATTACTGTTTCAGTTGCCGTATAGACAAAAGAGGTGGAGATAGGGTGTGCGGGTTGTGTGGGTTGACTGACGGTCTGTGCTTCGGTATGGGTAGTGGACTCGGAGGCGGTGACAGTAGTGGTTACGCTGGTAGTGGAAGGTGAATGTGGTGGAGTTGGAGGCAGGGGTGGCAAAGGGGGTGACGGAGGTGCACTTGATACATGGGTTTCCTCAGTATCATGGACAGTGTGTGCGGTGCCCGTGGTTGTGGATGTGCCTTGTGGTTCTGATACTAATACATTCATTTGCTTTCCTGATTGAGGTGGACGTCTGCCGTATCTTCGCTCCGTTCTTCGTGCTTGTGCAAGGGCGGTATGCACCGTCTCAGGTACTCCTAAAGCCTCAGATATCATGTCAAGAGTGGCGCGGTATTGCTCGTCTATGCCTTCCTCCTCAAGTATTTGATTCATGAGGGCCCTGCCTGCTGCTAGGGATAGTCTATGTTGCTCTTGGACTCTGTTCATGGTATCATAGAGCTTCTTCAATGCCTTCGTATAAGCAGGGGCACCTTCAAGTACCTGCAGAGCTTCCTGATCATATTCCTGCTCTTCTTCCTCGGATTGTCCATCATGTTCCTCCTCTTGTTCTTCTTCTTCTTCACCCTCCACATTGATGACATCTGGTTGTCTGGGATGGGGTTGGTCTGTAGCAGTTTGTTGTCCACTAGCCTGTTCTACCTCGACTTCTGCATTAATAGCCTCGATGATTCTGGCTACCTCCTCATCAGTTAGGTCTTCTAAAGTGAATCCGTGAGGAAACTCTAGGTCGGTTGGTACGGGTGGGAACACTAGATTAGGTCCGTCAGTGCTGTGTCTTGGTAATCTGATAGTAAAGGGTTGTACCCGCCTTGGAAGTCGTGGAGTTGTCTCTGGTGTCAATGTCGCACCGCGGGCTTGTGCACAGGGCATCTGAACGGCGCCTCTCATTTTCTTGGAGGGTGGCCCTACGGAGGATAATCTGCACTGAAATTCCTGTACCCTGGTCCAAATGAGTTCCCTTTGCACTGGTACATCATACGCGAGACATCTATACACAATCCTGGTAAGAGCACAGCATCCATATAGTACCGACTTTTGTTTCTTATACCACCTTTGATGAGCCAAGTGGATTTGGTCGATAATCCAATGGGGCATATTGATTGTCAGATCAAAGGCATCAGCCAAATATAGACTAAACCATATCTTCTTAGGTGGCATTGTGAACCTCTCTTGAGCGGGAAATGCAAAGTGCTGCATGACCATTCGCAAATGAATGGCGATTGTAGGCGTCATTGCTACCATGTCCTTTAACTTCGTCAGATTCTTGTTCTTCATATTGTCGGGGACCATAGTCTCTTTCTCCGTAGGAATGTGCATACCTTTCATGTCTAGAGCTTCCCTTACCAAATTGATAGTTAATTTGAAACGCTTGAGCTCATTGCCCCTTGTGAGGGATGGGAGGACAAAGGAGCTGTATCCCTTTTTGTCTTTGCTCGGAGTGAGGGTGCTAATCAGATAAGAGCACCTTAGAACATCGGGCTTTGGCAATTGGAACTTGAAGTACTCGTAGAGTCCTGCCTTCTTCCATATAGGTTTTAGTCCTTCATTATTCTGCAGTCTCTCAAATTCCCTGGTGAAAAAGTGATATCTGCCCCAGTGCCCATTGAATTCTATCTCGGCCTCCCACATGTAAGTGCCTTCACCCAGGGGTCCTGCCACATCACTGAACTAGTGTGAGTTTTTGCTGACCGGCATTGTGTGCCCTTGTGGAGGATTCTGAACCGATATAGCATGTAATGCCCTCAATGCCACTGGGCGTTCCTTCAATTCCTCCTCAACGGGAAGACTTTCAATGTCCACGACTTGGGGGCTGGTGCCTGCTTGGGAGCTAGTTCCTGCCGTATCTGCCATGTTACTTCTTGCCTCCTGATTCTGTGAGAATATAGAAACATGTGTTAACATTGTAAAGGACAAGATAGAACCGTTTTTGTCCCCATTACAACATTAACATGAGGTTCGGGAGAAATTAGGGGGTTATTAAGTGCTCGGTGCTTGTGTGTGTAGTTAGGAATTGGGTAGACCTAAGAACTAAGTGGAATGATGTAGTGTGAGAGTGACGTAGTTAGTAGGTGGACATGGATTTACAACTGGGGTCCGGGGGTTTATTACAAGTTTTAGGTTGCCAAATGCAGTGGATGGGTTTTGATATTGATTTTATGGAGACTCTGAAGAGTTTGATAGGGGCATCTACTTGAGAATGAGGCTTTTTAGGGGCCCATTGACGAGTGATTCTACTTTTGTGCATGGAAGAATATGTGTCCGTGCGTGATGTGTAAGACTGGGCCTCATATGTTCGAGTGAGTGAAACATGTTGTGCCGGGTGTGGCCTTGGTGTAGCTATTTGAGCCCGCAAGCAAGCCTTAGGCACCCAGATTTGTCGTGATTGTGGGCTTGCCTTCATTGACTTCTTGGGTACCCAAATAGACTTTACTTTCGTAGAAGAACTTATGAAAGACTTCTGATTAGTATCATGTTGTTGATTACTAATAAGAGGTTTCGGCCGTGGGTTTGGCATGGTCACAACAGGGTGTTCGCCTTTCCGTACCCACACTTGTTTCACCGGCTGAGATATTCTTCTTCGCACGTGTTGTTGACCTCCAGTGTAGGTAGTGCTCTGCTTCCTCTGTATTTGATATGCCTTTGGTTGCTGCATCTCTCTGGCCTTTGGAACAGAAGGGAGTGCCGTCTTATCTTTGACTCCGTTGTTGAGACAATCCTCTTTCTGCATCATACAGTTTTGGACAAGAATAGCATTGTCAACTTCATGTGCGCCCCTGGAAGGACCAGGAGTTCGTGCCTTACCTAGTTCCTTGAGTGCCTCATTTTCCAATTCAACTATAATTCGACTATGATTTACCCAAACCTGAAGAAGTCCACTCCTTAGGTTTAGGTTGACTGCATGATCATAGATCCAGTCCTGACCCAAGACAAGAGGCTCAGTGAGGTCCTCATCTTGACACACTAGTACTTTGACTGTCATTACTTCGTCTTGAATGGAGATGGGAAGATCCACCTCGCCCATGCAAGGGGTTTCCACACCTCCCAATCCTATGAGATATGCTTCTATAGGATTGACAGTTAGTTTCAACTCTTGACAGTAAGACAATTTAACAGCACTAGTGGCTGCACCTGAGTCAATCAAGGCTCTTACAGTTCTTGCACCCTTTCCTTGTCCTATTTCTAAGGTTATAAAAGGACGTCGGTCAATTATCCTATGAGAGCTAATACCTGAAACTTCACACATAGCCACATGATATCCTTGATCTGCATATGCATCTGTCCTAGGTTGCTCTCTACCCTATCTTCTCAACTTCATTCTCCGGATGTGTTCTAAAGCTTCTGCTTGGGCCTCTTCTCGAATTCGCTTTTCTTCTTCTTTGCGTTTCTTAGCAGTGTTGAGTCGACTTAACATTTCCTTTGTGAGAGGTTCCTGATATAACTTGACCCTGCATCCGCTTATGTAGCTCGGGAGAACATCGCCTTCTAATGTGGCTAGTTGTACTGCTCCACTTGTTGAGATTCTATTAATGATCATGGGTCCGTAGCCTCTCTTCTCTAGTTTCCTCGCGTTGTTTCAACGTGTATACTAGTACTAGGTTGCCTGCCTTCAAACCTTTATCCTTGACGTGGGCATCAAAGTATGCCTTCTGTCGTTTCTTAGCTGCATATATCCCTGCAGCCGCCCTCAGTCTTGTTTCCCCTAATCGTTCAAGGTCAAAAAGTCTAGAGGAGAGTTCATGACCCGTCCACTCGTGCTCCTGTGCTACCTTCAATTAGGTATCAAGAAGTCCAATGGTAGCACTGCATTTTGACCGAATACCATCTGAAAGGGTGTGGCTTGGAGTACCGTTTTATAGGCAACTCGGTATGCCCAAACAGCATGGTGTCGCTGTTTGTCCCAATCAGAGCGTTTATTGTTCACTAATTTCGTCAGTACATTGCATAGGATCTTATTGGTGCTCTCAGCCTGGCCATTTGCTTGAGGGTGATAGGGGGAAGACTTCTTATGAACTACCAAGAATTCTTGGAGCAGATTTTCAATAACTTCATTCAAGAAGTGGGTGCCTCTATCACTGACTAGCTCTATAGGTAACCCATATCTGGTGAACACATTCTCAAATAAGAACTTAGCTGTTGTTTGAGCATTGTTCTTCGTTGTGGCTTTTACTTCTACCCATTTGGTTAGATAATCAGTGGCAACAATGATATACTCCGCATGGGAGCCCTTGGCTGGGGGATTAATAGGACCTACAAAGTCTATTCCCCACTTAGAGAATGCACGTCCTCCCATCATAGGTTTCAGTGGCATCTCATCTTTGCGTATAGGATACTGAGTTCTTTGACAAACATCACACCGTTTCACATAAGTATGTGCATCCATGTGAAGGGTCGGCCACCAGAAGCCCGCAAATAGTATTGCTTTGATCACCCGATCTGGTCCAAAGTGTCCTCCTGCTACACCTTGGTGAGCAGTTTCCAAGATCTTGAGATATTCACTTTCATGGACACATAGTCTCAGGTAACCATCTTTGCCACGCTTGTATAGATTATCACCAACAAGTGAGTAATCATGGGCTTCTTGTTCTGAACTCCTTTTCCTAACCAGAGTCATGTCTAGGGGAATGTTTTCGTCCGCAAGAAGGAGACTAGGGGTTCACTCCAATCCGGCACTATGGACACTTGATAAAGAGTGGCATGTTCCACAGGTGGTTTAGTGCAGCAGATTGGGCATTCCTTGCACAACTTTTGGACATCAGCCTCCATAGTCGGCCAATGCACTCCGAGTCTCCTTAGTGTCTGCAAGGTTCGTTGCTTTGAGTAGTGTTGCTCTAATGCACCTACATGTGCTAATTGCAACCATTTAGTGTACTCGTCCTCTTCTACACAACACGCCAAGATCCCTTGATCTGTGTGCCTGTACATACTACCTACCATGATGTGATACTTTTGGGCTTTTACTACCTCTTTATCCTGTGTGTTTATTACGGGGTGGTTAGGCGCGTATGTCAATACTCGCACTAATGGCTTAGCCCATTGCGGCACCACTTCCAAATTAAACAAGTAAGCATCAGGAAGGTCATCTGACACTCCTTGTGGGGCTTCTCCAGATGTGAGCCTAGAGAGATGATCCGCTCTCAAGTGAGTCTTCCCTTTCCTTACTACAACCTCGAAATCATATTCCATTAGCAAGAGAAACCATCTTACTAATCTTCCTGTATTGCATGGCTTGTTCACGAGATATAACAATGCTTGATGATCAATAAAAAATTTAAACTTATTTGCAAGCAAGTAATGTCTAAACTTTTTAACCGCATATACCATGCCTAGTCCTTCTCTCTCCGTAGTGGTATAATTTCGTTCAGCTGCATTCAATTGTCTACTAGCATAGGCAATTGGAAGATCCATATTACCTTCACCGGTAGGTTGCGTGAGTACACACCCAATAGCATAATTGGATGCATCCACATGAACATGGAAAGGCTTGTTCCAATCTGGTGTGGTCAAGATAGGTGCTGAACATAATCGCCGTTTAAGCTCATTGAAGGAATTCTCACAGTCATTAGTCCACTCAAAGTTAGTCAAAAGTCCATACAGAGGCTTTGCTATGATGGCATACATGTGTATAAACCGTCGGTAATAACCACAATGCCCCATGAAAGCTTGTACTTCCTTGACGTTCTTTGGCCTAGGTAACTCAACTATGGCTCTTACTTTCTCCTCATCGGTGGATATGCCATTCTTTGACACTATATGTCCCAGAATCTTGCCTTGCCTGACCATGAAAACACATTTTTCTGGGTTCAGGCAGACTTGATACTCCCTACATTTATCAAAGATTTGCCTGAGTTCAGGAACATGTGTCTGTCTAATGTTGGAATGAGCACAGAGGTCATCAACATAGACTTCCAAATTCTTCCTCAAGAACTCTTTAAATACATGGCACATCAGCCTCTGGAAGGTACTGGTGCATTGGTAAGCCCAAATGGCATTACACGAAAGGCAAATATACCCCACTCTGTGGCAAAAGCTGTCTTATGTTGATCTTCTGGAGCTATGGCTACTTGATTGTAGCCCGAAAATCCATCAAGGAAGCTGTACAATTCCTTGCCTGCTACTCTTTCTAAGAGATGCTCTGTGATAGGCAGCAGATAGTTATCTCGAATTGTGGCTGCATTAACCTTCTTCAAGTTAATGCATACACGCAGCTTTCCATTTTTCTTGGGCACCACTACAATGGGGGATACCCACTCAGTATGCTCAATTTCATAGATGAATCCAGCTTCAACCAGTCTATCTATCTCTTCCTTGATCTTGGCCGCATAGTTGTCATTGTATGTGTATGGTTTTTGCTTAGAGGGCCTAGCATCTGAGGTCATGGGGATAGTGTGTGAGCATATGTCTGGATCCACTCCTTTCAAATCCTTGTAACTCCAAGTGAATACATCTCTGTATTCTCTTAGCAAGGCTATTAGCTCTTGTTCTTCCTCTTCTGTCAGGTCATGGCCTATGTACGTGCATCTTTCTTCTCCTTCTTCGATGGCTACAACTACTTTCTTCGTGGTTTCTTTGTTATCATAGGCCTCCCCCGATTGCGCCTCTCGTTTAGGCATTCTGATCATGACTCTCCTGTCATCTATCTCATACTTCTTAAAATTTTCTGGGACCTCAAACAAAGATTCTTCCTCTTCTGGTGTGACTTCTCTCTTCTTTCTTTTCTTTCCTTCTTCCTTCAGGGTCACATGTGTGGCTAGTCTTACATCATTTGTAAACTCTCCATGCCTCTGGGGTTGAAATTCTACTTCATAGAAGTATTCTTCATCTGATGCAAAAGGTGGGTCCATGATGATTGACTCTAGATCGGAGTCACTTGCATCCTCAAATGCATCAGGGCTAGGTTCACACTCTTCTAAAACTGCCTCTCCCATGATTGGCTCTATGGAGAAGACTGACATGTCATAGCCCTCTTCATCACAGTGAGGTGTCCATTGTTCTTCATTGATGGCTACGTCCATTGTTGCTAGGATTTCTGCCCAGCCGTGGGGTTCAAATTCTTCATCAGGAAATACTACAGGTGCATAGGCTGGGTCTTGAATGGGTCTATGTGTTTCGTTTGCACCTATTTCTCTGGCTTTCTCTCTTTTCTCTTCTTCTACTGCTACTTTGCACATCCACAAATGGGTATCTTCATGCATCCATGAGGATCCTGATCCTAGGGAATGCACCGATTCTATATCATCTTTGGCTCTATGGATGGGATTCCATTGGATAGGAGGGACATCTCTATGAGAGTAATCTTTGAGATTCACTTTGGTCGTGACACCTAAGTGTTGCAAATACAAGGAATTGGTTCCCCAATCCTGTACCACTTGCAACTGTCGCATAAATGGTCTTCCCAAAATCATCTCATAAGCATGGTTCTTGCTAAAGTCACATATGGCGAAAGTGTGCTCAAACTCAACACCACAGGTGGTGAGAGTTATTCCTTCTAACAACCCTAGGGGTCTCTCTATGTGACCATCGGCTATTTGCAATTTCATCCTTGTGGGCCTGAGTGCTGGCTTGCCCCAACGCTTCCATAGGGAAGTGGTAGCAATTGCAACACCTGCGCCTGAGTCTAGAATGGCCTTGGTGGTGTATCCTTGATGGGTGATAGGAAGATATGTGTTTCCCTCTTCGCCCTCACTCATGTCTCCTATCTTGTCCAATGGTATTTCTGGCACTGTTCTCTGGGATCCTACCTGGGAACGAGGTTTTGCTATCTCTGGTACTTGTTTGGCTACATGTTTCCATAGCCCTGGCCTAACCTTGAGTAGTTCTTCTAAAGTGAGATTGCACTGCACCTTAGTGTTCTTCACTACCTCCGTGTTCCTACGTATGACTGAATCTTCGTTTCTTACCATGACCGTGGGTGCTCTCATACAGGTGGACCTAGCTTCCCATGGGCCTATGAAGTGGGGTAATTCTTGTAGAGAGTTAGACTCAAAGTCTAATCTTTCCTGAGATTGGGTGCTCTCCTGCTCCTCATAAATGGATGGGATGTCTTGTGGGAATTGGTCGTGTGCATCATCCACAAGTTCAATAGGAGGAGGGACTTCACTTTCTTTAGCCCATTTGTCTTCTTGAATCTCTCGTAGGAATTCGGGTGTGAACCGATTCATAGAAGAGGATGTGTCTGGCTCCGTAGAGTTAGGCACATAGGCCTCCTGGGCAGGAATGCTTACTCTTTCACTTGCCTTGTCCTTGTGTTGAGAGGCGGGTTCCTTTTCTGATTGTGCAATTAGCTTCTCTATTCTTTCTAACAGTCCTTCAAAGTGCAACTGCGTCTTAGCTGAGCTAGAGATGTTAAAGAGGCGACTGGCTTCAAACATGGTCTGAGCCAATTCCACCATCTTAGCACAAATTTTGGTTCGTTCTAGCTCTAGTTCTGCTCTAGGGTAACACTTTTCATGATCAGTTACATTTGGCCCTTCTTGGATTCTGGCCTGATATGCTTTAAGCATCATGTTTAAGTCCTCGGGAGTGGGATCTGCTAGGACTGATCCTACTCTTGGGGGTGGTGGAATTAGGTGAGACGGGTTGGAAGGTGGCGGGTCGGATGGAGTTGGGAAAGGTGGAGGTGGGGTAGTGTGAGAGGGAGTTTGAGATGTGAGTTCAGTTATCCTATTTCTCTGAGGCTTTCCTCGAGTTCACTCATCTTTTTTGTCCATTGCCTTTTCATTCTTTCTCGGCTATCTCTCCAAGCTCTAGTCCTCTTCTTGGTCATGCTCTCTGTTTCACTAACATCTGGGCTCTTTTCCTGGCTTACGCCGGGGTTATGCTGTAAGGCTTGGGCTCGAGTGACCACTTGTATCGGTGCAGTGGAAGTGACACTTCCTGTGGAGTCTACCACTAACCCAATAACGTTAATGGGAGTGATTTTTGGCATATTGCTGGGGTTCTTTGGACAATCTCGTAAGAGATGCTCCTTTCCACACTCTTGGCAAAAGCCTTGAATTGTCACTGACTGGGGTTGTGTAGGTGGAGGTAAGGGGCAATCACGAATGAGGTGATCTCCCTGACATCTGTAGCATGGTCCTCTAGGGAATGGGGGTCTTACCTGTCTAGGTTGGGGTCTAGAGTTAGGGTTTGTGTACATTACATTTGTGTACTCTGGGTCCCAACTAGGTTCACTTGGTTCTTCACTGTAGTAGGACTCACCATGTTCAGGAGATTGCATGTAGTAAGCCTGGGGACTATCAACATGTGTAGAATCGAAGCTATGGTCACTGGGATCACTTTTTGAAAGCAATGGCGTCACTGGGACTATGGCTCTATTCAAATTTTCTTCTGCAGCTGCATACTTTACCGGAATCACATTAGTAGGAGCCGGTGGTTGTTGTGCTAGCACTGGCTGGGGTCTCAGTTGGGCCTGATATTGCGGTTGGTAATTTTGCTGAGGCCTAGTATACGGTTGTGGTGGGTATTGACTCTGGTATCTGCCTTGTTGAGGGTATGGCTGACGGTAGGTTTGCCTGACCGCTTGCTTATTGTATGGGCAGTCTTGTGCTGTGTGATTTGTGTATCTTCGTTCTATGGTGCAGTACTGGCTACTAGGGTTTACTTGGGGTTGAGCCATAATGGGACATACATTTGCCATATGGTCACCTCCACAAGTATAGCATCTTTTCACAGGGGCAAATCTTGGAATTTGTTTACTAGAGACACCTAGTTTTTGAGCTACTTTTTCCGCAAGTTCCTCAATTGATGTGGATTGTGAGGAAGAGAGGCTAGAGGTACTATCTGAATCTTTGTAGATTTTGGAAAGCTCTAACTCCTCCCCTAGGTTATCCTCAATACCGATGCACATGCGTACACATTCTTCTATAGTCCGGGGGTCCTTCAAGTACACATATGATCTCAATTTGGTACTTAGCAATCCATCCAAGAATAAAGCCACTTGCTTAGCGGCCGTGGGTAACTCAGGACCAGGACATCGCTCAAGATATTTCCTAAGTCTTCTTCCTGCAAGTCTCACAGTCTCTTGCGGGGTCTGCTTGAAGCTGTATATCAATGAGGAAGTATTATGCCTTATGCCACTTTTAGAGAATTCAATAATGAATGCCTCTAGAAGTTGATCTATGCTCCTAAACTGCCTCTCGTTTAGTGGTTGAAACCATGTCAGGGCGGTGTTCCTAAGGGTCAAACCAAAGGCATTGTATTGCATGAACAGGTCTTCAACTTGTTCAGTCCTCAAGACTTGCTTAAACTCAGCTACATGATCGTAGGGGTCTCCCGTGCCATCGAAGTAGTTTTTCATGGACTTAACTAGCTGGGTCGGTCTCAGGGTCCTCGTGTGCTCTCTTGGTCTAGGCAAAGGAAAATTATCGGCATTTCTTTGGTTTCCTGGGGCTCTATGACCCTCAGGTTCTACTCTATTTGTTTCCATCCTCGTTCGTTCTGTGCCCCCTAAGTTGGCAAAGCTTACTTCTGGCC
Organism: Ceratopteris richardii; assembly: GCA_020310875.1. Lineage (NCBI taxonomy): Eukaryota > Viridiplantae > Streptophyta > Polypodiopsida > Polypodiales > Pteridaceae > Ceratopteris > Ceratopteris richardii. The sequence goes on along the minus strand of CM035423.1, from coordinate 126,413,581 downwards.
TATCTCTACTTCTGTCTCTTTGAGTTCCTTGAGCTTGGGATGTTCCAGCTCTAGGGTGACTATAGGACACGTTCGATCTTGGTTGGGGAAAAACGAATTCACCCTTCCAAGTGTAAGCATGCCTGTCATGTTCTGTAACCACAAAGATCCTCTCTGAAGCGTGATCTAGGTAGGTCACTCTGCCTGGGCTATTTGGATCTTTAAACTCATAGATCATGATGGTTCCTATATCATTTGGCCGATCAGATTTATACCTCCAAAAGGCTTCGTCAGTCTCTCGGTTCAGAAGCAGATCTATGCTCTTGTTGTCCTGTGGAACCCACTCGGGATTGAGGATTCTAGTAAGAACAGATTTGCCTCGGGGGGTTCTAGGTTCTACACCCATGTTTCCTTGCTCCAAGTCACCTAAATCCGCTTCTGAGATCACATTCCCAAATTCATCTGTCCTATCTGGGTGACTGGTGACTACATATATTGTCCCTTCCTTGTCTAGGTATGCTCCGTTTTCAAACTTGACAGCTGGGTGCTCTAGTCCTATGGATTGGTTAGGGTTTTTAATCTGGATCACGGACCTTCCTAGGCCGTCCTCATAGATGCTAGCACCTAATCGGTTGGTCCTAATGTATTCCAACTGCGTCTTGTAGGGGCCTTCCACCCTATATAGATATGGCACTCCTGAACTTCCCGTAGGTCGGTCCATGCCTTGAGACATCTCTGATTCACTAGTCTCAGAGCTAGGGTAATGCGAGTGGTGGCTTAGCTGCTGGGCCCAAGACCTAGCAGTATGATTAACACTAGCCTCTGAAGACCTAAGGCTTTGTCTATCCCTTACTAGATGCCGTCCTGATCTAAGGTTCATAAGCCTAATTGAATAGCCCAAATTTGCCCAAGTACAACCTCGTTGCTGAGTTCCTTTGTACCACTTACTTGATTCCTTCTTATGTTGATTATCGTGTTTATACTCTTGTCTGATATCACGTCGTCAGGTATATTTGATTTAATTTTCCGCACTTAAGTTGATCGTCCTACATTAAGTTCTTTTCCTTTAAAGTTCTCGACCGTACAAAGATTATGTTGTTAGCTTGAACTTGAGTATTTAGGTAGTCTTCAACTTGATAAATGCCTATAGCCGCCCTGGCCTACTCCTATCACTAGTCGTTCTTAGCCTAAGCTAGGAATTGACAGAGGGAGTTGAGAATATTCTCACCTTTCTTGCTGATCCCTTGTTCTTTAGTGCTCGAGAACCTGATTCTCAAGCTTGCACAAAGCCCTTGCTCTGGATGCTCTCAATTGCTCTCAATAGACCTGTATCAGTCCCAAGATTAGCTCAAGACTTAGATTCAAATGACACAATAGACCACTTTCATGCATGTGACTCACAGACCACATTATCCTTGGCCTTTATGGAAAACAATCCCAAGGATCCCTTAGTTTTCCTACCTCGGGGTATGGTCCACTTCAAAATACCCTATCTAATAATCTTGATATTAATTTTCACATAACCAGTGGAAGTTTTGGTTGTACTCCCCACGAGCTTTCCAACAAGACAAGAATCACAGCAATTGGATTTCGTATGAGAAAGTTATGCCAGTTCAGGGTTCTGGTGCTAAAACAGGGTTCAAACAGGCTAACAGATCATAGGATTTTTCTCAAAAACACATGTGTAGGGGCCTCACAAATCACTAATGACTCTCTAATTATGCCCAAAATCCCCCCAAAGACTTGGAAATATTAACCCTAATTTTTTGGCCGAAAAGCCTGTCAATCGCGATTGACAGGTCTGTCAATCGCGATTGACAGAGGTGTCCGTCGGGGCCTGTCGGTCGCGATCGACACGTCAGTCGCGATTGACAGTGTCAATCGCGATCGACACCTTTTCCGGGTTTTTCGCTGTAAATTCAGTCGATCGGGGCTGTGTCCGTCGCGATGGACACGTGGCTACGCGAAAAAGTCAATCAATCGTTCAAATTCAGCCGGTCACGATCGACGGTGTCAATCGCGACTGACTGAGGTGTCGGTCGTGGCTGTCGATCGCGATCGACGGTGTCAATCGCGATTGACAGGGTCCTACGTGGCAGTTAGTCGGTCGTGGGGTCTGTTGGTCGCGATCGACAGGTCTGTCGATCGCGATTGACAAGGTCTGTCGGTCGCGATCGATGGTGTCGGTCGCGATTGACAGAGAAACACAGAATTTTTCAACTGTTTTTAGTGATTTGGAATGTGCTCATCATGCAGATTATGGTGGTGCACTTTGTTTTACTAAATGGGCGATTTTTCTGTCGATCGCAATCGACAGAGGTCTGCGACACAGAGACAGTTTCATGATGTTTTGTACCTGCACGGAGTGCTGGAGATGATGATGCAGCAAGTACCTGCAAGAAAGCTCAAGAAACATGCAAAAACAACGCACACAATATCGCTCTCTCGCTCTCTCTCACAAGTGGAATGAGGGAAATGAAGTGGAGAAGGTGATATAACCAAAAACTGAAAATTTTCGCGATGATGGAGATGGAGGTGGGAGATGGTGATGATGATGGTGAGGTAAGAAAGAGAAAAATAAGAAAAGTAAAGTGATTACCTACAATGCCAACGTCTCAAATCTACGTCTTACCATCACACGCTCGTCCTCAAAGCTCGATCCCCGGCAACGGCGCCAAAATTTGGTGTAGCTCAGTGATGAGTAGCACCTCCTTTAATGTCAATCCGGGAAAACGTGAGGATGGTATGAAGACCTCGAGCAAGTGAAGGCACAAGTGCGTGAGTGCGAAGCACACTAACATGCACACACATACACACACACGCGCACACACAGTAAGACCAAGATTGAGAAGCAATGGAGTTCTTAGATTACTTTCAAAAAGCTCTTACAAGTTCAAATCAATTACAAGTTAACCCCAAAAATGAGCTCTCTAGCTCTATTTATAGTTTTTGACTAGGTTTTGTCCTTGTCCAGACCTAGTGTCCGGCCTAGTTAAAAATTAGGTTCTCTACCCTATTTGGAGGTTCAAACAAAGTCTAAAAAATGTGAAAACTGACAGGTAGGTACTTCTAAAGCTCCTCAAGCTCAAGGACTCCTTGGCTTGCACAAAATGGAGCTACAAAAATGTGAAATGGTATTTACAATGGTTTTTAGTGATGAAAATCACTATTTTTGTAGGGATTTTCTATTACTATGTTGACATACATTTCCTGGAGCTCCCTACTTGCTCCTTCTCCTTGTGTGTCCACCTCTTTTATATGTGTTAGTGTCTTGAAAAAATATTGGCCTACTTGCCAGATCGTCGTTGACTGCTCTGTCTGCTTGTACTTTCTCTTCTCTCTGACTCCCTTCGTAAGCTTCCTTGCCTAGTGAGTCCTTCAGTTCCAACAAAAGTACACTATCATCATGTTAGAGAGAAGCTATTGAGCAAGGAGATTCAATTGGCATATGTATCTACAAACATGCAATGTCCAGATTTGTTAACCAAAGCGCTTGACGATACTAAACTTTGCACGTTTGAAAGTATGATTGGATTGCAGGATATTCAAGAGGATTGATGAAGCTATACAAGCGAAGATGTTTGGCTTGAGGGGGAGCTATTGATGCAAATACACAAGCCTTCACATTTGGCTAGACCTTGAAGAAGATTTTGATGGCTAATATGAACCATACCTTGTATCAAGTTAATGATTTACCATTGTAAAAAAGGTTTATACCTTTAAAGAATCTTGTAAAAGGCTACAAACTCGTGGAGGTAGATAGAAAATTAGTTACGAAATTAGATTGAGAGAATATCTCCTAGATCAATGGGATCACTTTTTAGTGAGAGCCAAACTTGAATTCAAATTCAAATTTGGAAGAAGTTAGTTATAAAAGGACCTTGAAAACTCACGGCTTTAGTGCCTCTTCTTGGAGCTCATTTACTGATCTTTTGTAGAGGTTGAGTAGCATACACTATTGCTCACTCATCTCACTATCATTGGGCACTATTACATTGCCAATGATCCTGTAAAATCATGTGATATAAGACATACATTTCGTTGATCATATCTGTTGACTTCTCTGCTATGTCTTCTCAGAATAGTGATATTTTATTGATCATATCTCAATGATTTCTCAACCATTTTTAGTGTTCTATAGCTTCTTGGAAAAACCTCAAGGTCTAATTCATGCCATCAAAGTTTCAAAGAATTTTCTTCATCCAATTGAGATAAAACTACGTCGAGTTGCTCTCTAGTCATTCTCTATATAGTCCCTAAAAAGTCGGGGTAAAGGCATCAAGTGCTAAATTGATTTCTCAGTGTATGGTTGATCATTTTTAATGATTCCACATAATAATTAGCTATCTAAACTAATTAGATACCATCAAAAGGATTTTGATGGATTGCTACTGTTCTGTGAGCACTAAGCAAAAGATCCAGCAGGTATCAAGAACAAAATAGCAAGTTTTTTATCAGTAAATATTTGCATCATCTCGAAAGTACACAGGTACTTTTTTGGTGTCATTTGCAAGCTAAGAGGGCCTACTACATAACCCTGAAGTGAAATAGGGCAGGTACAAAGCAGGTTTTGGTAGTACCACCTCACTTCCTTGAGGTATCCATCCATCTCCTCCAACACACATTCCCTCACAGATTAGAGGGAAGCTTGATCCTAAAGCTGAAAAGTGTATATTCATTAGGTATGACCAAAATATGAAGGGTTATAGGCTATACAATCCCACTAACAAAGGGTTTATAGTCAGTAGGAATGTAGTGTTTGATGAAAATAATTCATGATTTGAAGATGATTACAGGTTGATCAAGTTAGCTTATGATTTGGAAAGTGATCTTCCAACTCTCGCTCAAGAAGATCAACAATTACCAAAAGATGTCAATTCAGAGGATGAAGAGCATATTGACTTCAATGCTTGGAAGTCAAGAGGCAAGACCAAGTTTAACAATTAGAAGAAATTCCAGAGTCCTCCAATCAAGCACTCGAAAGATCTCAAAGGAAGAGTAAAAAGCCCATAAGGTATGGCTATGACACATCATTAGTCACCAAGCAATTTGTGTATATTACTAACAACTCTATGACAAAAGAACCTTCTTCATTTGAAGAGGCTAATAAGAAGAAAGAATGGAGAGAAGCCATACATGAAGAAGTTGAAGCACTTCAGGAGAACAATACTTGGGACTTAGTTCCCAAGATGCCAAACATGAAGGTAATAGGATCCAGGTGGATATATAAAATAAACAAAATTCAAATCATTCCATAAACAGGTCCAAGGTAAGGTTAGTGGCAAAGGGGTTTGCTCAAACCCATGGAGTGGACTATGAAGAAATTTTTCACCTGTGGCTAAGATGCCAACAATTAGGGTTTTGGTAAGTGTTGATGCTTCCAAGAATTGGAATCTATATTAGTTAGATGTCAAGAATGCATTCCTAAATGGATGGATCTCAGAAGAAGTGTATATGGCCCAACCACCAAGCTTTGAAGATAAAGACAAACTAGGTTTTGTATGCAAGCTAAGGAAGGCACTCTATGGCCTAAAGCAAGCTCCTAGAGCTTGGAACCATAGGCTTGTTACTTATTTGCAAGATCAAGGATTTAAGGCTGGCAAAGCAGATTCTTCTTTATTTATAAAGAAGAACAATTCATAAGTTATCTACTTATGTGTGTATGTGGATGACATTATCATTACAGGTAATGATGCTAATGGCATCAAGCAGGTTAAAGCTCAACTAATGGAAGAATTTAAAATCAGTGATCTTGGCTTGTTAACATACTTTCTTGGTCTATAACTTGTATATAGAGATTCTGATGTGTTTATTACTCAGAGAAAATATATCCATGATATGTTGGTAAAATTCAAGATGGAGAATACCAAAATTGTAGGTACACCCATGGAACTCAATCATAAGCTTAGTTCTCATGAAGGAGAACTTCTTGAGGATATTACAGGTTACCAAAAATGTGTTGGGAGTCTCAATTATGCAACCCTAACAAGAGTAGACATTGCTTATGGAGTAAGTACATTAAGTCAGTTTATGCATGCACCAAGGAAGTCTCACATGGAAGCTGCCAAGAGGGTGCTAAAATATTTAAAGGGTACCATAAATGAAGGGTTGTTTTACCCCTTCACTTCTGACTTAGACATAAAGATGTATTCTGATGCAGATTGGGCTGGCTCCAAGGATGATAGGAGGAGCACCTCAGGAAACTTGTCTTTTGGAGGTTCAAAGCTTATATCATGGTCATCTAAGAAGCAACCAACTATGGCTTTATCATCTACAGAAGCATAATACAAAGGGTTAGCAAATGCAATACAAGAGGCTATGTGGCTCAAGCAACTCTATGAAAGTTTGGGGTTACACTCTTACACTCCAATAATTTTTTGAGACAACACTAGCTCACTTCATCTAGCTGCTAATCTTGTATATCATCCAAGGACTAAGCACATTGAAGTGCAATATCATTATGTAAGGGAGAAATTACTTGGCAAGGATATTCAATTATTCTATGTATCAACTCATTTACAATGTGCAAATATGCTCACAAAGTCTTTGGATGGAAGCAAGATGAACATGTTCAAATTGATGATTGGTTTGTAGGAGATCAAGGAGGAATGAAGACAAAGCATGCTAGGCTTGAGGGGGAGCCATTGTTGCAAGAGAATCCAATCCCACATACTTGGATGATTAGCATATTTGTCATGAAGCCTTATATGATCAATCCCTTGTAAAATCAAGTACATTTACCTTTGTAAAAGAACTCTATTTCCACGTGGAGTTATGAAGCATCGAATCTCGATTCATTTGGTAGTTGATTGATGAGAGAATATATCCTATAGTTTAGGATTTACTTCTAGGTGAACTTTTGAATTTAAATTCAAAAGATTGGCCCCAAAATCATCTATAAAAAGAGGATCAAATGACCCACATGATATCTCGATGAGAGGAGATTAATTGAGAGGAATACATTGTGATTTGAGAGCTCACTCCATAGCTCAATCACTCTTATCACATTGTGCAATAGATTATTGCCAATGACATTGTATTTGTATATGATCTAATACATACATTCTCATTACATTTTCACTTCACTTCTCTGCCATGACTACATCAGTATAGTGATCTTCTCAGAGCTTGTTATCAGTGTATGATTGGTCATTTGTCATGATTTAAAGCATCATAGATTTACGATACTGTCTAGTATATGTCTACAAAAGCTCATAATCATTGGTTATCTAAATCATAAGATATTATCATTTCTTTACTCTTTGGTCTATTGACTAATGCATCTTGAAAATATCGGGATACTCGTATGATTTGATAAACATCATACTCAGTGTGTAGTTCATCATTTTTGTTGAGATCACTCATGATTGGTAGTTGTCTAAGTTAACTAGGTATCACCAAAAGGAATTAGGCTAATTGCTACTATGCTCAGAGCACTATTCAATATACTGAACAGGTGTAGAGGCAAAAATAGCAAGTCTATGACCTTGGATTAAATTCTTATCTATCTGTTTTGATCCATTGAGTAGTGGATCATGTTCCAAACAACATAGGTGATTATTTATGATCATTAGCATGCTAAAGAGGCCCACTAAACTCTTCAACAATTGTTCTTGGCTGGTGTGAAGCAGGTTTAAGCAACACCACTTCATCTAAGACTATCCATCATCTCCTCCAACATCAAGTAATTGTCCCAAAATGACCCTGCCCTGTTGCTCTAATATGGAGTCAATTGGGGTCCATGGTGTCTGTCTCAAGTAATTGTTCCAAAATTACCTTGCTTAGTTACTCTGATATGCAATTGTGAGTGTGAATATTTTCCATGGTCTTTCCTAATCTCTTAAGAGTTTTCGTATAAGCAAGCTCTGCCTCTTTTTGATCATTGTCTACCTATCCTCTCCCTAGGATCTTGGCAAATGCTATTCTTCCTTCCAGTAGACATGGCATTCATATGTACATTACTATTCATATTATCTTTAATATGGGCAGTGGTCTCTTGTTCGTCTTCCTCTTCTGACCTGAAACCTACACTGGATAGTGGAAATCCTTAGAGGAATTGCTCAAAATCAAAGGTGTCCATGTCTTCTAGTCCTCCAATTAATGGAAATTCAAAATCTAGTGGAATCGTTAGGGCCATCAATTAGGTTGTAGTTGTTTCACCTATGGAAGTTGTTGCTTGAGCTTCTATGGGTCTTGGAAGACAAATTGTGAATGAAGGGATGGTTGGTTTCCCAATTGGTGATACTTATTGGTGTCATGATTACTTCTTTTCGTTGCATGCATGGAATGGTGCCTCTCATCTGTTTTGGTTGTAGAGCTAAAGCCCTCTTTTGCTTAAAAATATATAATGATGCTCTTGTCAATGCCCGCTCTATTGGGACATCATAAACCAAACATTTTTAGATAATGCTAGTGATCATACAACATGTGTTCACCACTGGCTTGTGTTGTCACCTTGCATTTGCTACATAATTCTATGATCCAATGGGGGAGGTTGATATTGATCTCAACTGATTTTGCAAGGTAAAGGGTGAACCAAATTTTTTATGTGGCTAAGTAAACCGATCTTGCCCAAGAAAGGCAAAATGCTGCATACAATCCTAAGAGGTACTAATAAGCTCAATATAATTGTGGACATTTGATTGATCTTCAATATACCTCTCATCTTCATCGCATATGGGATTTGAGTTTCCGTAACTCTAGGGACATGATTGCCTTGCATTTTCAATGCCTCACCAATTTCTATGACAATTTGAATCTTTTAAACTCCTCATTGGGCATCAATGAGGGTACTACAAATGAACCAGGAAGTTCTTTATATGCTTCGAGCTCAAGAGTCTGGATCAAATAATAACACCTTAAGAAATCTATCTTGGGCAATTGGGCACTGAAGGTATCCAAAAACCCTCTTCTTTCCCAAATATTTTGCAATTCAATTGAATTCTCAGCTCTTCAAATTCTCTAAAAAAAGATTGAAATCCCCCCCATGTATTGTTGAATTCACATTTGGATTCCCATATGTGAGGTGAACCACTCAAAGGTGTTCCTAGCTCATTGAACTAGTGAGAGTCTTCATGCACCCTCTCTGTGCATCCTGATGGTAGGTTGTGGATTGGAATGGCACCCCTATAATTGCAGAACATAAGGGGCATCTCTGAAGGGTGTTCCTTGATGATCAAAGATTTGATGTTCATTGGTAGGGAGCTCATTCATACTTCAGCCCTTGCTTGATGCATGCAAGTGTGTTTGTGAATCTTCAATAACAAGAAGCATTTTCTAATTTTCACGTGAAGCAAGGTTTAATCAAAACAAAAGGAAAGATTTGTGTGGCTAATTCCCAAGAAGGGAAGTTAAAAAAAGAAGTTATTTTTGAGAACCTTGATGTACCTTGTGCAAGACACCTAGGCATTGTGAAAAATTTGTAGTTGATTAGATGCACCTTTTGATGGCTTGAGATGGTTAAAGATGTAAACAATTATGTAAGTGAGTGTTCTAAATGTAATGTGAATAAAGTGGAGAGGATTAGTCCTCCAGGTTTGCTACGACAATTGGAAATACGGCAGTAGTGTTGGTGTTAAAAATTAAGCATTGAAGATGACCAAAATTTATTCTGGTGTCTTTCTAGTACTTTTTTGGTACTTTTTTGGTGGCCTAAAAGTTTCAAGGTCACACAGTCTGGTGTCTCTCCAATGTTTTTCCGATACTTTTCAATACTTTTTTGGTGGCCTAAAAGTCTCAGGGGTTATGCATTCTAGTGTGTCTCCACTGTTTTTCTAGTATCTTTCTAGTATTTTTTCCGGTATTTTTTGGTAGTCCAATAGTCCAGCTATAGTCCAGTATGTTCTGGCATGCAAGTGTTCAGAATATTTGCCTAAAGTCTCAGAGATATGAATGACAAGTAGAACTATTAACTAGAGGCTTCATATCACAAATTTCAGCTATCAAGAAGCCTCAACCACTTTCCTAAATCATAGCTTACCAAAAATGTTAAAGAGGTTGATTGGAAGATTCTTGAAAAATTGTAGGAGCACTTTTGGACAACTTATCTATGTATGAATCAAAGTCATGAAGAAATGTTGATGACCTCTACTCTCTTCCTAGAGTTAGTATAGAGTGTAAGAAAGTTGCTATACATAGCCCCCTTGCTTAGTTAGTCATTTTGTTAGCTTATTTTTCTCTGTATTTAGCCATCGCTCACTATCTCTCTCAGGAATGAGCTAGTTTCCAACACTATTTTGTTTTGGTTGTAACTCCTTCTTGGAGTATCCATTTCAAGTAGTTTCACTTGCATTTGATTGCATATAGAGTCTATTCGATGTGATGTGAATTTCATGACTATATTCTAAGTGATATTTGAGTGGAGTGGTAAATAGTGAAGATGTGTCTGTGCCCATAGCACACAACATTACCGACTAGTCTAACTTGCATAGAGACAAAATATTGACTCAGGGTCACTATGGAAAACAACCTATGAGGGCCTAAAACCTTCCAAAGCTGCATAGGGGTGTTGAAACTTTCCCAAAAGTGGTATCAATGCATTTCAAAGAATTCGGGACTCTTGAAGGAAGTCAAAGCAACTATCTAAAGCTAGTAGAGCTCTTAGGAAAGGACTTGTAGCATATTGATGAGCTACATCAGTATCTAGAAGTGGATTTTGAAGCTTGTTGCAGGTTTCACATTACATATCAAGGGAGACGGCTATAAGAAGGTAATCATTTTGAACGTTTCCTACTCCATCACACTCAAAAAAATATTAGAAAGCATAGAATATTAAGCAATCGTAGAGTATGCTACTCAAATAGAGAAGTTGGAGAGAGGAAACTACCAACCGTAGAGATTTTGGGTTAGAAGTTTCCTCATGGACAAGGGACTATGGGGATTAGTTGGTGGAGCTAGGCCTAGGCCTCAATACGCAAAGCCACTCACTCAAGCATAGGAAAAGGAAGTGGTTAAGTGGATTGAAAGAGATAAAAGTGTCATATTCATCTTATCTCAAAACATTAGTAATAGCATGATTGATCATATCCAAGACATGGACTCATCGAAGAAAGTGTGGAAAGCCTTGGAGAGATTATACTCCACCTCCACAAAGGCATGAAAGATTCAGGTCAAGAATGAGTTGAACAACTTAAGAAAGACTTCAAATAGCAGCATCAATGATTATATCCTCAAGGGATTGTAAATACATTAGGATCAATAGGTAGCTCCATCGATGATAATGATTTGGTAGCTCATACATTGAATGGGCTAAGGGAAGATGAAAAATGGAGGCCATTCACTACTTCAACATATGTGAGGGACTCATTACCAGATTTTGAGCAATTAGTCACACTCATGGTGACTAAGGAAATGAACCTCAATGGAGGTCATTCATAGGGCAATGAAGCCCAAGTCTTTTATGCAGGTAAAGGTAAAGGAAAGATAGGTAGACACAATGGACAAGGCAGAGGTAGAGGAAGATCAAGAAATGATCAAGATGGAGTGAGTCAAGGCTATGGATCAAGGAGGAGAGGAAGAGCTAGAGGAAGAGGAGGTCGATATCAAGGAAGGGACTGCACAAAGGAATGCTACAACTGTGGCAAGCCACACCACTTTGCAAGGGACTGTTTCTCAAAGGATAGCCAATGAGGCCATAAAAAGAATCAAGTTAACTATACAAATACTTCAAATACATCAAAGAATGATAATCTCTTAGCCATGATGCCAAGAAATGGTAGAATATAAGGTACAGAAACCACATGGTACATTGATAGTGGATGTTCAAATCACATGAGCTATAATAGAGAAATGTTTTGTAATTTGCATGAACCAAGCACACAAGGGAATGTAGAAACAGGGGATGACACCGAGCATAGGATCACACACATAGATGATTGTTAGAGGAAGTATTTTTTGAAGAGAAATATTTGTAAAATGATAAAAAATTATAGAAATATTTATGCAAATGATGTAAAAATAAGGAAGAGTCTTCCTCATGTAAATTAGAATCATATGTAATTTTTCTAGAATTTTTGGAAACTCTTAGATAGCATATTTTTAGATTAGAAAGGAAAAGGACCAAAATTCAAGTGTGAAAAGGGACACTTGAAAATGTATAAAAGATACTTTCCTCTATTTTGAGAGGGTTGGTTATTTGTATTTGATGCTATCCATGTAATGAGAAGAGTTTCCTGCAGAAAATCGTGATTCTTCCTTTTGTGTGAATTTGTTTGATTTGCGAGTCTATTCTATGTGTATCCATGGAATTTGCAAGCTTCTATTGTGTATTTCTGATGAATGTGTATGAAGAGAGTTGTTTCATGATGTGTTGAGTGAGAAATTGCTGAATAATAGTGCTGGAGATGAAAATGGTTAGTTTCCACAGAATCGCGATTGTCTCGTCTGGAGGTTACAGGTATCATTTTTGAGATTTGACTTCATGATTGTGTTTTGCTAAGAAAATAACACACTTTAGACACCAAGATCATTGGAAATGATGTAGTTTTGCTTAAGATACTCAAAACCCTAGAAATTCCTCTTCATCTTCATCATTTCTCAGAAATCCAGCCAGTTTTCTCTTATTTCTTGGATTCTATCATCTAGAAGGGGTTGTGGTCTCTTGTATACTTCTAGGATTGACAAATGTAAGATGTATTGTTGATTCTTTGTGCTAAAATGATTGGAGAGGACAACTCCAAAGGTTAACAACAAACATTTTTTGGCGCCGTTGCCGGGGAGTAAAGCAAAAGCTTCATTAAAGTTGGACCTTGCTGGATCTTCGATTGTTGATGGTATTATACACATTGAAAAGATAATACTCTTTAATCAAGAAATGGGAACATGAAAAGGTAGGTTTCTTTGTTTGTCTTTTGGGAAAAGAAAGCAATAGATAATCTTTTGAGAATAAGAAGTGATGAAATTCTTGCAAATTGATAGTTGCTCATATCATTTTTTGAGAGTAAAGTGCAGGTGTGTGAAAAACTGAATCAAGAAAGCTGAAGATAAGGTAAAATGTGTCTATCTTTGCATTTGTAGAATGCTTTTTGACCAAGTATCAAGCAAAATTGTTGATCTTGGGATAGATAACATGATTGCATTGAGAAAAGTCAAGTAAAGTAGCTAGATGCAAGTAGATAAGATCCATTTGTTAAAACAAGGTAAAGCAATAATCTTCAAAAAAAGTTTATTTGCATCTTGAAAAGAAAATGTTTGAGTTTATCTTTGCATGAATTGATAATTGCACTTCTCAGCACATTTTCCTTTGGGAAGTTTTGCTCATGAACTGATTAGATAGCAAAGCATAAGGGAGTATAACCAATCAAGAAACAAAGGATCAATAGATCACTAAACAAGAAACCATAAGTGAAGTGTTTACCTTAATTTAGGGTAAAATACTAAAAAAACTCATAAAATCCATTAAAACATTCAAACAAATTTCTTTCTTCTTTAGGAAGATGGACTGAAGTGTTGTTGTTAAGAGTAAAGGGGACCAAGTGGAAAGAAAAGTCAAAAACTGAAAAAACTGGAGGTTCAAAAAAACACGATTCTCTTCATAGGATCACTAATTTTTGTTTATAATGTAAAATTGTAGGTGACAAGTGATTTGGAGCTGGTGAAGAATCTGGAAGAGGAGTAAGAGGAAAGAAGAATCAAAATGGCAAAAAAAACAAGAAGTTCAAAAAAATACGATTCTCTGCACAGGATCACGATTTTCTGTAAGGAAAAGAAATTGAATTATTTCCTGCACATTTCGGTATAAAGGTAAGAAGTTGTAAGAGAATTTCATAAAGAGGGGTAAGGAATTCAAATTTCAAAAATATGAGAGAGAATTAAGCATGAAATGAGTAAAATTGAAAATTAAGTACAGAATCGCGATTTTTACCAGTGAAATAAAGGAAGTAGCTGGTGATGAAAAGCTAGGAATTGTGACTTAAAATCATAAAATTGTGAAGGGTAAAAACTTGAACAAGTGAAAAGTGAAGATTTTGAAAAAATTGAACAAAATCGCGATTGTGTGAAGACTATAAAAACCTGGAATCCCAGAAAAAGCTCATTTGAGTGGGAGAGAGAGAGAGCAATCAGAATCGTGATTGTCTGCAACCACAAGTTTTTGGAGATTTTTGTATCAAGCAAGCAAGGTAAGGAATTCTCAATACATTTTCTTACATTTCTTTAAATTTTTTATGATGATTTAGGTACAAAAACACACAAAATAGCCAAAAACACGGAATCGCGAGGTTTTGATTTTTTTGAGTTTTCAATAGAAAAAATAATAATTTTGATAAACTCTTTTTATTGCATGTTAAAAGTTTAATAAAGCGATTCTATTGAAGAAATAAAAACCAAAAAAACAAGAACCTAAATTTTTTTTTTCAAAATCTCCACAGAATCGCGATTGTGTAGTCAAATACAAAATCGCGATTCTCTGAGACAAAACACAAAATTGCGAATCCCAGAGCACGATTTTCATAAGAAAATCATGTTTTCTAACAAATGTGAGCAATCATGGTTGTCTGGGAACAGAATCGTGAAAAACACGATTCTCATCACAGAATCGTGAAAAACACGATTCTTATCACAGAATCGTGAAAAACACGATTCTCATCATAGAATCGGGAAAAACAAGATTCTCATCAAAGAATCAGGAAAAACACGATTCTCATCACAAAATCGTGAAAAACACGATTCCCATCACAGAATCGTGAAAAACACGATTCTCATCACAGAATCGTGAAAAACATGATTCTTTCCACAGAATCGTGAAAAACACGATTCCCATCACAGGAAGTTTTGCTCATGAACTGATTAGATAGCAAAGCATAAGGGAGTATAACCAATCAGGAAACACAGGATCAATAGATCACTAAACAAGAAACCCTAAGTGAAGTGTTTACCTTAATTTAGGGTAAAATACTAAAAAAACTCATAAAATCTATTAAAACATTCAAACAAATTTCTTTTTCCTTTAGGAAGATGGACTGAAGTGTTGTTGTTAAGAGTAAAGGGGACCAAGTGGAAAGAAAAGTCAAAAACTGAAAAAACTGGAGGTTCAGAAAAACACGATTCTCTTCACAGGATCACTAATTTTTGTTTATATTGTAAAATTGTAGGTGACAAGTGATTTGGAGCTGGTGAAGAATCTGGAAGAGGAGTAAGAGGAAAGAAGAATCAAAATGGCAAAAAAAACAAGAAGTTCAAAAAAATACGATTCTCTCCACAGGATCACGATTTTCTGTAAGGAAAAGAAATTGAATTATTTCCTGCACATTTGGGTATAAAGGTAAGAAGTTGTAAGAGAATTTCATAAAGAGGGGTAAGGAATTCAAATTTCAAAAATATCAGAGAGAATTGAGCATGAAATGAGTAAAATTGAAAATTAAGTACAGAGTCGCGATTTTTACCAGTGAAATAAAGGAAGTAGCTGGTGATGAAAAGCTAGGAATTGTGACTTAAAATCATAAAATTGTGAAGGGTAAAAACTTGAACAAGTGAAAAGTGAAGATTTTGAAAAAATTGAACAAAATCGCGATTGTGTGAAGACTATAAAAACCTGGAATCCCAGAAAAAGCTCATTTGAGTGGGAGAGAGAGAGAGCAATCTGAATCGCGATTGTCTGCAACCACAAGTTTTTGGAGATTTTTGTATCAAGCAAGCAAGGTAAGGAATTCTCAATACATTTTTTTACATTTCTTCAAATTTTTTATGATGATTTAGGTACAAAAACACACAAAATAGCCAAAAACACGGAATCACGAGGTTTTGATTTTTTTGAGTTTTCAGTAGAAAAAATAATAATTTTGATAAACTCTTTTTATTGCATGTTAAAAATTTAATAAAGCGATTCTATTGAAGAAATAAAAACCAAAAAAACAAGAACCTAATTTCTTTTTTTCAAAATCTGCACAGAATCGCGATTCTGTAGTCAAATACAAAATCGCGATTCTCTGAGACAAAACACAAAATCGCGAATCCCAGAGCACGATTTTCATAAGAAAATCATGTTTTCTAACAATTGTGAGCAATCACGATTGTCTGGGAACAGAATCGTGAAAAACACGATTCTCATCACAGAATCGTGAAAAACACGATTCTTATCACAGAATCGTGAAAACACGATTCTCATCATAGAATCGGGAAAAACAAGATTCTCATCATAGAATCAGGAAAAACACGATTCTCATCACAAAATCGTGAAAAACACGATTCCCATCACAGAATCGTGAAAAACACGATTCTCATCACAGAATCGTGAAAAACATGATTCTTTCCACAGAATCGTGAAAAACACGATTCCCATCACAGGAAGTTTTGCTCATGAACTGATTAGATAGCAAAGCATAAGGGAGTATAACGAATCAGGAAACACAGGATCAATAGATCACTAAACAAGAAACCCTAAGTGAAGTGTTTACCTTAATTTAGGGTAAAATACTAAAAAAACTCATAAAATCCATTAAAACATTCAAACAAATTTCTTTTTTCTTTAGGAAGATGGATTAAAGTGTTGTTGTTAAGAGTAAAGGGGACCAAGTGGAAAGAAAACTGAAAAAACTGGAGGTTCAGAAAAACACGATTCTCTTCACAGGATCACTAATTTTTGTTTATAATGTAAAATTGTAGGTGACAAGTGATTTGGAGCTGGTGAAGAATCTGGAAGAGGAGTAAGAGGAAAGAAGAATCAAAATGGCAAAAAAAACAAGAAGTTCAAAAAAATACGATTCTCTACACAGGATCACGATTTTCTGTAAGAAAAAGAAATTGAATTATTTCCTGCACATTTCGGTATAAAGGTAAGAAGTTGTAAGAGAATTTCATAAAGAGGGGTAAGGAATTCAAATTTCAAAAATATGAGAGAGAATTAAGCATGAAATGAGTAAAATTGAAAATTAAGTACAGAATCGCGATTTTTACCAGTGAAATAAAGGAAGTAGCTGGTGATGAAAAGCTAGGAATTGTGACTTAAAATCATAAAATTGTGAAGGGTAAAAACTTGAACAAGTGAAAAGTGAAGATTTTGAAAAAATTGAACAAAATCGCGATTGTGTGAAGACTATAAAAACCTGGAATCCTAGAAAAAGCTCATTTGAGTGGGAGAGAGAGAGAGCAATCAGAATCGTGATTGTCTGCAACCACAAGTTTTTGGAGATTTTTGTATCAAGCAAGCAAGGTAAGGAATTCTCAATACATTTTCTTACATTTCTTTAAATTTTTTATGATGATTTAGGTACAAAAACACACAAAATAGCCAAAAACACGGAATCGCGAGGTTTTGATTTTTTTGAGTTTTCAATAGAAAAAATAATAATTTTGATAAACTCTTTTTATTGCATGTTAAAAGTTTAATAAAGTGATTCTATTGAAGAAATAAAAACCAAAAAAACAAGAACCTAAATCTTTTTTTTCAAAATCTCCACAGAATCGCGATTCTGTAGTCAAATACAAAATCGCGATTCTCTGAGACAAAACACAAAATCGCGAATCCCAGAGCACGATTTTCATAAGAAAATCATGTTTTCTAACAAATGTGAGCAATCATGGTTGTCTGGGAACAGAATCGTGAAAAACACGATTCTCATCACAGAATCGTGAAAAACACGATTCTTATCACAGAATCGTGAAAAACACGATTCTTATCACAGAATCGTGAAAAACACGATTCTCATCATAGAATCGGGAAAAACAAAATTCTCATCAAAGAATCAGGAAAAACACGATTCTCATCACAAAATCGTGAAAAACACGATTCCCATCACAGAATCGTGAAAAACACGATTCTCATCACAGAATCGTGAAAAACATGATTCTTTCCACAGAATCGTGAAAAACACGATTCCCATCACAGGAAGTTTTGCTCATGAACTGATTAGATAGCAAAGCATAAGGGAGTATAACCAATCAGGAAACACAGGATCAATAGATCACTAAACAAGAAACCCTAAGTGAAGTGTTTACCTTAATTTGGGGTAAAATACTAAAAAAACTCATAAAATCTATTAAAAATTCAAACAAATTTCTTTTTTCTTTAGGAAGATGGACTGAAGTGTTGTTGTTAAGAGTAAAGGGGACCAAGTGGAAAGAAAAGTCAAAAACTGAAAAAACTGGAGGTTCAGAAAAACACGATTCTCTTCACAGGATCACTAATTTTTGTTTATATTGTAAAATTGTAGGTGACAAGTGATTTGGAGCTGGTGAAGAATCTGGAAGAGGAGTAAGAGGAAAGAAGAATCAAAATGGCAAAAAAAACAAGAAGTTCAAAAAAATACGATTCTCTCCACAGGATCACGATTTTCTGTAAGGAAAAGAAATTGAATTATTTCCTGCACATTTGGGTATAAAGGTAAGAAGTTGTAAGAGAATTTCATAAAGAGGGGTAAGGAATTCAAATTTCAAAAATATCAGAGAGAATTGAGCATGAAATGAGTAAAATTGAAAATTAAGTACAGAATCGCGATTTTTACCAGTGAAATAAAGGAAGTAGCTGGTGATGAAAAGCTAGGAATTGTGACTTAAAATCATAAAATTGTGAAGGGTAAAAACTTGAACAAGTGAAAAGTGAAGATTTTGAAAAAATTGAACAAAATCGCGATTGTGTGAAGACTATAAAAACCTGGAATCCCAGAAAAAGCTCATTTGAGTGGGAGAGAGAGAGAGCAATCTGAATCGCGATTGTCTCCAACCACAAGTTTTTGGAGATTTTTGTATCAAGCAAGCAAGGTAAGGAATTCTCAATAAATTTTTTTACATTTCTTCAAATTTTTTATGATGATTTAGGTACAAAAACACACAAAATAGCCAAAAACACGGAATCACGAGGTTTTGATTTTTTTGAGTTTTCAGTAGAAAAAATAATAATTTTGATAAACTCTTTTTATTGCATGTTAAAAGTTTAATAAAGCGATTCTATTGAAGAAATAAAAACCAAAAAAACAAGAACCTAAATTTTTTTTTTTCAAAATCTGCATAGAATCGCGATTCTGTAGTCAAATACAAAATCGCGATTCTCTGAGACAAAACACAAAATCGCGAATCCCAGAGC
Organism: Ceratopteris richardii; assembly: GCA_020310875.1. Lineage (NCBI taxonomy): Eukaryota > Viridiplantae > Streptophyta > Polypodiopsida > Polypodiales > Pteridaceae > Ceratopteris > Ceratopteris richardii. Next base: position 126,394,587 of record CM035423.1, on the reverse strand, counting down.
ACGATTTTCATAAGAAAATCATGTTTTCTAACAATTGTGAGCAATCACGATTGTCTGGAAACAGAATCGTGAAAAACACGATTCTCATCACAGAATCGTGAAAAACACGATTCTTATCACAGAATCGTGAAAACACGATTCTCATCATAGAATCGGGAAAAACAAGATTCTCATCACAGAATCAGGAAAAACACGATTCTCATCACAAAATCGTGAAAAACACGATTCCCATCACAGAATCGTGAAAAACACGATTCTCATCACAGAATCGTGAAAAACATGATTCTTTCCACAGAATCGTGAAAAACACGATTCCCATCACAGGAAGTTTTGCTCATGAACTGATTAGATAGCAAAGCATAAGGGAGTATAACGAATCAGGAAACACAGGATCAATAGATCACTAAACAAGAAACCCTAAGTGAAGTGTTTACCTTAATTTAGGGTAAAATACTAAAAAAACTCATAAAATCCATTAAAACATTCAAACAAATTTCTTTTTTCTTTAGGAAGATGGACTGAAGTGTTGTTGTTAAGAGTAAAGGGGACCAAGTGGAAAGAAAACTGAAAAAACTGGAGGTTCAGAAAAACACGATTCTCTTCACAGGATCACTAATTTTTGTTTATAATGTAAAATTGTAGGTGACAAGTGATTTGGAGCTGGTGAAGAATCTGGAAGAGGAGTAAGAGGAAAGAAGAATCAAAATGGCAAAAAAAACAAGAAGTTCAAAAAAATACGATTCTCTGCACAGGATCACGATTTTCTGTAAGGAAAAGAAATTGAATTATTTCCTGCACATTTCGGTATAAAGGTAAGAAGTTGTAAGAGAATTTCATAAAGAGGGGTAAGGAATTCAAATTTCAAAAATATGAGAGAGAATTAAGCATGAAATGAGTAAAATTGAAAATTAAGTACAGAATCGCGATTTTTACCAGTGAAATAAAGGAAGTAGCTGGTGATGAAAAGCTAGGAATTGTGACTTAAAATCATAAAATTGTGAAGGGTAAAAACTTGAACAAGTGAAAAGTGAAGATTTTGAAAAAATTGAACAAAATCGCGATTGTGTGAAGACTATAAAAACCTGGAATCCCAGAAAAAGCTCATTTGAGTGGGAGAGAGAGAGAGCAATCTGAATCGCGATTGTCTGCAACCACAAGTTTTTGGAGATTTTTGTATCAAGCAAGCAAGGTAAGGAATTCTCAATACATTTTTTTACATTTCTTCAAAATTTTTATGATGATTTAGGTACAAAAACACACAAAATAGCCAAAAACACGGAATCGCGATGTTTTGATTTTTTTGAGTTTTCAGTAGAAAAAATAATAATTTTGATAAACTCTTTTTATTGCATGTTAAAAGTTTAATAAAGCGATTCTATTGAAGAAATAAAAACAAAAAAAACAAGAACCTAATTTTTTTTTTTTCAAAATCTGCACAGAATCGCGATTCTGTAGTCAAATACAAAATCGCGATTCTCTGAGACAAAGCACAAAATCACGAATCCCAGAGCACGATTTTCATAAGAAAATCATGTTTTCTAACAAATGTGAGCAATGACGATTGTCTCGGAACAGAATCGTGAAAAACACGATTCTCATCACAGAATCGTGAAAAACATGATTCTTATCACAGAATCGTGAACAACACGATTCTTATCACAGAATCGTGAAAAACACGATTCTCATCATAGATTCGGGAAAAACAAGATTCTCATCAGAGAATCAGGAAAAACACGATTCTCATCACAAAATCGTGAAAAACACGATTCCCATCACAGAATCGTGAAAAACAAGATTCTCATCACAGAATAGTGAAAAACATGATTCTTTCCACAGAATCGTGAAAAACACGATTCCCATCACAGGAAGTTTTGCTCATGAACTGATTAGATAGCAAAGCATAAGGGAGTATAACCAATCAGGAAACACAAGATCAATAGATCACTAAACAAGAAACCCTAAGTGAAGTGTTTACCTTAATTTAGGGTAAAATACTAAAAAAACTCATAAAACCCATTAAAACATTCAAACAAATTTCTTTTTTCTTTAGGAAGATGGACTGAAGTGTTGTTGTTAAGAGTAAAGGGGAGCAAGTGGAAAGAAAAGTCAAAAACTGAAAAAACTGGAGGTTTAGAAAAACACGATTCTCTTCACAGGATCACTAATTTTTGTTTATAATGTAAAATTGTAGGTGACGAGTGATTTGGAGCTGGTGAAGAATCTGGAAGAGGAGTAAGAGGAAAGAAGAATCAAAATGGCAAAAAAAACAAGAAGTTCAAAAAAATACGATTCTCTGCAGAGGATCAAGATTTTCTGTAAGGAAAAGAAATTGAATTATTTCCTGCACATTTGGGTATAAAGGTAAGAAGTTGTAAGAGAATTTCATAAAGAGGGGTAAGGAATTCAAAGTTCAAAAATATCAGAGAGAATTAAGCATGAAATGAGTAAAATTGAAAATTAAGTACAGAATCGCGATTTTTACCACTGAAATAAAGGAAGTAGCTGGTGATGAAAAGCTAGGAATTGTGACTTAAAATCATAAAATTGTGAAGGGTAAAAACTTGAACAAGTGAAAAGTGAAGATTTTGAAAAGAATTGAACAAAATCGTGATTGTGTGAAGATTATAAAAACCTGGAATCCCAGGAAAAGCTCATTTGAGTGGGAGAGAGAGAGAGCAATCTGAATCGCGATTGTCTGCAACCACAAGTTTTTGGAGATTTTTGTATCAAGCAAGCAAGGTAAGGAATTCTCAATACATTTTTTTACATTTCTTCAAATTTTTTATGATGATTTAGGTACAAAAACACACAAAATAGCCAAAAACACGGAATCACGAGGTTTTGATTTTTTTGAGTTTTTAGTAGAAAAAATAATAATTTTGATAAACTCTTTTTATTGCATGTTAAAAGTTTAATAAAGCGATTCTATTGAAGAAATAAAAACCAAAAAAACAAGAACCTAATTTTTTTTTTTCAAAATCTGCACAGAATCGCGATTCTGTAGTCATATACAAAATCGCGATTCTCTGAGACAAAACACAAAATCGCGAATCCCAGAGCACGATTTTCATAAGAAAATCATGTTTTCTAACAATTGTGAGCAATCACGATTGTCTGGGAATAGAATCGTGAAAAACACGATTCTCATCACAGAATCGTGAAAAACACGATTCTTATCACAGAATCGTGAAAAACACGATTCTTATCACAGAATCGTGAAAAACACGATTCTCATCATAGAATCGGGAAAAACAAGATTCTCATCACAGAATCAGGAAAAACACGATTCTCATCACAAAATCGGGAAAAACACGATTCCCATTACAGAATCGTGAAAAACACGATTCTCATCACAGAATCGTGAAAAACATGATTCTTTCAAGAGAATCGTGAAAAACACGATTCCCATCACAGGAAGTTTTGCTCATGAACTGATTAGATAGCAAAGCATAAGGGAGTATAACCAATCAAGAAACACAGGATCAATAGATCACTAAACAAGAAACCCTAAGTGAAGTGTTTACCTTAATTTAGGGTAAAATACTAAAAAAACTCATAAAATCCATTAAAACATTTAAACAAATTTCTTTTTTCTTTAGGAAGATGGACTGAAGTGTCGTTGTTAAGAGTAAAGGGGACCAAGTGGAAAGAAAAGTAAAAAACTGAAAAAACTAGAGGTTCAGAAAAACACGATTCTCTTCACAGGATCACTATTTTTTGTTTATAATGTAGAATTATAGGTGACAAGTGATTTGGAGCTGGTGAAGAATCTGGAAGAGGAGTAAGAGGAAAGAAGAATCAAAATGGAAAAAAAAACAAGAAGTTCAAAAAAATACGATTCTCTACACAGGATCACGATTTTCTGTAAGGAAAAGAAATTGAATTATTTCCTGCACACTTGGGTATAAAGGTAAGAAGTTGTAAGAGAATTTCATAAAGAGGGGTAAGGAATTCAAATTTCAAAAATATGAGAGAGAATTAAGCATGAAATGAGTAAAATTGAAAATTAAGTACAGAATCGCGATTTTTACCAGTGAAATAAAGGAAGTAGCAGGTGATGAAAAGCTAGGAATTGTGACTTAAAATCATAAAATTGTGAAGGGTAAAAACTTGAACAAGTGAAAAGTGAAGATTTTGAAAAAATTGAACAAAATCGCGATTGTGTGAAGACTATAAAAACCTGGAATCCCAGAAAAAGCTCATTTGAGTGGGAGAGAGAGAGAGCAATCAGAATCGCGATTGTCTGCAACCACAAGTTTTTGGAGATTTTTGTATCAAGCAAGCAAGGTAAGGAATTCTCAATACATTTTTTTACATTTCTTCAAATTCTTTATGATGATTTAGGTACAAAAACACACAAAATAGCCAAAAACACGGAATCGCGATGTTTTGATTTTTTTGAGTTTTCAGTAGAAAAAATAATAATTTTGATAAACTCTTTTTATTGCATGTTAAAAGTTTAATAAAGCGATTCTATTGAACAAATAAAAACAAAAAAAACAAGAACCTAAATTTTTTTTTTCAAAATCTGCACAGAATCGCGATTCTGTAGTCAAATACAAAATCGCGATTCACTGAGACAAAACACAAAATCACGAATCCCAGAGCACGATTTTCATAAGAAAATCATGTTTTCTAACAAATGTGAGCAATCACGATTGTCTGGGAACAGAATCGTGAAAAACACGATTCTCATCACAGAATCGTGAAAAACATGATTCTTATCACAGAATCGTGAAAAACACGATTCTTATCACAGAATCGTGAAAAACACGATTCTCATCATAGAATCGAGAAAAACAAGATTCTCATCACAGAATCAGGAAAAACACGATTCTCATCACAAAATCGTGAAAAACACGATTCCCATCACAGAATCGTGAAAAACAAGATTCTCATCACAGAATAGTGAAAAACATGATTCTTTCCACAGAATCGTGAAAAACACGATTCCCATCACAGGAAGTTTTGCTCATAAACTGATTAGATAGCAAAGCATAAGGGAGTATAACCAATTAGGAAACACAGGATCAATAGATCACTAAACAAGAAACCCTAAGTGAAGTGTTTACCTTAATTTAGGGTAAAATACTAAAAAAACTCATAAAATCCATTAAAACATTCAAACAAATTTCTTTTTTCTTTAGGAAGATGGACTGAAGTGTTGTTGTTAAGAGTAAAGGGGACCAAGTGGAAAGAAAAGTCAAAAACTGAAAAAACTGGAGGTTCAGAAAAACACGATTCTCTTCACAGGATCAGTAATTTTTGTTTATAATGTAAAATTGTAGGTGACGAGTGATTTGGAGCTGGTGAAGAATCTGGAAGAGGAGTAAGAGGAAAGAAGAATCAAAATGGCAAAAAAAACAAGAAGTTCAAAAAAATACGATTCTCTACATAGGATCACGATTTTCTGTAAGGAAAAGAAATTGAATTATTTCCTGCACATTTGGGTATAAAGGTAAGAAGTTGTAAGAGAATTTCATAAAGAGGGGTAAGGAATTCAAATTTGAAAAATATGAGAGAGAATTAAGCATGAAATGAGTAAAATTGAAAATTAAGTACAGAATCGCGATTTTTACCAGTGAAATAAAGGAAGTAGCTGGTGATGAAAAGCTAGGAATTGTGACTTAAAATCATAAAATTGTGAAGGGTAAAAACTTGAACAAGTGAAAAGTGAAGATTTTGAAAAAATTGAACAAAATCGCGATTGTGTGAAGACTATAAAAACCTGGAATCCCAGGAAAAGCTCATTTGAGTGGGAGAGAGAGAGAGCAATCTGAATCGCGATTGTCTGCAACCACAAGTTTTTGGAGATTTTTGTATCAAGCAAGCAAGGTAAGGAATTCTCAATACATTTTTTTACATTTCTTCAAATTTTTTATGATGATTTAGGTACAAAAACACACAAAATAGCCAAAAACACGGAATCGCGAGGTTTTGATTTTTTTGAGTTTTCAGTAGAAAAAATAATAATTTTGATAAACTCTTTTTATTGCATGTTAAAAGTTTAATAAAGCAATTCTATTGAAGAAATAAAAACAAAAAAAACAAGAACCTAATTTTTTTTTTTCAAAATCTGCACAGAATCGCGAATCTGTAGTCAAATACAAAATCGCGATTCTCTGAGACAAAACACAAAATCGCGAATCCCAGAGCACGATTTTCATAAGAAAATCATGTTTTCTAACAATTGTGAGCAATCACGATTGTCTGGGAATAGAATCGTGAAAAACACGATTCTCATCACAGAATCGTGAAAAACACGATTCTTATCACAGAATCGTGAAAAACACGATTCTCATCATAGAATCGGGAAAAACAAGATTCTCATCACAGAATCAGGAAAAACACGGTTCTCATCACAAAATCGTGAAAAACACGATTCCCATCACAGAATCGTGAAAAACACGATTCTCATCATAGAATCGTGAAAAACATGATTCTTTCCATAGAATCGTGAAAAACACGATTCCCATCACAGGAAGTTTTGCTCATGAACTGATTAGATAGCAAAGCATAAGGGAGTATAACCAATCAGGAAACACAGGATCAATAGATCACTAAACAAGAAACCCTAAGTGAAGTGTTTACCTTAATTTAGGGTAAAATACTAAAAAAACTCATAAAATCTATTAAAACATTTAAACAAATTTCTTTTTTCTTTAGGAAGATGGACTGAAGTGTTGTTGTTAAGAGTAAAGGGGACCAAGTGGAAAGAAAAGTCAAAAACTGAAAAAACTGGAGGTTCAGAAAAACACGATTCTCTTCACAGGATCACTAATTTTTGTTTATAATGTAAAATTATAGGTGAGAAGTGATTTGGAGCTGGTGAAGAATCTGGAAGAGGAGTAAGAGGAAAGAAGAATCAAAATGGCAAAAAAAACAAGAAGTTCAAAAAAATACGATTCTCTACACAGGATCACGATTTTTTGTAAGGAAAAGAAATTGAATTATTTCCTGCACATTTGGGTATAAAGGTAAGAAGTTGTAAGAGAATTTCATAAAGAGGGGTAAGGAATTCAAATTTCAAAAATATCAGAGAGAATTAAGCATGAAATGAGTAAAATTGAAAATTAAGTACAGAATCGCAATTTTTACCAGTGAAATAAAGGAAGTAGTTGGTGATGAAAAGCTAGGAGTTGTCTAAAATCATAAAATTGTGAAGGGTAAAAACTTGAACAAGTGAAAAGTGAAGATTTTGAGAAAATTGAACAAAATCGCGATTGTGTGAAGATATAAAAACTTGGAATCCCAGGAAAAGCTCATTTGAGTGGGAGAGAGAGAGAGCAATCAGAATCGCGATTGTCTGCAACCACAAGTTTTTGGAGATTTTTGTATCAAGCAAGCAAGGTAAGGAATTCTCAATACATTTTTTTACATTTCTTCAAATTTTTTATGATGATTTAGGTACAAAAACACACAAAATAGCCAAAAACACGGAATTGCGATGTTTTGATTTTTTTGTGTTTTCAGTAGAAAAAATAATAATTTTGATAAACTCTTTTTATTGCATGTTAAAAGTTTAATAAAGCGATTCTATTGAAGAAATAAAAACCAAAGAAACAAGAACCTAATTTTTATTTTTCAAAATCTGCACAGAATCGCGAATCTGTAGTCAAATACAAAATCGCGATTCTCTGAAAGAAAACACAAAATCGCGAATCCCAGAGCACGATTTTCATAAGAAAATCATGTTTTCTAACAATTGTGAGCAATCACGATTGTCTGGGAACAGAATCGTGAAAAACACGATTCTCATCACAGAATCGTGAAAAACACGATTCTTATCACAGAATCGTGAAAAACACGATTCTTATCACAGAATCGTGAAAACACGATTCTCATCATAGAATCGGGAAAAACAAGATTCTCATCACAGAATCAGGAAAAACACGATTCTCATCACAAAATCGTGAAAAACACGATTCCCATCACAGAATCGTGAAAAACACGATTCTCATCAGAGAATCGTGAAAAACACGATTCTTTCCACAGAATCATGAAAAACACGATTCTCATCACAGAATCGTGAAAAACACGATTCTTTTCACAGAATCGCGAAAAACAGGATTCTCATCACAGAATCGTGAAAAACACGATTCCCATCACAGAAGCATGAAAAACATGATTCTCATCACAGAATCGTGAAAAAACACGATTCTTTCCACATAATCGTGAAAAACACGATTCTCTCCACAGAATCGTGAATTAATTTAATGATCCTTAGGTCTGGTAATAAATTGTACACACATTCTAAGCAAGAGCTAGGAAGGAAGGAGGTAGAGCCAGAGGTAGGAGAATTGCAAGAAAAAGATTTAGGGCAAGAAATTAATATGGAGAATTTAAATGAAACCAATGAATCCTCTGAAACTGGTGATTACAGAAACATTCTCAAATACAAGTATACAAATAGGTTTGGAACCTATGTATATCAGGATGGAATGCATAAGTTTCTCATCAGATTGAGAAACTTAGAGGTTCCCTTGAATATAGCACTAGTAGCACAATTCAAGGATGGTAGATATGAGGATAGGCAGGGATGTGTATACATCTTCTCACAAGACCCAGAAAATTCTAATGACATAGGGCAATGTGCAGACAAGAGACCTTGGTAACAAAACCTAGGGCAATCAGACTTGCCAAGACAACATGGAACTCGCAATAGTAGTGAACAACAACAAGGTAGGAGACTACATACTTCCCCAAACCCTTTTGAGAGAAGCAGAAGGACTTAATGATTTTCCATTGAGAAGAAGACACAGTGGCAAAATCAGGGAAGAAAGCTTAGGCCCTATCAAGTAGCCAAATGCATGAAGAATGAATATGAAGGATATTCTGATCCTCATGCTCATGCTGCAAAATTTAGACAACTAATTAGAACAGAAGAAGTTGAGGATTACAAAGTCCAATTTGAAGCATTTGTTCTAACCCTAATAGGACCTGCACTATCTTGGTTCATTCCCTTGAGAAAGGAAATGTATCTGGATATTGAATCTTTCCTAGAAGCTTTCATAGGGGAATTCTAAAAAACTGGAATAAAACATAGCACAGCTACCTTGATACATAGCTTTAAACAACAAAAGGATGAAAATGTTAGAGAAGCAGCTAGGAGGTTTAAGCAATACATTGACAGATGTCCCAGAGAAGAAGTACCTTCCATGGCAAGACAAGTATCCCTATTCATAGAAGGATTGAGAAGTGCTCAATTAAGAACCCTGGTGTATTATAGGAGATGCCCTGATCTAGGAGCATGTGTGAAAGAGGCAATAGATTTGGAGGATAACAGAGGACAGGACCTATTAGCATTTGATCAACCTAGAACAAATGAAGATAAAATCCCACCAGCAGAAGAATTGGCACAAGCCATTGCTAAAGCCCTAGAAGTTAGCACCAAAACAATTTTGATAAACACCAAGATAACAACAAATAAAAAATGTTATAATTGTGGAGAAAATCATTTAGTACAACAATGTCCATATCAAAAACCACAAGATTTGCAAGATAGGAAAACAATCAAATATTGTACACTAGAAAGAAAATGGACAAATCATACCAGAGAAGAATGTTTTTACAATAAACAACCCATTAAGGAGAGAGAATATGTGAACCAAAGAGAATCTAGATTTATTGAGCAACCAAGACCTGTACTTGGGCAACAACCTCCATTACCAACAAATGTGTTACCAGTCAAATACACACCAATAGAAGAGGGAAACTCAAGAATAAGATCACCATACAAAGAAGATTATCATTGGAATGAAGGATATCAGGAAGAGTGGGAAGGATATGAGCTGAGAGAACCAGAACTACCAGCCCTAGACTTGGGAAATGGGAGAATTGAAATGGATACAACTACATTCATGTATATAACCAATAATTACATGTCTAATCAGAGACCTCAGTTCAAAGGAAGTAAAAAAATAACTTGTTATAGATGTGGAGGGGAACATTTCATTAGAGATTGTCCACAACCTCCCACACTAAGAGTAGAAGGAGCCTATTGCAAGGATTGTGGCCGGGAACATTTAATAAAGGATTGCCCAAGAAATCCTCAAAAACAACAAAACACTTCTAATAACATACCATTACAAGCAGTCAACATCATGGAGCAAGAAGAATTGAGTGACCCTGAACAAGTAAATGTAAATGTTATAACAAGGGCACAAGCCAAACAACAGGAAACAACCAAGGAACAAAAGAAGAATTCATCTCCAAAGGAGAAGAAAAACAGACAAAAAGGGAGATGGGAGAAAAAAATGAGAGGGGGTAAAAGTCAGGAAGAAGAAAATACGGAACTGCCAAAACATAGCCCACCCCAAAAGACACAAACCCAGCAAGAGATAGGCAATTCACAAAGTTTGGAAACTATGATAAAAGCATACAAGGGAAGAATTCAAGAGGGACCAAATCCCACAGACCATATAATGGCTTATCCTATACCGGATATAGAACATGAAAGAATGAAAAAATGCAAACAAATCATACAAGAAGCACAACTTAAACTGGGGGAACTAGATAATTCTAAAACAACAACTGGAGAAACAAAGGTAACAAGAACAAAGGAAATTATTGATCAAGAAGATAACTCACAAATAACATTCCAGGTAAATATAGACAAACAATGTACAATCTTATACCACACCACAATGGAGGAATTGGTAAAACAGAATCCTCACTTACAATACAAAATGGCAAAATGGGAAGCAATACCAGAGAATTTTGACCCACAGCCACAAGAACTGGAAGAGTTGTTGTACATTCCTATTGATAAAGTAGGAGGATATTGTGAAGGAGAAGAAGGGAACTCAAATATGAAAATACAATTTGGTACAAATCATGCCCAAGCTATATTGGATAGTGGATCAGGTGTGGCTATCATGACTAAACAAATTTGGGAAAGATGGGGAAAAATGAATTAATACCCACTAAAATGAGATTGCAACTTGCAGATGGACACATAGAAAAACCCCTAGGAATATGGGAAAAGGTGATTGTGGATATATGTGGAATAGAAATAGAGTATACTTTTGCCATAGTTGAATTTCCAGAATCCACTTCATATGAAATCATCCTAGGAAGACCATTTATGAGACAAATGCAAATTGCGCAAGATTGGGGTAATGATTGCCTATATCTTTAGAGCAAAGGAAGAATAACCAGAGTGAATCTAAGAAATGGTCATTATTGTGACATATCTCCTCAAGAATGGTTCAAAATACATCAGAATCAGGATTTGAGTGAAGAATCAGAGATTGAAGATCAAAATGGAACAGAATCATCAATATGGAAGTGCAATGTGTTAAGAAACCTTACAAATAGAAAAAGAAGATTGTGTAGAAGGGAGAAAATTACAAGATGAGAGCTATGTACCACAAAAATTCAAAGATGAAGAATTTGAGCCTTATGGTTGGAACCAGATTTTGACTACCATGGATCTAGCAAATGACGAGTATGTGGGAGTGAAATTTCAAAATGAAGAAGGATATGATGTTTTTCACATAGGAATACAAATGATAAAGGTATCAAAAACAGAAGAGGACCAGGAAAAAGAAATGATATTGAAAAATGGAAAAACACAATATTTGGAAGAGGTAAAAGCTGCAGATGCAATAAAAGATAAAATCTCAGGCAAATATAGGAAGAACAAACACAAGGGAATAGAAGAAGATCAAGAGGATGAAAAAAAAGAGAAAATGACAAACAAGGATCAACAATTTGATGTACCTGCGAATTTCAAGACTTATGAAGTAGAAGACAGATTACTTCTAAAAATGAAACCAAAGAGAGAAAAGAAAAGAGGGGAGGCATACGACAATGAGGAACAAACAAAGAAGGTAATGATCACCCAGGAAGAAGGGGAAGAAAGACATATTGTAATAGTTGATGACATGACAAATCAAGAGGAGGAAGCATTAAGAAATTTGGCCAGAAACTATAGGGATGTGTTTGCTTACAGCTACAAGGACTTGAAAGGTATTGATCCTAAAATCTATGAGCATAAGATTCCTATTACACCTGATGCAAAGCCTAGCAAACAAAGACCTTACACATTCAATGATAGATACTCTGCTAAAATAAAGGAAGAAATTGATAAGCTGCTGGTTGCCAATTTCATCTATGAGATTGAATACACAGAGTGGATATCTCCTATAGTTGTAGTACCAAAAAAGAATGGGAAACTTAGGGTATGCATTAATTTGAAAAAAGTGAATGCTGCAACTATAAGGGATAGCTACCCATTGCCTATAACAGACCATCTTTTAGAAAGAGTGGCAGGGAAGGAGGTTTATAGTTTTTTGGATGGCTTTTCAGGATACAATCAGGTACCCATAGCCTTGGAAGACCAACATAAAACTGCCTTTTCCACAGAATGGGGAATTTATGCTTTTAGGGTTATGCCCTTTGGGTTAACTAATGCCCCAACAACTTTTCAAAGATTGATGTATCATATCTTCAAAGAATTCCTGAGGAATGTAATGGAAAATTATGTGGATGATCTGTGTACTTTTTCATTAAAAAGACAGGATCATTTGGAAGATTTAGAAAACATATTCAGGAAATGCAGAACATACAGAGTATGTTTAAATCCAGAGAAGTGTGTATTCTTTGTAAGACAAGGAAGAATGGTAGGCCACATAGTTTCCAAAAATGGAATTTCAACTGATGAGAAAAAAATTAAGGCCATAGTGGAACTTCCAAGACCAACAAATGTAAAGGAACTTCAAACTTTCATGGGACATTGCAGGTATTATAGAAAATTTGTACACAAGTTTGCTGATATAGCAAAACCTTTGTATGCCTTGATCACAAAATTTGAATGGACCAAAGAGTGTGACCAAGCTTTTGAGTGGATGATTCAAATTATGCTTTGGGATGTGTGTTATCACAACCAATAGAAGGGAGCCCATTAGATTTCCCAGTTGCTTATGCTAGTAGGCAACTGAATTCAGCAGAGAAAAATTACACAACCACTGAGAGGGAAGGGTTGGGAATGATATTTGCTGTGAAAAAATATAGACATTACCTTTTGGCCAACAAGTTTAAATTTTTTGTGGACCACCAAGCTTTACTTTATCTAGTAAACAAACCTTGTCACACTGGTAGGATAGTCAGATGGTTTCTTCTACTGATGGAGTTTGAGTTTGAGGTGGTGGTCAGACAAGGAAAAACACATTTGAGAGCAGATCATTTGTCTAGAATCCAGGCTAAAGAACCAAGTTCACCCTTAGATGATGACCTGCCAGATACATATCTATTCAAAGTAGAAAGTATTCCTGAATGGGCCATGACTCTAGTACCTTTGCTAACCATGGGACCTTGCAGAACATTTGGAAACAACACACATTTAGTATTACAAAGCAGGAATTTTAAGTTGCTAGTTGGGCACTTGTATCACCTCAACCCTACAGGCATATTGGAATATTCTACTCCAGAAGAGGAGCAACAGGAATATCTGAAAAGAGCTCATTGTTGGAACCCTTGTACTCATGCTTCCATAATAGTCACCTTAAGTAATCTCAATAGGATGGGAGTACATTGGCCTAATAAGATTCAAGATGTAACAAAATATATTGCTAAATGTTGGGAATGCCAATCCTTGCAAAATTCAAAACTTATAACTCTATATTGGTTTCAGAAAAACCCAGAATGGAGTGAGAACATCATTGAGGAATTGAAAAGAAACAAGAAAGGAAAACAAGAAAGAGAAAGTGCAGACTCAAAAAATCTACAAATGATTTCTAAAGAGTATCAATTAATAGGAGATCAATTGTATAAAAGAGCGATGGATGGATATTTAAGAATTTGTGTTCCTGAAGATAAATATGTTGAAATGTTAGAAATGGCACATTCTGGAGTGGCAGGAGGTCATTTCTCAAGTGAAAGGACTGCTAAACTCATATTATATTCGGGTTTTTGGTGGCCAACTCTATTTCCTGATGCAAGAACATATGTAAAAAGATGTGACATTTGTCAGAGAGTGAGTCAACCAAATAGAAGAGATAATATGCCATTAATACCATTAATTTTAGCAAGAGCCTTTAGTAAATGGGGGTTGGATTTCATTGGACCCATACATCCTCCAGCAAAACAATCCCATGCTGAATACATAATAGTGGCCACAGATTACTTGACCAAATGGGCAGAGGCTAGAGCTACAAAAAAGAATGATGCTCATACTACTGCAAGATTTCTCTATGAAAATATCATCACTAGATTTGGACTACCAATTGAATTGGTAAGTGATAGAGGGACTCATTTTTTGAACCAAATCATAGAAAACATAACTGAATACTTCATGATTAGCCATAGAAAGTCAACCCCATATCACCCACAAGCCAATGGGTTACCAGAAAGTACCAATAAGGTACTTTGCACTGTATTGTCAAAATTGGTAAACACAAACAGGAATGATTGGGATTTACAACTTAATCATGTCCTATGGGCCTATAGAGTGGCATACAAAACTGCATTAGGAACCACACCATTCAATCTGGTATATGGACAAAATGCAATTCTGCCCATGGAATTCCTTATTCCAACACTAAAGGTGGGAATTCAATACAAATGGACTGTACATGAATTATCTGAGAGAGTGATGGAATTGGAAAAACTCGGAGCTTCTAGACTCCAAGCAATTATGAGCATATATGCAGACAAGAAAAGACAAAAAGCTTATCATGATGTTCATATTGAAGAAAAAGATCTACAAGAAGGAGATCTAGTTCTAGCATATACAGTAAAGGAACATCAGAAGAAATTTCAGAAAAAAGGACATGGGCCTTATATTATCAATCAGATCAGTAATAGTGGAGCCATTCAATTAGCTAACATAGATGGAGAAATCATGCCAAATTTCATAAGTGGATGTAGAGTAAAAAGGTATGATCTTCCATTAACAGTTTCTGAATGGAAAAGAATACATCAGGCTCAAAATAGGAAAACAACAGAGGAAAACATTAGAAAGGAGGCTCAACAGGAAGCAAGGGAAAGGATAAAAAAAACCAAAGATCTTAGAGAAGTTCTTTTGTGTGAAACATCTCTAAGAGAAAGGGAACATTTGCGTGTTATCACAATGAATTTTCAGGATGAGAAAATCAAGGTCTTGATAGACTCAGGTGCACAAGTAAATTTGATCAGTTCAACTTTGTTGAAAAAGTTTAACCTAAAAAGGGCTAAAAGAAAAACCTTTATCAAAACTTTAGAAGGACAAATCATACAAAGCATGTCTTCACCTTCTATTGAAATTAAGTTCAATGAAGAATATATGGAAATAGATTATGAAGAATGGCCAGATCACTTGATGACTGAGAAATTGATTTTGGGACAACCATGGCTAAAGCAAGGTAAAGTAATTTTGGATTTTGAAAAAATGAAGCTTAAGTTGACAATAAATGACAAAAGGTTTTTTATGTTTTTATTGAGTAATGAAGAACAGGAAGATCAACAGGATATTCATGACTCAGACCTGGAAGGATTTACTTTTTCATTAGAAAACACACAGACATTACCAATACAACCACTTTATGATCAAACTTCATTTAATCAAAACCAGGAGAGAATTGAAGGAGCAAAAGATGGTGAAGAGATAGAAGCAAGGTGGCAACCATGGCATAGTCAGAAGCATCAAGGCATCAGAACAAGAAGGATATGGAAACAAAGTACACACAAGCCCTGCTCATCAAAACAAATTCCCAGAACAAAACAGATATGGAAGCCAAAGAATTTCAAGAACAGCTTATCAAAAGAAGATGAGTGTATCCCTAGAACAGGGTCAGCAAGGATTAAATATTATTGGGTAAAAAAATCAGATTTGATTCAATGGAAAAAGAGCATGAGTATCTGATATGCATTAAGGATTGTTGATAAGAAAATCAGAATGTTACAGAGAAGAAATTATGACATCTTGGAAATTATGTCAAATTGTTTTACCTTATCCTTTTTCTAAGGAGAGAAATAGGAGGTGAAGAAAGGAAGTGAAGGTAATTAAAAAAAAAAAAGATGAATATTATTATAAAAAAAAGATGAATATTATTAAAAAAAAAGAGTGAGAAAAGAGAAAAGAGAGAAAAATTATCCATTTTTTCTTTTATAAGATTATACAGCACAAAGCAAGATATAGATAGAAGTATAGTAGGTTTCCATTTTTCTATTTCTTATTTTTTATTTTTTTTAATTTTATTTCAATCTTCTTCAACAAATTATAGTTTTTCAAATTTTTCCTTTCTTTATAAGAGCTGTCAGAAGAGAAGAGAGCACTAGACATCTTGCTACACATGTAATGATCACTTTAATTGAGTTTTTGAAGAAGTCAGGATTTAATGGAGATTCTATTTTCATTCTTCCTTCATTTCATCTCAATATAAATGTCATTTTTTATTTTCTTGTGACTCATGTGGGTGGAGTTTTCCTTTTGTGTGATGCTATATTTTCTTCAAAATGGTGAATTTCAAGGAACTACCAACCCATGATTTCAAGGCAGACTCAGTAATTCTATCCAAAGGACATTGGTTCTTAGACAGTGAAGCAACAATGGAAACTGTAGAGTTAGAATCTGATGAAGAGTAGGAGATTCCAGAAGCAGAAAAGATAGTCAAGGAACTAAAAGAAACTCTTGGGATCATTGGTCAACATATCTTTACTATAGGAGTTGGAGGTCACAAGTACACCATGCTGTGCCAGGAGTTTTACAAATTCCAGAAAAGTGCAGTCAATTACAAAAGATGGAAAGCAGTGGGATTACATAGGCTGTTGGATGAACCAATATTTTTCATAGATTTTGAACGAGTTGCACAGGTGATGAATAGGCTGTTGGAAGTTGGAAAGGGAAACGATGCATATTTTAGGTGTTCAGTCAAAGACAAGGAGAACAAAGAGGTGAACATCACAATAAAAGCAGAGCATATCAGGGCAGCTCTTCAGTTTTATTCAATGGGAACTAAGTTGGATAACAACTTTGTCAAGAAGAATAAAGAAACATATACAGGGTATTCTAAATTTGCTGATTTCAAAGGAAAAGAGATGGAAGAATATGCTACCAGAATGTTCCTTCAATATTTCTGTTTTCCAAAACTACCAAGATATACCATGCCACACAAACGAGTGACATTAATCATGTTAATAACAAGGATAAAACTAAACCTTTTGGAGTGATGGATGTAACTCCCTATATACCCGATCAGTTAAAGGAGGCAGCTAAACATTGGGAGCAAAGAAAGTTCATGAATGGAGCACAATTTTTGACAAGGATTATATATCATATTTTAGGAATGGAAGATCAATTGAAGTTGGCTCCAGCAGCCCAATATTTCAGAAATTTGATGGCAGGAATCAAAAGTCCTTCCAGGAAGATGTCTGTAAGAGAAGCAGAAGGCCAATCAAGCATGAGGGGAGCAGAAAGGAAAAGAAAAGGAATTTCAAAAGAAGTCATTCCAGTAAAGAAAAGAAGATTGGATCCAAGAAAAGTGGAATTGGAACAAGAGGAAGCAACTAAAGAAGAACATGAAGCTGCTCAGAAGCAGGTACAGTCTTCAAATGACCCTCACCCACCTCAGACAAGCAAAGAGCAGTTGTATACCTATTTGACTCAAGGAAATTATAAAAGGGCAGTATATGAAGCTCAATATCAAAAGATGTCGGAGGACTACTCTTGCAAAGCAACTGATTGGATTCAAGAGGAAGTAGAACACTATGAAGAGCTGCATGATCAGATGATGGCAGTAGAGACAGAGGAAGTTTTTGTCAAAAAAGAAGTGGAATTTGTTAGCATATTTCAAAGAGCTACAAGGACCTCTGGAAACTAGAACTACAGTTGTAGTAAGGAAGAAGGTTCAGAAGGAAGTTGACCAAGAAAGGTAAAGGGAAATCAGTAGCAGAACCTGTATCAATGATGGAGACAGAAGAAGTAATAGTAGAAGAAAATAAGCAGGAGGAATCCATTGCTGTGGAAGAACCAAGAATGGACAAATCAGGGATCACAGGTTCTTCACAATTTTCTTCAGACTCTAAAAGTGATATTGAAAACTTTTTGTTGAAAAGTTTGAACTTATCAGTGCCTAGTACACCAAATGTGATAGCACAAGCCTCTGAAAAAAATAAAACACCAGAAGACTTGAGTGAAAAGTTACAGGGGGAACAAGTCCAAGAAGAAGTAGCAAAGCAGGTTAGTCATGAAGAAAAGAGAAGGTTACTGAAAGGCAAAGCAGTGATGATGGAAGAAGAGAGTGAAGTAAGGAAGGAATCCAACTATGGATTAGTGGATTCAGGATTGAAGACAATATGGAAAAAACCCTTACATCAAACCTATTTCAAATTGGATGAAGAAAGGATAGAAGCAGAAAAAGAAGTACAGTTATGCAGTTCAGTACACAAACAAAAAGAGACAGATCAAATCAAGGAAACAGAGGAAGTAGTGGAAAAGAAGAATGCTCAAGAAGTAAAAGAAGGTCATTATCTCCAGATTTTTGAAGATGCATTTGATTATGGATTTTTTGAGAGAGAATCAGAAATATTTGGAAATTTGTTAGTAGTAACAAAATCTCGACTCACTGCCTATGAAGCTGCATACACATAGTATCTGAAGAAAGATGTAATAGACAAACTAGAGACTGTTGTGCAATGGAGAAAAGCATTATTTGAGATGGTGAATAACTTGAACATCACAGAAAGAAAAAGTCATGACTTATTGTCACAGGTATATCAGAGAAAGAAGAAGGGAAGGGAGCATTCATTGAAATATCAGCAAGAATGTCTTTTGTCACGAGCCAAAAGGTCTAGGAGGGGAAGAATGTTAGAGGAAGTATTTTTTGAAGAGAAATATTTGTAAAATGATAAAAAATTATAGAAACATTTATGCAAATGATGTAAAAATAAGGAAGAGTCTTCCTCATGTAAATTAGAATCATATGTAATTTTTCTAGAATTTTTGGAAACTCTTAGATAGCATATTTTTAGATTAGAAAGGAAAAGGACCAAAGTTCAAGTGTGAAAAGGGACACTTGAAAATGTATAAAAGATAATTTCCTCTATTTTGAGAGGGTTGGTTATTTGTATTTGATGCTATCCATGTAATGAGAAGAGTTTCCTACAGAAAATCGTGATTCTTCCTTTTGTGTGAATTTCTTTGATTTGTGAGTCTATTCTATGTGTATCCATGGAATTTGCAAGCTTCTATTGTGTATTTCTGATGAATGTGTATGAAGAGAGTTGTTTCATGATGTGTTGAGTGAGAAATTGCTGAAGAATAGTGTTGGAGATGAAAATCGTCAGTTTCCACAGAATCACGATTGTCTTGTCTGGAGGTTACAAGTATCATTTTTGAGATTTGACTTCATGATTGTGTTCTGTTGAGAAAATAACACACTTTAGACACCAAGATCATTGGAAATGATGTAGTTTTGCTTAAGATAATCAAAACCCTAGAAATTCCTCTTCATCTTCATCATTTCTCAGAAATCCAGTCAATTTTCTCTTATTTCTTGGATTCTATCATCTAGAAGGGGCTGTGGTCTCTTGTATACTTCCAGGGTTGACAAATATAAGATGTATTGTTGATTCTTTATGCTAAAATGATTGGAGAGGACAACTCCAAAGGTTAACAACAAACAGTGATGTTCCTTTGGATGAAAATCAGAATGAAAAAATGTCTTAAAGATGTGTCAGATGTATTGATAATCACAAAGAATTTAGTATCACTTGGATAGATGGTTGAAAGAGGGTATGTAGTCAAGTTCAACAACAAAGGATGTTTTGTGGAAGACCCAAAGCAAGGCTACGAACTGATATCTAAAGGAAAGAAGGAAGGAAGAATATTCACCATGGAGGTAAAACCATCCTCATCAGATATAGTCTATTTGACAATTGGCAGTAAGCAAATAACTTAGGTGGATTTGTGGCACAAGAGGATTGGCCACATAAACCTTCAAAAGCTGAAGGATATGCAAAGGAGAGAAGTAGTAAGTGGTCTTCCAAATTTCCACTCTCAAAGTACGCAACACTTGTGTGAAGCATGTCAATTCGGGAAGAAAGCAAGATTTCCATTCAAGAAGAGTACACAAAGAAGTAGATTTCTATTGGACCTCATTCACAACAATGTATGGGGACCGAGCAAAGAATCCTCATTGGGAGGCAATCAATACTTTGTTATCTTCATTAATGATCATACCAAAATGACATGGTTGTATTGTATGAAGTCAAAAGCTGAAGTTTTTAGTCATTACATAAAGATCCTTAGATATGATGGAGGGGGAGAATACTTCTCCAAGGAGTTTTCTGAATTTCTAAGTCATAATGGCATCAAGAGACATTATACATGCAGGTATACACCTCAACAAAATGGGATTGCAGAGAGAAAAAATAGACACATAGCTGAAGTGGCAAGTTCAATGCTCAACGAGATGAATGTGCCCAATTGCTATTGGGCAAGCGTAGCAAGTACAACCGTATACATCATGAATAGATGCCCCACTTTAGGTGTACATGCTTTAAGTCCATATGAAGCATGGTACGGTAAGAAACCAGATCTCTCTCACCTCAAGATATTCGACTGTGTATGTTATGTGCATGTGCTCTATGAACTGAGGCATAAACTTGAACCAAAAGTTGAATGATGCATTTTTACTGGGTATTATTGTACCAAACAACTCCCCATCAAGCCTAAAATGCTTAGTCTTCATTCCTCCTTGATTTCCTGCAAACGAATCATCAATTTGAACATGCTCATCTTTGTTCCATCCAATGACTTTGTGAGTATATCTACATATTGTAAATGAGTTGATACCTAAGATAGTTGAATATCCTTGCTAAACAATTTCTCCTTTACATAATGATAGTGCACTTCAATGTGATTAATCCTTGCATGATATACAGGATTAGTAGCCAAATGAAGTAAGCTAGTGTTATCACCAAAAATTATTGGAGTGTAAGAGTGTATCTCCAAATCTGCATATAGTTGCTTAAGCCACATAGCTTCTTGAGTTGCATTTGCCAAACCTCTATATTTTGCTTTTGTGGAAGATAAGGCCACAGATGGTTGCTTCTTAGATGACCATGATATAAGATTTGAACTTGCAAAGGATAGGTACCCTGAAGTGCTCCTCCTATCATCCTTGGAGCCAACCCAATCTGCATCAGAATACATCTTTATATCTGTGTTAGAAGTGAAGGGATACAAGAACCCTTCATTCATTGTACCCTTTAGATACTTAAGCACCCTTTTCGTAGCTTCCAGATGAGGCTTTCTTGGTGCATGCATAAATTGACTCAATGTACTTACTCCATAGGCAATGTCTACTCTTGTTAGAGAAGCATAATTTACACTTCCAACAAGTTGTTGATAACCTGTAACATCATCATGTAGTTCTCCTTCATGAGAACTTAGCTTATGGTTGAGTTCCATAGGAGTACCTGCAATTTTAGTGTTCTCCATCTTGAACTTTACCAACATATCATGTATATATACTTTCTTTGAGTAATAAATATACCAGAATCTGTGTACACAAGCTCTAGGCCAAGAAAATAGGTTAATATTCCAATATCATTGATTTTAAATTCTTCCATTAATTGAGCTTTAACTTTCTTGATGCCATTAGCATCATTCCCTATAATGATGATGTCATCTACATAAAAACATAAGTAGATAACTTCTGATTTGTTCTTATTAACAAATAAAGAAGAATCTGCCTTGGTAGCCACAAAGCCTTGGTCCTGCAAATAAGTAACAAGTCTATGGTTCCGAGCTCTAGGAGCTTGCTTGAGACCATATAGTGTTTTCCTTAGCTTGCATAGATAACCTGTTTTATCTTCATCTTCAAAACCTGATGGTTGTGCCATATACACTTCTTCTAATATCCATCCATTAAAAAATGCATTCTTGACATCTAATTGATATAGATTCCAATTTTTAGAAGCAGCAATACTTACCAAAACCCTAATTGTTGGCATCTTTGCCATAGGTGAAAAGGTTTCTTCATAGTGCACTCCATGAGTTTGGGAAAATCCCTTTGCCACCAACCTAGCCTTATACCTGTTTATAGAGCCATCTGAGTTCTTTTTTATTTTGTATATCCATCTGGATCCAATTACCTTCATGCTTGGCTTCTTAGGAACTAGATCCCAAGTGTGGTTTTCCTGAAGTGCTTCTACTTCTTCCTGCATGGCTTCTCTCCATTCTTTCTTCTTCCTAGACTCTTCAAATGAAGAAGGCTCTTCTATCATAGATTCTTTAGTGATATACATAGAATGCTTGGTGACTAATGATGTATCATAGCCATACCTTATGGGTTTCTTGCTTTCTCTTTGTGATCTCTTGAGTGCTTGATTGGAAGACTCTGGTATGTCTTCTAATCGCTTGAGTTTGATCTTGCCTCTTGACTTCCAAGCCTTGATGTCAATCTGCTCTTCATCCTCTGAGTTGATATCTTCTGTTAATTGTTGATCTTCTTGAGTGAGGGTTGGAAAATCATTTTCCAAATCATATGGTAACTTGACTTTCCTGCAATCATCTTGAAACCATGGATTATTTTCATCAAAAACTACATTCCTACTAACTATAAATGCTTTGTTAGTGGGATTGTACAACTTATAGCCCTTTTGTTTCTGATCATACCCAATGAATATACATTTCTCAGCTTTAGGATCACGTTTCCCTCTAATTTGTGAAGGAATGTGTGCATAATCAATGCACCCAAATATTTTGCAATGGTCCAATGAGGGTCTCCTGCCATTCCATGCTTCATAGGGTGTCATACCATCCAATGATTTGGATGGGAGCCTATTGACCAAGTAGGTGGTTGTGAAAATAGCCTCTGCCAATAGGTAATTAGGTAGCCTCTTCTCATTCAACATAGACCTAGCAGCTTCAACCTGTTCCTTCTCTCTACCACTCCATTCAATTCAGGAGTATATCTTGTTGTTATTTCCCTTTTTATGCCTCTATCCTATAGAAATGAATCAAATTCATGTGAAAAGTACTCATCACCTCCATCAGATCTTATCCTCTTCAAGCTCCTTTTTGTTTGGTTTTCAACTAGTGCCAATTACTTTTTGAAACATGTAAATACCTCATCCTTATGCTGCATGAAATAAAGGATTGTCCATCTATTGTAATCATCAATAAATGAAACATAGTACCTTGAACCTAAGATTGATGGATCTTTGTTAGGACCCCACACATCAGTTTGTACAAGCTCCAAATAGTCTTCATGAATGTATCCCTTCCTATTGAATGGTTGCCTGTGAGCTTTGTCAAATTGGCATGCTCCACATTTGTAAATCATATGTTGCTTTGCCACATTGGGAATTCCAAGCACACTTTGATCCTTGCATATTTACTTCAGATTTCTTTCTCCTATGTGTCCTAGCCTTTTATGCCATATTTCTAACTCTGATAAGTTTTGATCTCTATAATTGAATAGTGCTATGTTCCTTGTGTCTTCAATCTCAAATGTGAATAATCTACCAGACTTCTCACCTTTAGCAATCATTTTGAAGCCTTGTTGAGGGTCTTCCACATATGCTCCATGCTTAATGAATCTGACCTATAAGCCTTTTTCAACAATCTGCCCAACACTAATTAGGTTTTTGGTTATAGTTGGCACATATAGAACTTTACTCAAAAGGTTCATGCTACCATCAGATGTTTTGACATTTCCAATTTGCTTGACTGAATGTTTAGTATCATCACCTATCTATACTTCATGCTTCCCTTTGGGTTCTTCAAGATCAGATAATAAAGCCACATTCCTATCCACATGATTGGAACAACTTGAATCAATATAGAAGATTTGCTCATCATCTTTACCTTGCTTGGATGTCATGTTCATGATGAGTAGTGAATCTTCTTGGTCTTTAGTATAGTTGTTGTAGTCCCTTCTTCCTATGAAAACTCCTTGATAATTGTTGTTGTTATAACCTTGATTGTAGCTATGGTTGTAGTTGCATCCTCCATTGTTGTATCTGCCTTTGGATTGTCCATAGTTACCTCAATGGAAGCCTCTTTCCCTTTGATTCCTTGTATTCTTGAAGCATTCTTCTGTGGTGTGGTTGGTAAGACCACAAATGTTGCAAGGTGGATTGTTATAGGATCTCCCCCTACCTTGCTTTCCACCTCTACCCCTTCCTCTAGCACCTCTTCCTCTTCCTGCATAATTAGCTTGAGAGGTACTAGCCTCTTCTTCATTCTTCTTGCTTTTACCTTTATCCTTAGCTTTATTCTTATGTGTATAAAGGGCAGAAGATTGATTACCTCTAGAGTTTTCACCATTCTTGTTCAGCTTTGTCTCATGGGTGAAGAGTTGCCCCATCAAGGTGTTGAGGTCAAGTATTTGTATATCCATGTAGAGGTCCATTGCTGTGGTGAAGGACTCCCACTTATCATTAGCTTTGATACCATTAATGATCTGCCTTATTATGTGTTCTTCTTCTATCTCCTCTCCAATGCTTGCAAGCTGGTGAGCCACATCTTTCATCTTGGTTACATGATCATCCACTCCTTGCTTTGATTGTTTCTTTAGAGTTGTAAATTCCATCCATAACTGATTCTTCCTAGCTCTTGTATTTGATGTTAAATATGTTTGAGAGCACTTCCCAAGTCTCTTGGGAGGTCTTGCAATTCCTAATATGTGGTAACAAGAAATCAAAGATTGATTTTAGTAGATAAGACATGGAAAGAGCATCCTTTGCACACCATGTGGTCAACCTTTCTTGATCTTCCCTTGTAGGTTGATGCTTGCTTTTGAGGATTGGCATTTCTTCATCTCTTGAGATGTATCCATATAGAATTCTCCCTTGAAGGTAGGCTTGCATCCTTATTGACCATGTTGAGTAGTTGTTTTTGTCCAATTTTCAAATGAAGGATGGAAATCCATCTCCCATCTTGCTTGTTGTTGCCTTGATACCACTGCTGGAGGAGATGGTGGATAGTCTTCAAGAGATGAAGTGGTAGCTCACCTACTAAGACTGGTTGTTGGAGAGTGTAGTGGGCCTCTTTAGCTAGCTAATGATCATAAATAATCATATATGTTGCTTGGAATATGATCCGCTAATCAATGGATCAAAACAAATAGGTAAGAGTTCATCCAAGAACAAAAACTTGCTATTTTTGTTCCTACACATGTTCAATGTTTTGAACAGTTCTCTGAGCATAGTAGCAATTGGATTAATTCCTTTTGGGAAACTCTAAATAGCTTAGTACGCTATAAATCATGAGTGATTTCATCAAAATGATGGACTACACATAGTGAAAGATTTTTAGAAAATCATAAGACCATCCCGACAATTTCGGGGTTCAGTAGTCAACATACCAAGGAGCAAAGATGAGTTAATATCTCACAATCGAGAAAAGCAATGCTAATGAAATTTTGTAGGCACGTACTAGACAATATTTTGAATCTACTATGCTTTAAATCATGACAAATGATCAATCATGCACTGAGCACAAGATCTGAGAAAGTAATTATTTTGATGGAGTTATAATAGAGAAGTGAAAATGAGAATGTAATGATCATATATGTATTAAATAATATACAAATACAATGTCATTGGCAATCATACATTGCTCAATGTTTGAGAGGTGAATGAGCTATGAGATAAGCTCTCACTTCACAATGAATCGCCTTCAAAATGATCTCATGGGCTTGAGATACACGTGGGTCTGTTTGATCCTCTTCTTATAGTTGTACTTGGAGCCAAAGTTTGAATTCAAATTCAAAGATCTAACTAAAAGGTGAATCCTAAAGTATAGGATAGATTCCCTCATCATTCAAAAACCAAGTGATTCTTGATTTAGAGCTTCCTAAATCCATGGGGATGTGAACTAATTTTACAAAGATAAATGTGAAGGATTTTGCAAGAGGTTGATCATATGAAGCCTTGCAAAGTTATGTCAATAGATCAAGTATGAGCTAATTAACCAAGTATGGGGGCTTGATTTTAATTGCACCAAAAAATATCAAGGTTTTAGAAAGAAGGACATTGGTTAGGACATGAGTTCTACAAAGGTGCATGGGTGTACAGGAAAACCCTCTGGTGTTGGCCCTCATTGTGTAAGAGATCATGGAAATTTGGATCTTCATTGGAAAGGAAAGTTATTGGGCTTCAAAAATCTCAAAATTAGTGGGATTTTTGCCATTTTAAAACATGTTTTTACAATGTCAAGCATGAAATTGGAGAACTCAAACAAAATGAGATATCCTATCAACTGTAAGTATTACTCTTTAGTATTGATTGATTCTTGTTATAATTTCTTTATACACCCTATTAAGATGCATTTTCTTTTGTTACAAACATATTTCCTTCTACCTTGGTGGAGGAGCAACACCTTTATAGTCTTCTAGGTCCTTTCCAATCATTTCATGCAGATGTTGGGTCACTAGTCTTTTTCTAAGTCCCTCCTGCTCAGCTTTTATGTGAGAGAGTTTTCTTTTACACACATAAATATGTTGTACCCTCTTCATCAAATGATTTTGGTAGGTTAGAGATGATTAAGGTAGATTCTCTTTTCAAGATTGAGTGGCCACAACTTGATATATGGTCCTTGAAATCTTTGAAGCATGAGATGGTGATGGATATACATAACTCTTTGAAATCCAAAAGAGTTTCTAGATCTCTAGGATTACATTGGTGTGTTCTTGTTCATTATTTTGTACATCTATTTCATATGCACTCCAGAGACTTCAATAATGTTCATGTGTAAAGATCTTCATGAGGAAGGAAATAAGGAAGAGAGCTCACACACACACTCTCACAGTCAAAGAGAAGCACACACTCAAATTGAGGCAAGGAAGAATAATCTTCTTCTTCTTCTTCTTCTTCTTCTTCTTCTTCTTCTTCTTCTATTACATAAAAAGGAATGTACAAAAATGAACTAAAAACAAGACTACAACCAATGCAATATATAAAGACCAGTACATAAGGAAAACCTAATGTCCACGAATGAGTGAGCTAGCAAGAAACAAATGTGCCATCACTCTCGATAGATAAATCTACTAAAGCTCAATGAAGTGTCCTTGACGTATACCGGCATGACTACTATACATGTCAGAGAAATAAAAAATGGATATGTGTCATCTTGGATCATCACATGTTGAGCTTGATATATCAAAACTCCCCCTCAAGCTCAACACCATGTCTTCTAATCGAAGCATCTTCCAAAACTTCTTCAGGTTCTCTACTCCAAGTGCTTTAGTGAAAATATCAACAACTTGCTCATCTGTTCTCACATAAACAAGATCAATATCACTTGCTAATACCTTCTCTCTGATGAAGTGATAATGTACCTCGATATGTTTTGTTCTAGCCGGAAAAATAGGATTCTGTGCTAACTGTATGCTGCTAAGATTATCAGAATAAATGGTGATAGGCTTTTGCACTTCCACACCTAAATCTGCAAGTAGCATCTCCAGCCATGAGGCCTCACATGCTATCATTACAGCACCTCTATACTAAGCCTCTCTACCCGACAAAGCAACAGTGGGTTGCTTCTTACTGCTCCATCTAATAGCTGCACTCCCAAGTGAGAATAGAAAGCCACTAGTAGAACTTCTATCTAGAATACTACTAGCCCAATCTGCATCAGTGTATCCATGAACCTGCAAATCTACACCAGCTTCATAAAACAATGCATAATCCAAAGTAGCACTCACATAACTTAGAGTGCACCTCAGAGCATCCAAATGTGGCTTCCTGGGAACCTGCATAAATTGACTTTCAAGTCCAATAGTGTAGCTAAGATCAGGTCTCGTAATTGTGAGATATATCAAACTTCCCATAATTTTCCTCTACATAGTAGAATTTTCCAATGTTTCACCTGATGTAGTATCCAACTTCAAATTCTGATCTAATGGCATAGAAATTGGCTTACAATCAGCCATATCATACTTTTGCAGCATATTCAAGGCATATTGCCTTTGTGACATCCATATATGTGTTTCTGTATGTATAAACTCAATGCCTAAAAAATAGTGCAACACACCAAGATCTTTCATGTCAAATTCCTACATAAGAAGTTGTTTTACCTCTTTAATGCTTTCTTCATTATCACCACCTACAATCAAGTTATCAACATAAATATCCACAATTGTGATGCCATCATCGCCCTTCCTTGCATATAGTGAATGATGTGAATCACACATAGAAAACCCAATGGTGGTTAAGTAATCAACAATCCTTGCATGCAATGCATGAGGACCTTGCTTCAACCCATACAAAGCCTTTTGCAACCTGCAAACATATTATGGATGCTTTGAATCTTCATATCCTTGTCGTTGGTCCATGTATACTTCTTCCTGTAACTCACCATGTAGGAAGCGGCATTCTTCACATCCATCTGATGCAAAGTCCATCATTTTGTTGTAGCTAATGCAACAAGTGTTCTGACAGTGGACATTTTAGCTACAGGGCTGAATGTTTCCTCATAATCAATGCCATATGTCTGTGCATGTCCTTTTGCTACCAATCATGCTTTGTACCTGCTTATACTACCATCAGCATTGTGCTTTACCTTGTAAACCCACTTACAGCCTATGGGTTTCTTTCCTTGGGGCAATGGAACCAGCTTCCATGTATCATTTCCATAAAGTTCAACCATCTCCTCATCCATAGCTTTTTCCCAATCTGCATTTTCAATTGCATCTTCAAAACAAGAGGGTTTAGCACCCTGTATTACCTTTGTCTTTGTCATGTAGGCACAATGACGAGCCATGTAACTATCATATGTCAATTGTTGCACTGAATTTCGCATCCTCCCAGATCTTCTTTGTCTTGGATCGCTTCTCCTTGTATCATGTGCATGTGCCTTTCTTACTTCTGGAGTCTTCACAGAGGGCTCATCAAGACCCTTTTTTGAATCGCTTGAATCTCCATCAACATCTTCAAAGCCTACACATGTTTCACTACCTGTAAAAAGCTTTTCTTTACCTTTCTTATATGTATTTGATGAATTCGCTGGACTAAAATTTCCATGCAATCTTCCACTCCATGGATTTGATTTGGAACTATTGCTCAATGATGCATCCAGTCCACTCAAAACTTGAGATCCTACACTTGCTTTTTTAGCATTTTCTTTGTCATTTGATTCAAGATTAAGCCCATCTTTGACATCTGCATAGAAGCTTGACATTTCATCAAATACCACATCTTTGCTCACCTTCACCTATCATGTGAGTGGATTATAACATTTATATCCCTTTTGTTCAAGGGAGTATCCAATGAAGATACATTTTTCTGATTTTGGATCAAGCTTTGCCCTCAACTCATCTGGAACATGTACATATGCAATATAGCCAAATTTTCATATGTGATAAGTTTGGCTTTTTACCTGTGAACTTCTCTTCAGGTGTAACTTGATGTATAGCACGGAGTTCTGTTCATAATCTATACAGCCGTACGCACAGCTTCTACCCAATAACAATGCGGCATATTCTTCTCAGCCATAAGGCTCTTGCTATCTCTGCAATATGTCTATTTTTGCGTTTAGCAATGCCATTCTGTTGTGGTGTGTACCTGCATGAAAACTATCGTCAAATTGCATGACTTTTTAGAAAATTGTTGAACTCATTTGACATGTATTCACCTCCTCCATTAGATCTTAATGTCTGAATATACTTCCCTATTTGCTTTTCCACCATAGCTTTAAAATTATGGAAGTGCGTGAATACCTCACTCTTCTCTTTCATGAAATATACCCACACTTTCTGTGTATGTTCATCAATGAAAGTAACATAAATTCTGCAACCACCCATAGATGTGGTCTTTCCAAGACCCCAAACATTTGTTTGTACTGTTTCTAGCACATTCTTACTAACATGCTTGTCATGCAGAAACGATGCTCTTGACTATTTACCAAATTGACATGCGGCACATACCTTTTGCATCTCTGCAACCTTGAAAATTGGTAGTCCATGGACAATCTCCTTTGACTGCAACAATTTCAGCCTTTGCAGATTTGCATGTCCAATTCATTTGTGCTAGATCTCTATATCAGCAATAACTCCTGCACCTTTTGCAAACATGGTTGCATTCATTTCATGAATTCTCACATTTAAGGTGAACATCCTACCCACTTTGTTTCCTTTGGCAATCAATCTTCCATCCCATTTGTATTCTTTTACATATAACCCATCAACATTGAACCTGACTTGTAATCCTGGTCAACCATTTGTCCAATAGAAACCAGCTTCTTTGTTATATTTTGGAACATGTAGCATATCAAAAAGATGTTTTACCTTTCCATCCTCTATAGACAGTGCCATGTTTCCTATATGCTCAATAGGGTGTGATTTGTCATCACCTGTTTCAACATATCCAAGAACTAGCAATTTTTGCAAAGTACTAAACCATTCCACATGACTGGTCATGTGATTTGAAGCACTTGAATCAACATAGAAGACATTATCATTCGATTTTGAAACACCAACCAAAATCGTATTCATCATGTGATGTTGAACCATGAAAGCTTCTCAAAATCATCTGCACTTGCGGATGCATAATTGTTTTGTTGCCTTTTTTTATTTGGATTCTTCAACCTGGAATCACATTCAAAGTGTCCAAGTTTACCACAATTCTAGCATACTTTAGTGTCATTACCTGAATCATTTCTTTGGAAATTTCTGCGACCTCTTTTGCCCCCCCCTCCCTTGAAACTGTCCTCTTCCTCCTGCATGATTTTGTTGTTGAGCTTGGTCTTGGTTACTATTTTCTCTTCCACTTCCAAAACCTCTACCTCTGCCTCTTCCTCTTCCAGAGTAGAATACCTACTCAAAACTGGGCTTTCATTGGGAGTTTGAATCTTGAACAAGATTCTTTTCTTCGATAATCAACATGGATACCAAATCAGCAAAATTCAAAATATTTTCTCTAGTCTGTATAGAAGTTTTGAACTGCTTAAATGCAGCTCCTAAACCATGAAGGCACACTTCCACCTTATCATCATCATCATCTACATTCATGCCAATAGATGCAAGTGACTCACATATGGTTTTGATTTTTAGGGTGTAGTCACTTACTGACATGCCCTTCTTCTCCAATGTATGTAGCTCGTTCTTGAGTTGCAATTTCTGTGCCTTTGTCTTGGTCTCATACAATGTGACCAAACTGTTCCAAGCCTCTTTTGGAGTCTTGGCATCCTGTATGTGCCTAATCATGCTATCTTGTATACTAACAGATAGCCAATACACTACCTTTCATGCTCCTTGATTCCATTCCTCATATGCTCTTAACTGGTCTGTAGTCTGATTCCTCTCTGGTAACTACGGAGCATTTTCATTCTCTCCTTCGATGTACTTCTAGTAGCCCTTTTCCCATCAAGAAATTTTTCATTCTAAATCTCCAGGCATGGAAGTTGTTCTTGTCTAGCTTAGCGCTCATAAGCTGACTCGTTCCATCTGTGTTTGCCATTTTTGTAGCAATTCACAACAGTGCAAAACACTAAAAGCAACACTTCTGCTTGAACACTCTTGCACTATAACATGACAGTTCGATCTTAGAAAAACACAGTTTTTGTGTACCAACACTATACATAATTGTTTGAAATTCTGGATCTAGAATATATGAGTGTCACCAAACAGGACACAAGATATAGTTTTGCAAATTGAACTGGTTTTTCTGTGGGCTCCACCTTGTAGGCTCGAAACACAGGTTCAGATGGCATCGAAATGCTGATTTTACGAAAACGAGTGATCCTAAAGGGATAACTCACTAAACTATTTTGAGATCTTCTACCTTCACGCCAATTTCCGTAGCAATCTGAGGTCTTTTGTGAATTGTGCTTTCTCCACGCCTTCTCGCGTACTCTTCACCATCGGCCTTCTCCACGAGCTCTCTATAACCACACTAGCTCTGATACCATGTCACGAGGAAGGAGATAAGGAAGAGAGCTCTCACACACACTCTCACAATTAAAGAGAAGCACTCACTCAGATTGAGGCAAGGAAGAATAATCTTCTTCTTCTGCTTCTTCTTCTTCTTCTTCTTCTTCTTCTTCTTCTTCTTCTTCTATTATATAAAAAGGAATGTACAAGAATGACCTAAAAACAAGAATACAACCAGTGCAATATATAAAGACTAGTACATAAGGAAAACCTAATGTCCGTGAACGAGTGAGCTGACAAGAAACAAATGTGCCATCACTCTCGATAGATAAATCTAATAAAGCTCAATGAAGTGTCACTGGGATATACCGGCATGACCACTATACATGTCAGAAAAATAAAAAAGTGATATGTGTCATCCTGGATCATCACATGTTGAGCTTGATATCTCAACAAAGATATCACATATGGGCAATTGCAAGGTTTACTAGGTGAAAATTGGGGACTTACAGAAGGATGCACCAAAGGGGATAGATACCTTTGTAAATTTGGTGCAACATGCATAGGATTTTGATTCTATTTTGATTGTTGGATGTGTAAACTTGGTGAATGGATACCATTACAAAGTTTTGAGGGTTCTTTAATTTCATTTGAAATTAAGACAAATCTTCCCAACAATGAAATGGAATTCCTTTTAGTGATTCATCACTGGACCCTTGCCAACATCACGAGAACATCTGGTAATAATGGGATTTGAGGATATACATCAAGCCAAGTTCAGAATACAAGGGCATAAGGTAAATTTATGTACTTTTTCTTTTATTTATACAAATTATTATATTTAGATAAGACATTTAAAGTTTTTATTTGTCCACAGATCGGTGAGAGATTGGAGAATAAAACTAAAGTCCTCCCTAAATTGAGTGTAGATGGAACTAAATTTTCATCGTTATAGCTCATGAACAATCTGAGTATTGGAGTGTACACATAACCCATTTTTCATTCTCATAATCCTTCCTCTACCTCAAGATTATGCACATGCAAGAAATGAAAACTGTAAAATTATTTGATCTTAATATGATGTCCAAATTGTTCAATCACTGATTTTTGCCATTGGAGTATTACGATTGTAGAATTTTAAGATTTCTATTTTTTCTACTATGTAGATGCGGTATTTATTATCATGTTAAACGTTTTTATGAGTCAAATTTTTTTAAGAGCTATGTGCATGATTTTTATATTTACAATAATTTCTTTTACCTTTAAATGGGTCCCACTCACTTGAAAAAATTAAAACTACTATAAAAGCAAGTCATATACTCTCATTTCTCAATTTCGTAACCAAGAAGAGATAGAATCACTCCTTGAGCAAGCACACCATAGAAATCATGATGCATTTATGTGTAATGGCTATCTCCACCTCTACTACCCCCTATCCAAATGTCCTCGACAACTCTTCAATGAGTTCTTGGAATCAATTAAGTACAAAGGTAAAACACACTTGGATGACCTTGTATCTAGACTCCTAGTTCTTGATGGGATAGTCCAACTTAATTTTGATGTGCTCGAGGAAATCATAGAGCTCCTTGGGTACTACATCTTGGACTATTCTATAGATATTTCCCCTTAGAGGGTAAGTGGGTCTTGTGTGACCTTTTTCTCTACATTCATAAAGATGATGAAGCTTTTATGAAGCATCTTAAGCATTTCATGGCAATTGCTAACAATGTAGGGTGGTTCCCTTAATAAAACACCTTAACAAAAAGAAGAGGATGGGTGCTAGGTACCTTTCTTACATGGCAACAACAATGTTCATTATCAATGGTAATCCGAAGCCTGTACCCATGGATATCACCAACCTTGTCACAAGGGGATTTATTCATGAAAGAGATGAGCCTCAACCAGAGGTCATTAACTTAGCAAAAGAGAGTGGCATAGTGCAACGAGATTTTCCTGGTGGTGTGGAGAAGACATTATGTGAGAAATCAAGTATGGAAGAGCCCCCACCATCAAACTCAACACCTCTAGGGACAACAATGCCAAAGGTGGAAATTGAATTTCTCTCCATTATCCTTGTGGATGGATATGAATTTATTTTTCTTCATGATATTGAGAAGGCATTTTAACTCCTTCTTGATGAATGTCTAGGTCTTAATGTTGGATGTTACACTTGATAATACATATGATCTTCCTAAAAAGAAATCTATCCCACTAGGTGATTCTATGGGAGACACCATAATGATGGTGTGTGATATATTTTGAAAGATGATAACAATTAAATTATGGAAAAAGAGACAATGTAGCATGAGAGAGAATAATGAAGAATAAAGTACCTACATCCCTAGTAGTAGATCAGAGTGGGATGACCTACTCTAATATAGATCTTGATGCCCTTGGAAGAGCGGAAGTGTCACAAGGAGGGAGATAAGGAAGAGAGCTCAATCACACACTATGACACTCAAAGAGGAGCACACACACAGATTGAGGCAAGGAAGAATGATCTTCTTCTTCTTTTATTACATAAAAGGAACATACGAGAATGACCTAATACAACAACACAACTAGTGCAATATATAAAGAAAAGTACATAAGGAAAAACCCAATGTCTGCAAATGAGTGAGTTGGAAAGAAATAAGTGTGCCATCACTCTCACTAGATGAATCTAGTAAAGCTCACTAAAGTATCCTTGATATATATGGGAGTGACCACTATACATGTCAGAGAAAGGAAAAAGTGATATGTGTCATGTTGGGGATGTAAGGGTCATGTGACCTTACCCCCATATTCATATATATACATCATATATAGAGTATTGCCTCAAGCGATATCTTTATGTGGCTTTTCAGGCTCCCACGCATTTGTGCGTGTTTCTTCTTTTCTTCTCTCTCCCTCCATCTCCTCCTTCCTCCTCTTGTTCTGCACACCAAAGCCCTTCATTGGTATCAGAGCATGTTGAAGGTTGGTGTGCAAGAAGCTTCAATGGAAGCTTAGGTCAGAAGAGGTGAAAGTGCAGGTCGGCATCTCTCAAGAGCAGTTCAGTATTTCAGTCGTAACTTGACGTAGGAAGCTCGGATTGATGCGTTTTAAAGTTTTGTGTGTAGCTAACACAAAGAGCTACAACTTCGCAGGAGGGAACAGAATCTGGTTCGGAGTCTTAAACAACCGAAAATTCGAAAAATGTAGACTACTATAGAAAACGAATCTACATTCACTATGATAGCAGGTCAATTTTTGGATCATAACTTGAGTTATACATGTCTAATTTGTACGATTCAGCTTGATATGCATAGCTTGGAGTAGCTTCTACAACTTTGTAGAAGATCATAGGTCAAGATTCTAAGCTTTAGGTTGCCAAAATTGTAGAATACAGAGCAATAGTGTTGTAGGTGAAGGTGAAATTGACAGCTGATGCTTGTTTTGTATGTATCTTGAGCTACGTACCTCTGATTGAGGTGTTCTTTACCTCGTTACATAGCCAAGAATCACTCTTGAAGTTTGCTGAAGACCAAAAGTTCAGATTTAGAGGTTATCACCTCTGAAACAGCAAAACAAAGAGCAGCATATTTTCACCAAAACAACCCTAGTTACTTTTGGAGTTTCATTTTGGTTTGGAACTTCTTCGAGAGAGATTTTTTGGTATGCAAGCTCTTATTTTTAGAGCTTCAAGGCATTGTACATGTATGATCACTGTGGTAGCTCCTCCATATGAGAGTAGAGCATGATCTTATCACGTGTCTGGCATGTAAGATGACAGTGTGGTATACTCTTTTTTAATGTTTATGTCATCATGAGTTTGATCATGGATGTATAGTGGCAATGTAATAAATGAGATGGTTTGGGAATGAATATCTCTGAATGATATTCCCAGAACCCAGTGATAAACATTTCCTCAAAGGTTTGCTTGAAGCAGGCTGGTAGATACTTGATACGAGCATGCCATGCATAGACGACATTGATAGATGGTGTGGTGCTCATATCATAAACAAGGTCTTGATTTCCTTCATTAAATCCGAGAGCTGAAAGATGAGGTTCCCTGACATTCTTAAAGGTTCTGAATGTAACCAGCATTAGCTCAAAGATTTTGAGGCACATCTGTGCCATGACATCAGGTATATTCTTGAATCGGACTGCCCAGTGTCGGATGGTTGAAATCATGTATTTGACCATGGGTTGGCCATGAGGGGGTGCTAAGTACACATAGTTTAGCCACTTTTCACATCCTTTAACCATCAAAACTGTTTTGGTGTACTCTGGCCAAGACCTTCTTCGAAAGACAGGGCAGTAGCATGGATTATACTTGATGTATAATGGCATGTTATTCCAAGTGTGTACCATCTCAGGGTATGTTTCAAGCAAACGGATCCTCCAGGTAGGTTGAAATATATTCCCATGCGTGGCACTCGCAGGGATGTCCTCTGGTGCAAACTGTGTCACCGAGGTTGGTTCTTTTGTTGTGCGCTGCTTGATTTCAGCATTATAATCTTCCATTAAGACACAGAATGGAACATACAAATCATCGGATGTGCCAATCCACCTATGATGGGAGAGGTTTCTAAAGTAATCGGATTTTATGATGATTTCTTCCAATTGGGACATCGACTGTATCTGTACTGCCACCCTCTCATCGTGGGTTGTAGCCACCTTCTCTAACCTCTGCATCCATTCAGGAGCTTTGATCTCAATTGTGTCCATTCCTTCTTCTGTTTGTCTTCAAAAGTCTCCTCCACTTCAATTGGCACTAAGTCTTCCGATTCCGGTTCCACAAGGGGAGAGGGTTGATGCTCATATTGCAGCACTTTATTTCATAGTTCTTCTAGTTCAGCTCTAAGTTCTGCGACTTCTTCCGATGTATCGGCTGCGGCTGTGACTTTGCTTGGTGACTCTTGCTAAGTTTCCAGTTGCTTTAGTAGGTCGTCTCTTTCTCTTTCTAATGTTGTGTGGGCTTCCAGGAGGTCGGCATAGATTTCCAACACAATTTGCATATTCTTTGAGGGGATGGCCTTGAAATTATCTGGGTCGATTTCGTGCGGGGAACCTTCCATTGCTGCTTCCAGGTTTTCTTCATTCTGTTTCTGCAATCTTTTATTCTCTTCGAGTGCTGCGGACATGTGCTTTCATAGTAGGGCGAGGTTGCGTCAAAGCTTGAGATTGTCCGTTATCTGAGCGTGTAACAGATCATCAAGTTGTTGTTTTTCTTCAGTATCTATCTGGGGTGGATTGGCGATCAACTGATCATGTTGAGCTTGCAATGTAATATACTGCTGTTGTAACTACCTCTTCTCCTTCTCTAAATTAATGGATCTCTCCTGCAGTGTTTCATGATTTCTGAACAAGCTTGTATGCTGGGCATCTAGATGCTGGTAATGTTGTTGTAGTTGAGTCATACACTGGTACATATTATTAAATATATTATTAACAGGAGTGGATGCGGGAAAAGTGTTGAATGCAGGGGAGTAGGGAAAAGGGAATGGGAGTGTGTATGCTGTGCTAGAAAAGGGTGAAGTGGGTAGTGGGGGAATGGGAGATTGTGGAAAGATGGGGGGAGGGAGAGGTGCGGAAGTAGGTGATATGTCCATGACATCATATGTAGATGCAGTCGTGGGAGTGATTGTGAACATGGGAATTGTGGGTGAGGTGATGGTCGTGAAGGTGTAAAGTGGTGTGTGTAGTTGTGAGTATGAACTAGCAGGAAGTGTGATAGGGGGGGTGGGGTTTTCTGAGGCGACAGTCAGAATTACAGTGTCAGTGGTGACATTTACAATAGGGGTGGTGAGGGGTTGTGCGGATTGTGAGGGTTGACTGATAGTCTGTGCGGAAGTGGAAT
This sequence comes from Ceratopteris richardii, assembly GCA_020310875.1. NCBI lineage: Eukaryota > Viridiplantae > Streptophyta > Polypodiopsida > Polypodiales > Pteridaceae > Ceratopteris > Ceratopteris richardii. The sequence continues at coordinate 126,356,961 of CM035423.1, read as the reverse complement.
CTAAAGCTGTGACAATGGAGGTGACCGTGGTGGTAAGAGGGGACGATGGTGGAGTTGGAGGGAAGGATTGGGCATGGTGTATGCAGTTAAAAAAATTATACATTATTTGCTTGCAAATAAGTTTAATTTTTTTATAGACCATCAAAGCCTACTATATTTAGTGAATAAACCTTCCAAGACTAGCAGATTAGTAAGATGATTTCTCTTACTAATGGAATATGACTTTGAAGTTGTGGTTAGGAAAGGTAAGACTCGCCTAAGGGCGGATCACCTTTCTAGAATAACTTCAGGAGAGTCCCCTCAAGGAGTTGTCAGATGAACTTCCTAATGCTTACTTGTTCAATCTAGAAGTAGTACCTAATTGGTCCAAAACTATAGTTTCTATTCTAACCTTTGGGCCTAAGCATCCTATATTGAAAGCCAAAGATAAAGAAGTAGTGAGGTCTCAAAAATATCACATACTAGCAGGCAATGTGTATAAGCACACCAATCAAGGCATATTGGCTTGTTGTGTAGTTGAAGATGATCATGCAAAGTGGTTGCAACTACAAACTCTGCAAAGATTAGGTGTATATTGGCCATAAATGGAAGCAGATGTCCATGGGATGTGCAAAGATTGCCAAATCTATGGTGTTAGACCACCAGTGGAACATTCCACTTTATATCTTCACATACTGAGACAATGCGATGTGGCTTGTGGAACATTCCACTTTATATCTTCACATACTGAGACAATGCGATGTGGCTTGTAGAAAACTAGAAGAATGATCAATCAAAGACATAGAAGACCTCAAGTTTGGTGGGTATTATCTACAATCTTATGATTTTAGATCACTTCAAGAGGCATTGTGCAATACCATGTACATCGCCTAGGAGACCCTGAAGAACAAACTCCATGAACTAATCGATGAAGTGCAAAATATGTTCTCAAAAAATAGTTTCAAAAAGGTACTTATACTATTAGAACAACAGGTTAAGTAGAAACAAACACAAATATCACATAGGAGGTTCAAACCAAGGAATTGAAATAAGAATTATAGCACCAAAATCTAGAGGACATTCCCCAATCGAATTAATTCATTGTTGTTGAGCTTGTCGTCACTATAGAAAGCCCCCTACTATCCATCCATGAGTAAGCGTATAATGCCATGATCATAGATTCATAATCGAAACAAAAATTACATATTGTAATAGTTCATATTAGCCTTGCCCATACTTTGTCACCTAATGGTGCAACAATCACTATAGAAATAGCTCGTGCAAATATTGACGCAATAATAGTTACAAACCATATGGACATAAAAGAAAATGATCGACCATGTTCAGGGATTTTTGAGAGTCAAATGCCCCCATGCAATGTGCCATATGTTTATAGGGGAGAATTTTATGGTAGTCCTTTTTGTCAAACTTGCATCTCTAGGATGTGTATATGCAAGAATCCAGAGATTATTTGTCAAGTGTGATTGTGGGCTAAGGGTCTATTTTGATATGTAATAACAAAACAAGAAACGTGACAAGAGGAAGGATGAGAGAAAGACTAAAAAGATGTAGATGTAGAGAGAGAATGCAAATACATATCAATCTGCTTGCAATCTCCATTGATTACATCTATGTGCTCATTTGAATGCCTTGCTACTTTCATGTTTATGTGGTTAAAGTGAAGTCCATGTGGATCTATACTTGCCTCGACACAAGTCTTTTCAATTTCTATTTTTATGTCCAATGAATATTCTTAGACCCATGTTTTTAAACATACCCGACAATCCCAATTGTTTGATTCATTGTTTTTTTATCTAGATGATACATATCCTCTATGAACTGAACTTAATACATGTAGTCTTTATTGATTATTTATGTATGATGTATTGATTTGAAATCTCTTCCACGATACTCCATGCATTTTTTATATGTAGTTTTCATGAGATTCCTTTACACCTGATAAGTATAGTGTTATATTCATTGATGGGTTAGTATAATATGTCCATACCCATTCACATTATGAAGTCTCCATAATAATCTTCCAAAAAGATAGGATTTATTAATCAAAACTAATTTTCATGCACCCTGGTTTGAAGGAACCATTGCATGCTCATGTTCTTATCTTCCATTTGCAACTAGGGCCTATATTTGCATACCCTCTTTGTTGACTACAAACTAAGTAGTCCAAAAGTCGAAGAGTGTTAATCTGATAGAACTTAGGAAAGGAACTATGTAGATCGTTAGTACTAGTATTTTGTCTTTGGTACTCACCTAGATTGGGGCAAGACAAGAGCTCCCTACATCAAAAGTTGAAGGTGGAGTCCTCAGGTAGCACCAACAAAAAAATATACCTAAGAGAAATATCTACTCCATCTCTAGCTCTTTGGTGAGGCACAAAGTAGAGAGGGGGAGAGAGACAAATCCATATACAAGGTGTATTGGTGAGATTTTGTGCATGTAAAAAGAAAATGGAAGATAATGAATGCTTGAAACCAAGGATGCATGCAGAAAAGCTCTAGGATTTGGATCTATGAATAGATAGCTCATCTTTCTTACTTTCCTTTCTTTTTATTCTCTTCATGCACACCACAAATATGCTTCAATGAATATATCTCATGCACATGAAAGCACACTCATCACATGGTTCGGTTATAGAGAGTTTCATTACACATGTGGAGAAAAAAGCATGTGTTTGTGATGCCAATAGATTGAAAGACATGATTAATTATGCTCATTGTACATGCACAAGGTAAGAACATAGGCTAAGTTTGACCATGTCATATAAATGTTGCACATGTATCCATAGGATGTATCTTGTGCCTGCATGAAGTAAGATGCACCATGAATGGTTCACTTAAAGCATACATGTATACGCATATATTCAAATTCTTAGATGGATGTGGTGAAAGCTTATGTGCATGACTTGCATGACCCATACATTGAAAAATATTGTACTTTATTTTAAGGTATATGCATCAGGTAAGAGTTGTATATGCATACACACCAAGGATGTGAGTGTAGGCTAGCATAAGGATGTAAGTGTAGGCTAGCATAAGGAAATTTTTCATACCTAATGATTATTCAAAGTAAATTATTCACTTAGAATAAATCATACATCTAAGTTCTAAAGAATAACTCTTAGTATGAAAACAAGTTAATTGAAGTGGATCTCTTTTTTATAGACAATGGAAATCATTTCATTGTTAGTTTTTATCCTAAGAAATGCAATTGAGTACAATAATAAGAATAAATTGGACTTGTTTGTCTCCCCTTCTTATATTAGAACATTGAGGGGAAAAGCATGTTAGCATCATACCAAACTGGGGGATGGAAAACCTTAATAAAAGATTCAAAGTCACTCTATAAAGATGATGATCTCTCTACCTTGATAATATATTTATCAACAAATCTGAAGGAAACTTGAAAGTTAATTTTTTTAAGAGTTTTAAAATATCATTCAAATTACTTGGACATAAGTGCTTGGAAAAGAAAAATGTCAAATTTTATATTCAGCACAAAGATAAATTTAGTTTCAAGGTTTGAAATCATGGGAAGAACTTCCAAAAAATGCTTTGGAAAAAGCCCATGAAGTTTAAAATAAAGAGGTATCCAAGGCCTACTAGAAAATTATTCATTAGCTTTCACAAAGAAGAAAGCTTTTGTGAAAACAATAGAAGTTCTTCCATGCATATTCTCCTGGATTCAAGTCCAAAAGGTTGTTCCAAACCTTTGGAGAAAATAAAACCAAAAAGGACATTAGATCGGGTATGTACTTCATCATTGAATAGGTACCAAAATCCAAAAGACTATTCCAAACCTTTATGGACCAGATAAAACCAATAAAGACATTAAATCGAGTATGTACTTGATCCTTGAATAGGTACCTGTGATACATAAGTTCAAGAAAAGAGAAGCATCAACTGAATTGCAAAGTCCAATAGAAAGCAATACTATTTGATCTTTGAATAAGTGATTTATACAATCAAGATGACAACATTCAATAATGTCCAAGGTATACTAAAGGTCAACTCTAAGGTAGAATGATTTGAACAAAGAAAAGCAAGTTTTCATTCAATTAGTTTACATTGCAAAAGGCTGCATCGAAGTTGAAAATCTAATTATGCCTTGAAAGGACTCAAGGATTCCTAATCATTGTCTTAAGATGGGAATCAAGTCATGAGTAAAGTCTAAGGAATAACTTTAGTGAAGTAAGGTGATAGGATTCTAAAGGGATCATTAGATCTAATGAATGCCCACTCAAGCTATATTATCATGTCTTGTATAACCTAGGAAGGATTAGGAAGTTGAGTTGTTTAGACAAGGTGTGTTCAATAAAAATCTTGAATAACCTTCTCCAAAACATCAAGGTTCTATTTCCAAGAGTACCTTTTGTTGACGGATATGATCCTAGCTACCAAGTTTTCTTGGAATGAACAAGTAAACCATAGAAAGGATTGAATTTCTTTGAATCAAGTATTTTGGATGAAAGGTGGCAGAATAGTGACATGGATAATCCATATAAAGAAGCACCAAATGCCTAGCAAGACTACAACTTAGAAGTTATTCCTTGACTTGTAAAACATAATTCAAATTAGTGCACCTCAAGAAAGATGCACTTAAATTTGGAATTACTTCAAAGATCAAGAAATTAACAAAGAATGGATTAATTAAGTACACAAATACTTTCCAAGGATTTGATCAAAAGATACTCTATAGACAAATAGAGTGATGTATTTGGGTTTTAAGGTAAACATAATTCACAACTTTATGTTGGATGTTAAGTATGATGGCATGAGATAATAGAAGTTGCATGCACATAAGTGTAGATAAGATGCTATGGGGCATCTTTTAGTCTTTAACTCATTCTAAGAGGATTTAGAGTCAATCTTTAGGTGGAACTTGGAAGTGGTGAGAATGATCCAAGTTAGCTACAACTTGTTTAGGGATTGAAACACTTTGATAAAGTGGAAATTCCATCATGTTAACAAGAGTTAGGAAAAAGAAACAAGATTTCTTTGACTAGTTTCCAAGTAAGCCCCAAACATGGAATGTGATACTTAAGTCTTGTGGATGATATAGCTCAAAGATGTAGCAATCCTTGAAGAGATTACTAATATTTGGAATTTGAAAAGCATGAGCAAGCTTCAACTTGAGTGGAGGGGGGATCTCTAGAAAATCCCTAGGGTAAGTTTTTATGATTTGAAGATAAAGAAAAAGATATCTCAAGGTAAATACTAAGCCTTTGTCACTATCACTTGAAATCCAAATGATTGTGAATGGAGCTACCATAAAATTTCTTTGTTAGAGTAGTAAGATTTGGATCAAGATTATCTAAGTATTGGAAATAAACTCACTAATGAATCACGAGAAGAAAATCTTTACCTATTGAGCATAGATTACCAAGAAGGATTTGACAAGAGTTTTCCAAAGATCAATTACAAAGACATAAAAAAGCTGAAGGAATATCCGAGAAATAAGTCAACAGTCTAAAACGAGAAAACTATCTAGATTTTTTCTTAAAGAACCTCAAGTTGAAGGTTAATAAGCAATTCTGACAATGAAAAAATGTGTAATTTGTTTTAAAGCATTATGTTCAACCTTAAATCAAGGTGTTGAAGATCTTATAAGCTTAATTTGTTAGAAATTGAGAAAGTGTTCAATTTCTAGTCCAAAGTTTTGAACGAAAAGAAACTTAACTTAAGGAAAAAGTCATCACATGATGGTGTGGATGTAGATTTTGTGGTCTAGAACACCAAGTTTGTCATACTTTATAGGTGATAAATGTCCAAACTCAAATTTATTGATCTTCCAATCAATTTCAAGTCTTTAAGAGATGTGACCCAAGTTTAGAATATCAACTTTAAAAGATTTTAAAGAAATCATTTAGAGATTCAAGTTGAAGTTTAGATTGATCAAAATTATTTGACCCTTCTTCCATAGCTTCTACAAATTTTAAAGGCCAAATTGGACACAATATTCCTACAATCAGGAAAAATCTCATTGGATGTTGGTTTATGGCCCTAAAACTTGATAAACTTCCAAGTTTGGAGAAAAAATTAAGTTCATGACAAGATAAGTGCTTGCTTAGATTTAGGATAGGACTTTTCTTGGTGGCCTTAGAGTCAAAAGTCAAGTTAAAAAAGTAAACGCTAAAAGTTTTGGCCCGTGAGTATGAAGGATTAGCCTAGGGCTTAGAGAATAATTGAATAGCTAACATATATTGATTTAATCCTTCTTGTATGTCAACTAGAAATCCAAAATTAACACAAATATCTATCTAAGATAGGTATCAACCCAATGAGTTCCTAGATTATTTGAGGGCATATGCCAAAAAATATCATCAATGTAGAATATAAAAAGCTATTTTGATATTTAATCAAGCGAAGGAGATCCTTAGAAGGATGGCCCAATAGAAAAGGCTACCCAATTTTTGGAAGATATACTAGAAGCTTTATCTTCAAAAGCCAAGTTGATATTTTAGGATTTACTTTATGGATCATGGCTTTGGAATTATATACTTTTTAAGGGATTACAAGAAGAGAAGTTGTTTTCAGAACTAAGTTTGTTTCGAAATTCTAATGTAAACCCTAAAAAAGCCTAACTAAGACGAGGACAAGAACTCGTAGAAATAATCTCTTAAATACATCACCCATTTGGAATTGGATAGTGAAACATTGCCATTGGAATAGACGATCCACTCATTCCATTACCCCATTGTGAAATAAAAACTATGCATTTAAAAAATGTACATAGTCTAAAAAATTGCCTAGTCATAATAATAGAGGAATAGGACTGAAAATGGTCAATCTAGGAATCAATACCAATGATTTCCCTCCTTTTAGTCACTTGAAGGATATGATACTAAATTGAAAGAAGGAGTGAATCATGGAAGAGTTCATGAGCATGCTCTATAGAATAGATTATGAGAATTTATGGAATGCTCTTGCATAGCTCATGAATCGAAGCATATTTGTTAGGATAAAAATATTTTTAGGCATGGAAAATGTTATAAAATAACTTGGCGAGTCCAAATACCAAGCTACAAGTATACTTATGTAAACAAATAGGCTAGTTAAGAGCCTAATCTAGTGGTTAAGTCTAATGGATGGGAAAGAGAAGATCTTAGTTTCAACCCCCATGGGGAGCGTATAGAGACTATTTTGCCAAAAGAACTCTCAAGCCTTTTAGAAGCATCCAACTTGAGTTAAATTGAGTTAAACTCAAGTAGAGTAAGCCACATGCAAAACTTACCACTAGTAGACTCTTTAGAACTAATACACTTGGTGGGATGTGCTTGAACATGCATACGATAGCTAGAGATAGGTGTCATTGAGCATATTCAGTTATTCCTACCACTTCTTTGGTGTAATATATCAAAACTACAAAGTTCCATCATTTTATATCTTAAATAGAAAGTTTAGATTCACATATAGGATAGCTTTTTATGCATATGTCATCATAGATATACAATATACCCTAGCTTGAAATTGAGAGCCTCTTGTGGATGTTGGAGATAGATGTCTGCGGAAGCACGCGAACAGCACAAGGAAGAAGAAGAACCTTGGAGCACAAACACACAATACTGAATGTATTACTAGAGAATGTACAAAGATAAGTAGCCCATTAGGGCAATAGGCGAATATACAAGCCGGGGGAAAAAAACCTCCTAAAGAGGGAAAAAAATGCCCCGGTGGTCCTAGTGTGTTCACACACATCACTACCTAAATATATCAACAAATCCCCCTTGGGAGTGATGCGGTGAACAAGGAGCTGGCACTCATGTATAAGGAAGTGCCAAGCTATGTGGAAATCACTCCACAAAAGGAAGTAAGCCCAAAGCTTTGCGGAAAGCTTCAAACTTCTCCCTAGGCAGAGCCTTCGTGAAAAGGTCTGCAATGTTCTCCTGCGTGGGCACATATGCCAAGCTGATCTCCCCAGCAGAGAACCTCTCCCTGACATAGTGATAATCCACCTCAATGTGCTTAGTGTGAGCATGGAACACAGGGTTCCTCGCAACTGCCAATGCGCTCTGACTGTCAGTGAAGATGGTGGTGGCAGAAGACTGGCCAACACCCAAATCAGCCATAAGGCGTCTGAGCCATACAGACTCAACAATCGCTGTGAAAGCTGCCCTATACTCAGCCTCACAACTGGAAGTGGACACAGTAGGCTGCTTCTTGCTCAACCATGATATACATGAGCTACCAAGCATGAAGAAAAAACCACTGGTGGACACACGAGTGTCATAGCAACCAGCCCAATCTGAGTCAGAAAAAGCATGCAAATCTGGCGGTAGTGATCCCCCCTTGGGATAAAACAACCCAAGTAGCCGAGTACCACTCAAGTAGCGAAAGATGCGCTTAGCCCCCTTCCAATGTGTGACTCTTGGGCAATGCATAAACCTACTCATCTGTGAGAAAGCAAACTGAATATATGGCCGAGTAATGCATAAGTAAATCAAGCATCTAACAGCCTGCTGATAGAGAACAACATCAAATGCATCTCCAGCATCATGAAGACTCAATCGTAAACCTGTCTCCATAGGCGTGGCAATAGGCTTATAGTCTTCAAGGCCAAAATGCTGCAATAATGTGTCAATATATTTTGTTTGACACAAAGCCATTCCACCATTAACTTGCATAAACTGAATGCCCAAATGGTGATGCAAATGCCCCAAATCAGACATCTCAAATGAGGCATGCAAATCAGCCTTGAAATCAGCAATATGCTTCTCAATAGGACCAGTGAGCGGCATGTCGTCAACATAGACAACAATGATCAGAAGCACATCATTAGCACACTTAACATATAAGGTGCTTTTAGTTGGACTGTTCTCAAAACCATGTGCAACTAGATAGGCATGTATCTTCTCATAACAAGCATGTGGTGCTTGCTTTAAACCATGCAATGCCTTCTTTAACCTGCACACCTGGTTTTCATGCCCTTTCTGCACAAAGCCATGGGGCTAAAAAACATACACTTCTTCATGCAAGTCACCATTCAGAAATGTTGTTTTAATGTCCAACTGATGTACATTCCAACCATGATGGGCTGCAAGTGCACAAATGCTCCGAACAGTAGTCATACGGCATGTAGGTGCAAAGGTCTCATCAAAATCAATGCCTCTTTCCTGCGCATAACCCTTTGCAACAAGACTAGCCTTATACCTGTCCACTGTACCATCAGGTTTACGCTTCAGCTTGTATACCCACTTAGTGCCAATGGCCTTCTTGCCAAGAGGCAAGTCACATGAAGACCATGTACCATTCTTCATTATAGCATCATATTCAGATTGCATAGAAGCCATCCAATTTTCTAAATTCTGTGCTTCATCAAAAGAAACAGGCTCATTCTCATCACAGAGACTAGACGCAGCCATAGCATAGCAATCTGATGCAAAGGAGGCACTATGAGAGCCTGAACGAGTACGATATGACAAAGGTGCATCTAATTTGCTATCAGGCAAAGTTTGCACTAGCCATTTTGGCATAGTTTTTGCCTGCTCAATATCAGCTCTCTCATCAACAAGTGCATCATGTAAATCTGCATTAGAAATGGAATGATCTGCATCATCATATGAAACCTGCAAAGGCTCAGAAGTTGCCTCATTAGGACCAGCACTAGACTGTCCACCTGTAAAAAGAGGCATCAAAGTATCATACATGTCTTTGGAGCTAACAGATGTCTCGTTAGTACATGAAAGTAATGGCTGAATAGCATCTTCCACAAAGACAACATCACGGCTAACCAAAATGTGTTTAGTTTGTGGATGATACAAACGATAGCCTTTACTTTCAGAACTGTACCCAACAAAAATACATTTTATTGCCTTATCAGCCAATTTTCTACGATGTTGTTCAGGCACTAGTGCATATGCCAAACAACCAAAAACACGTAGATGAGCAACAGATGGCTTGCGATCATGCCAAGCCTCATATGGAGTGATAGACTGCAGCGCTTTAGTGGGACACCTGTTCAATACATATGCTGCACACATGACAGCCTCAAGCCAGAAACTATGTGATAAAGCCTGACTCTTGACCATGCACCTCGCCATCTCCATGAGTGACCTATTCTTTCGTTCAGCAACTCCATTTTGTTGAGGTGTATACGGCACTGTACACTGGTGTTTTATCCCATGTTCAGCCAGAAATGCATTAAAATCAGAAGACATATATTCCCCCCCTCGATCGGAATGGAGGGTGCCCATTTTACATGCTGACAGACTTTTAGCCAAAACCAAAAACTGTTTAAAGCACATGAACACTTCGAACTTTACTTTGAGTGGATATACCCATGCATGCCTGGAAAAATCATCAATGAAAGTCACGAAGTAAAGGTAAGTTCCAAAAGAGGGTGTCTGCATAGGACCACATACATCACTATGTATAAGCTGCAATTTCTATGTAGCCCGAACTGAACCATCTTTTGGAAAGGAGGAACGCTGCATTTTGCCCAAAATACAGCCTTCACAAACATGTTTTCCAGGTGCCTCAAGTTTGGGCAAAGAGGATACCATTTTAGATTTCTGCAGGCGTAGCAAACTAGCAAAATTCAGATGACCAAAGCGTGCATGCCAAAGCTTTGCATCTGACATAGCCTGAGAATCATGTACTGCACATGCCAAATCATTTTCAGATCTTTCATAGTCTATGAGCATATACAGCCCACGACATAAAATGTTAGAAGCAATAATAACATCGCCATTTGACAGATCATGAACTGTACATCTGTCATCAACAAATTTCACTTGGCTAATGCAGAAACTGATAACAGATTCTTCTTGATCCCTGGCACAAATAAAGAATCTGACAAAGTGAAAGAACTACCATCAGCAGTAGTCAAAATGATCTTACCAACTCCCATAACAGGATAAGAGGAGTTGTTGGCGCATGTAACAGTATTCCCTGTAGGGGCATGCTCGAGTGAAGAGAAGAAACTGCGCTGCGAGGTAATATGTTTGGTCGCCCCACTCTCAAAGTACCAAACATCTGAGTCTACTGCAGACATGCATTGATCATGAGAAGATGGGTCAAAACTGCAGACAGTAGTAAATGCCCATTCTTCTTCCTGCACAAGATTTGCAAACTCTGTTTTTGGTGTAGAGACCTCTGCAACAACCATTCCAGCCGCTTTCTTCTTTGCCTCTTTAGCAACCAGTTTTGGACAGTTCTTTATGATATGATCATTCCCTTTACAGTACTTACAAAACAATTTCTGCTTTTCTGATTTCTTTTCATCTTTATCTTCCTTCTTCGAATATGCAGAATTAGCAGATTTCTGCTTATTAGTTGAAGAGCTCCATTTTCCTTTGCCCTTCTGACTAGCCAAGAAAGCTTGATCTGCAACTCGCATAATGGACCTGTTCTGCCTGGACTGATCTTCCTACAACAGAACAGAGACTAACTCCTCAAATGACAAGGCATTTGGATTGCCTTTCATCATCAACCGAAGAGTAGAAGCAAAACTCTGATATGAATCAGGAACACCATTCAGAATGGTCTGCACGAGTGAGCTATCTAGTATAACCTCATCAGCAGAAATCAACTGTTCCTTCAAGTCTTTGATCTTTGTTAGGAAATTGTCCATAGAATCACCTTCATTCATGTGCTCACCCTCCAACTGTTTTCGGAGGTAAGCAACATGAGCCTCATTCCTAGCTTGGTACAATGTGGTAAGTGTATCCCAAGCATCCTTAGCTGTTCTGCAAGAGCGAATATGAGGAATAATGGCACGTTTGATAGACAAAGCTATCAATGCATGTGCCTGGGCATCTCTGCCATCCCAACAAATCTGCTCTATAGTAGGTGCAGCAGAAACAGCAGCACGAACAGGAATCTGCAGAATATCATCTTCGACACCATCTTCATCAGCTCCAGCACCTGTATTTGCAGTACCTGTAGTCAGAGGTGTAACAAGACGTCTTTCAACACCCTGCACAATGTTCCACAATCCTTTTGCATCCAATACATGTCGCATCATATAAGCCCATAATGGGTAGTTGGTACCATCCAACTTATCCTCAACAACCAACATACGGAATACATCACTGCTTTCAGCCATGGCCGGTGACTAAAATCCCTTGATGCAAAAAATTGACTGTATCTCAAAAAGTTGAACAGAACTGCCCCAACGAATTCTGTTAGACCTGTAGCAGACTTCGAGATGCTTATACTGGCGAACAGAAACTAGTATATACCTTTGGCACAAAAAGACAAAATAGCCTGCACAAGCGCTACGATAATGCATTCGTAGGTTGAAACGAGCTCAGATCGCGATTTCGGCACCACAGAACAAAGTGTTTTGATCTCTGAAACACCCTGAGTATGCTCACCAAATTTCATGCGAATCTGAGATTGCAAACGGAGGAGTGTCGACAGCGCCCTAGATGAAGCGACGACGTGCTCTGATACCAATTGTTGGAGATAGATGTCTGCGGAAGCACGCGAATAGCACAAGGAAGAAGAAGAAGCTTGGAGTACAAACACACAATATTGAATGTATTACTAGAGAATGTACAAAGATAAGTAGCCCATTAGGGCAATAGGCGTATATACAACCCGGGGGAAAAAAACCTCCTAAAGAGGGAAAAAAATGCCCCGGCAGTCCTAGTGTGTTCACACACATCACTACCTAAATATATCAACAGAGGAAAGGGAAGTTCATGCATTTGTGAGACAATTGTTGGGCTTCTTGTCTCTCCCATAAAAGTATTTTATATGATTCAAGTGATAGTGCTATTCTTTAGACTTATAGTGACTCAAAAAAAATATATTGTGACTCTAAAAAACTAGATTATTGACATCACTACATGCTTGGTTAATGTATCTTTTCATGGTAAGTGAAAGCATGTAACAACGAAACAACGAAACTTTCTTTCATAAAAGCAAAATAATAGCAATGATATCAAATTTCATGGCCATAATAAATAATGCAATGTAACATTATGACCATGGGTTGATAGAGGATGAAAAGGTGGATTTAGAGCCTTTTAATATAGAGGATATGATTGTTGATATGTACATCGAATCACTTGGAAAGAACTAACTCAATTGGCATATGCAAAATTTGGGCATATGAAGACAAAATACTTCATAACTCTATGAAAATGAACGGGAGTGTTAATATATGGAAAATATACATTTCTCATGATTCAATTTTGTGTTGCACACTTATAAGGCCCCCTTTATGGGAAGGAGCCAATTGTACATTGCCCAATCAGTGGGAATCCCATCTTATATGCTAAATGAGGTTCATGTTGGATTATTGATGGTTAGAAGATGACTGAGTTAGAATTTTCACATTGCCAAATGGGATCTTGGTGAGGTTGATATGTAACAAAAGTAAAGGCTATTGGTGTTTTGACTTGCAAGCCCCACTTTCTGTCTCAAATAATTGCAAATTACAAACCTAGGATTAAGATTGATTGTCAAGCCCTAAAGATGCCTTTTGTTTCCTTTGTAACTCATGATTTTGTTGATATATTTCAATAATGATGGGTGTGAACATGCTTAGGACCTTCTTTCCCTCATTAGGAGGTTTTTGCCTTGGCTTGTATATGTGCCAATAACCCCAACAAGTGACTTATCGTTGTACATTCACTTGGTAATACATTATGTGTTGTGTTGTCTTCTAAGTTTCTTCTTCTTCCTTGTGTTGTTCGTGTGCTTACCTAGACCTCAAACTCCAAAATGTGGTATCAAAGCAGGTCACCACTTCATCTAGGGCATCGTCGACACCCCTCTGGTCACAATCTCAAAATCACATGAAAATTGGTGAGCATACTCATGGTGATTAGGGGTTCAAAATAGCTTTGCTATGTGGCATCAAAATTTTGATATGAGCTTGATTCAGCCTCCAAATGCATTATCATAGCAACTATGCAAGCAGTATTTCCCTTTTCTTCCAAACATATATACAAGTTTTCATTCGCCAATATAAGCACCTTGAATTTTGCTACAAGGTTAGCAGAACTCAAGGTTGTTCTATCCAAATTTTTTAGATACATTAATTTTTCTACTTCATGGTATTTAGTCACTAGCCATGGCTGAAAGCAATGATGTATTCTATATGTTGGCCATTGAGGATAAGTTGGATAGTACTAATTACCTATTGTGGGCATATATGATGCATCATGTACTAGTGGCAAAAGGGTTGTATTATGGAGGGTGTTGAAAAACATCCTATTACACCTGTAAATACAATTATTGAAGGTGATGCAGATGGCGTTGAAGATGATGATTGATGATCTTCAAATTCCTATTCATGTTGAAATTTTGTTGGGATGGCAGAGACACTCAAGCACATGCATTAATAGCTTTCTCTATCAAATGTGTCATTATACCTCACATTTGCTCTTGTAAAACACCAAAGGATGCTTCAGATACACTTACAACTTTATACTAGGCAAGAAATGAAGCTTGTGTTGCTTACCTCCAAAAACGGTTGGAGAGTGAGCATATGAATGAAAGATATTCTATGGATAGTTTTTTGACAAATATCAAAGATTTGAAGGAGCATTTGATTTCTATTGATGAAGTCTTCCCAGATAGTTCACTTATCTAGAGTGTTCTTAATAGTCTTCCTGATTCATATAAGATTTTTTCTTTCACTCTTTAGTTGATGATGAAAGGTAATCCAAATGCCTTAACATTTGAGGAGTTATTCTCTATTTTGTTACAGGAAGATCAGTCCATGGAGAACAAGTCAATCATGTGTGTTGCAGGTCAAGCTTTCCTAGCTAATCAAAATGGCAAATATTCTAGTAGTAAGAAAAAAAATTCTAATGTTGCGTAGTCGAAGAAGGAAGATAAAGCTGCGAAGAAAATAGAAAAGAGAAAACAGTTTTGCAAATATTGTAAAGCAAATGATCAGGCTATATAGAGTTGTCTCAAACTGGCTATAAAAGAGGCAAAGAAGAAAGAGGTTGGAATGGTTGTTGTAGAGGCCTCTACACCTAAAATAGAGTTTGCTAATCTTGTTCAGAATGAAGAATGGGCATTTTTGGCTATTTGAAACTATGAACCATCTTCACACGAGTAGTGTACGTCTGTAGTAGACTCAAATGTTTGGTACTTTGATAGTGGGGCAACCAAACATATTACCTTACAACATAGTTTCCTCAGTTCACTTGAGCCTTCCCCCATAGGGAATACTGTCACATGCACAAATATCTCCTCTTATCGTGTAGTGGAGTTAGTAACACCTAAGCTAAATTTATACCACCAAGATTAGACCAAACACCTGATAATGCATGAAAAATTCATCAATCTACTCGGATCTCAATACATGTTTTAAGTGTTGCCACATGATCATATGAGTCTCCTTAAAAATCATAATGGTTCTTCATGCATTTGCTACCTATGAAGTTCTAAGTCTCCTTCCTCCATCTAATGGCCTTTCGATTACTTGAACCAATGGATGCACCAATTGACCATGACCCATGATAGGTCCATTAGGAAGAGGTGGTATCATTGGAATAGGTCCCCCAAATGTTGGATTTTACATGGAAGTCAACACAAGTGGAGGGAAAGAAATATCTCGTTGAGGTGGAATGCTAAACCATTGAAATCATCCCTGCTTAGAGTGTCCTTATTCACTACTACTCCCAACCTTATTGCCAATCTAAATTTGGTTTCTTGAGAAGAAATATAGGTTGACCCATGTATGTATATCTAACCTTGTATGAGTCCTCCATCTCCTTGTATTTTCTCTTAGATCTATCTAGATATGTAACTGTTTTAGTCTCCTATGGATCTTGTGACTCATAGATGGTGGAAAATTTTGGGCCATTCCCAATAAAATGAGGGTTAATCCACAACACCTTATGTATGCTCTCAATCAAATACAACTCTACTAGATCATCATCTTGAGGAATCTTGTCCCCTCACAAGACTCTTACTACTATTGAATTTCCCCTAGGTGATGTCACTAGTTCTTGGATGTCCCTAGGATTGGCCAATGGCTCATCTTCCAAAACTTACCACAAGTCATTATTTTTCTCTTTTTGATCAATTACCATGTAAAGGATCCCCATCTTTTCTATGTAAAAACCACCCTCAAACTTAGCTATTGGGCTAGAGATGATCTCCGTTCCTTGACTATCTCATAGTTTAATCACTGATTGATTGAGTCCATCTACATAGATAGAATCACCTTGATAGTTTGTTGAGACAAATTGAAAGGAGGTGTAGTATTCCCCCTTGATGCTAGACACAGTTTCCACACTTAGACCCAATCTCCAAATGTTATTAAAAGTTGTAATCTCTTCCAAATCCAAGTTTGAGTCACTAGAAGAGTCTAAGTATGATCTTTGTATGCTTTTGGTGGTGGTCCTCTTAATAGATGAGATCATGCTTCTCTTACTTCCAGGTACTCACCCCTATCTAAGTACAAATATGAGTCTTTGTTAGTTTAAACTTTAATCACAATCTATCAACTTTTTTTGTTTTACCAATCCAAGTGCAAAAACACCCTTCACCATTTTATTGACTATCTTGCCTTTAGTGTTAACCCTCTAAGTAGCTTAGTGTATCCTGATACTTCGCTTAGTTATCTTAGCCCTTTTTATGATCTTGGTAGCCCCCTAGTAATTGTAGAATTTTGTTGGAATCCCCTTGCATTAACATCTCACAATAGGGTCAACCTTAAAGAGGTATGTTTTCAAATCAAGGTATGATCTTAATAAAAAATAGTTCTCATTATGTGGAGTTCAAAATGAGCTTTGGAACGAGCTCTCAAGCTCAAAAAATGGATATTTGAGAAAAACATTAGATCACATCAAGCTTCTAAGGGTCAAAGCATGATAACAAGATCTTTCATGATTCTCTCTGTCTTGCAAACCCTCTCAATTTTTCCTTAAAAATGTTTTATATAGTCCTCTAGGTCTCAAACAAAATCTCAAAAAAAGGCAATACTTGAATTTCACGACACGTGATCAGATGACACTTGAGAAAACGATACCAGAAAAGTGTCACGACACTTGCTCTATGACACCTATCAAATGTTCACACACTTGGTAAGTATCAGTGATACTTAAAGATCATGATATTCGTATAGTGTCATGACAATTGGTCCACGACACATGACACTCAAAGTTTGAAAACACTTGGAATCTTGGGGCTATTGGCAATACTTTTCTTGGAAACATAATGCACAAGACACCTAAGAGGTCTATACCAACTCTTATGACACCAATCTGTAAGACAATAGTTACGCAATATAACACAGGAGCAATAGCAGAGAAGATAACAGATATAGGAGAATCTCAAATAATTTTCTACTAGCAGCAAGTACAAAGATGATGGCGTTGTCCACCCGTGCGCTCTCAAGGTAGAGCTTAAATGGTGATCTAGACAACTCTAGATAGGGAGATACAAGGTAGAGGTATGCTGGCTCAACTCAATGTCTTAGGTAGTGCAGAAGTCATGTATATATAGGATCATGGGTGGCCTGCCATGGACAGCTATACATGGGCGGTAGAGCGTGGGCGGCCAACGCCCGCGTAATTGCCATACACGGCTTAGACTGGTTGAACCGACCTAACAAATATAAATGATTTCTGACTCCGACATGGAATATTCCATGGAATATTCCCTTTACCGTCGCGACCCTGGTAACTCCCTTTCCTTATAATACCTTACATGGTCCAATATGACCTTCATCCAACATTCAAGTTGGGATTCCCATCAATTGGGTAATGCACGCTTGGCTTCTCCTCATAAAGGGGGCCTTACAAAATGTGCATACAATCATGAGGGGTAGACATTGATCATACTCTAACACCCCCCCTCAATGTTTACCGATGATAAATCAAGTAGGTCTCGGTCCTATGCCCATCTGTTGAAGATGCTTGTTGAGCTGCTCTCTTCCAAGTGCTTTAGTGAATATGTCAGCACAATTTGCCTCTGTTGGGCAATATTCTAGCTCCACAATTTCATCTTCAATTAGCTCACGAATGTAATGGTACTGTACTTCTATGTGCTTGGTGCGAGCATGAAATACTGGGTTCTTTGCAATAGCCATACAACTTTGATTATCACACTTGAGTACAATTGGCATATTTGATGGAAAGCCTATATCTGCAAGAATTCTCCTTAACCAGACTGCCTCACAAGAAGCAAAACAAGCTGCTTTGTACTCTGCTTCAGTGGAGGAGAGTGCGAGAGTTGGTTGCTTCCTACTTACCCAAGAAAATATTCCTGAACCAAGTGAGAAACAATATCCAGAAACTGATTTTCTAGAATCACAATCTCCAGCCCAATCTGAATCACAATATCCTTGGAGTGTATCACCTGTGGTATACAAAATACCAAAATCCAAGGTTCCTGCAATGTACCTTAGAATTCGCATTCCAGCATTCCAGTGACTCTCCTTAGGTTTGTTGGAAAACCTGCTTAACACTCCAACAGCATAGCAAATGTCTGGTCTAGTGTTGCACAAAAAAATAAGACTTCCAACGAGCTTCCTATACTTCTTAGCATCTACATCAGGCATGTTATCATCCATAGATAGCTTATGATTTACCTCCATAGGTGTGCTAGTTGGTTTGCAGTCCATCATTCCAAATGCCTTGAGAATTTCTTTGGAATATTTTTGTTGTGAGATGAAAATGCCATCCTTCCTTTGCCATACTTCAATTCCCAGACAAAAATGGAGTAGACCTAAGTCTGTCATTTCAAACTCAGTTCCCAAGCTGATCCGAGTTTGATTGATGAGTTCCTGATGATCTCCTGTAATGATCAAATCATCTACATATACAATGACAACAACTAGCTTGCTATCCCTTTTCGTTACATACAAGTTAGCATCAGAAGTACTTCTTTCAAAACCCATATTTTTGAAAAAATGATCAATTCGTTGGTACCAAGCCCGTGGAGCTTGCTTAAGTCCATACAAAGCTTTCTTCAACCTGCAAACTTTATTTTCTGAATTGGGCACCTCAAAACCTGGTGGTTGAGATACATATACCTCCTCCTTGAGGTGACCATTCAAAAATGCAGATTTGACATCCATCTGGAAAATAGGCCAAGACTTTTGTGCAGCTACTGCAAGTACCGTCCGAATAGTTGTCATGCGTGTTGTTGGTGCAAAAGTTTCTTGAACATCAAATCCTTCAATCTGTGAAAAACCATGTGCAACTAATCGTGCCTTATACTTTTCTAATGTTCCATCAGCTTTATACTTAGCTTTCCAAATCCATTTAGTACCTATTACCTTCTTCTTTGGCGGCAAGTCGACTAGATCCCATGTATCATTTTTGAGTATACTATCATACTCAGACTGCATTGCCGCTCTCCAATCTGGATCATCAATGGCTTCTTCAATGGTGGTAGGTTCCTTTATCGAACCCATGATATCTGCCATTAGAGCCATGTTAACAATGTGTTCTGAGGCTCTTCTTTGCTCCTCTATTCTCTTTGATCTTCGTAATCCATCCGATGATGATTCTGGTGCATCTACATGTGGATTGTGATCATCAAAGAGCTGTTGTGCCCACTTCGGTAGTGGCTTACGCTGTGCAGCTACAATTGGTTGGCTTTTTATTGAGGAAATTTCTCCATCAGATGTTTCCTCCTCCTCAACTTTAACCTGTCTTTTGATAGGCACAAGGTGAGATATTTCTCCGTTTGATGAGATAGTAGATTTACCTTTATCTTCTACTAAGTGTGGTCGTTCATCAAACACCACATCTCGGCTGACAAAAATCTTCCTTGCCTCAGGATCCCATAACATGTATGCTTTAGACTCTTCACTATATCCTAGGAAGACACACTTTTTGCTTTTTGAATCCAACTTTGATCTTGTTGAATCAGGAATATGTGCATAACAGAAACAACCAAAAATTCTGAAATGCAAAACTGAAGGCTTTTTACCAGAATATGCTTCTTGAGGAGTCATCCCCTTCAGAGCTTTTGTGTAGCTTCGATTGAGGATGTAGACTGCTGTATTGACTGCTTCTGCCCAGAATGAATCAGGCATGTCTTGAGCCTTTAACATACAACGAGCCATTTCAACTACTGTCCTGTTCCTGCGCTCAACAACGCCATTTTGTTGAGGTGTATGAGCTGTGGTAAGTTGCCTTTTCACACCATGCTCCTTACAGTAATTGTTGAATTCTGTTGACAAGAATTCACCTCCTCTATCTGTTCTAAATTTCTTCAGTTTCCTTCCTGATTCACTTTCTACATACTTATGCCACGCTTTAAATTTTTCAAAAGCATCAGCCTTCTCTCGAATGAAATAAACCCACATCTTTCTACTATAATCGTCGACTAACAGCAAGAAGTAGAAAGATCCTCCTAAAGCAGGTGTAGACATTTTACCGCAGAGATCAGCATGTACCAACTCTAGAGAAGCTTGAGATCGATTGCTGGTCTCTCTTGGAAATGCCTTTCGTTGTTGCTTGCCCATCATACAAGCTTCACAAGGTTCCTGCAACTCTGAAAATGCAGGCAAATGAGCAACCATCCCTGTTCGTTGCATCTCCTTCAAAATTGCAAATCCGAGATGCCCAAATCGTTGGTGCCATAACCTGCTTACATCTTTATCTTCTGTAGCAGTTAAAGCACTTAACTCATACAAGTTATCCCGTCGTGTGCCTTTACCTACAACATTACCTGATGAATCCATGATTTCCGCACCACTCTTATTGAAGTGAACTTCGAGTCCACGATCTGTTATTGCAGAAACTGACAACAAATTTCTTTTGAGTGTAGGTACATAGAGAACATCGGATAACTTTTTCTCAACACCTGGAGAAGTGATAAAAGAGATGGTTCCAGTTCCTTCAGCTGGACACTTGGAGTCGTTTCCCACCACTACATTGATGGATTCCCGCAGAGGCACTAGGGAACTATACCAATCCTTTTTACTAGTCATATGGCGAGAAGCTCCACTATCTAAAATCCATGGCTCATCAACACGAGCTTGAGCAGATGAACATACCTCTTCAATAGCTACCCAAAGTTCCAGCTCTGTGTTGTTTGCAGACTCTTTGTTCTTCCATGATGATTTTACAGTCCCATTCCGTTCATCAGCTTGCTTCTTTCTGCAATCCTTGATGGCATGGCCTTTCTTTTCACAATAGAAGCAACTTCCTGTGAACTTTTTCTTCTTTGGCTTCTTCTTTGATCCCTCTGAAGAGCCTTTACCTTTTGCATTTGCTGAGAATGCAGCATCAGTTGTACTTTGCCGATTCTTCAGCCGCATCTCTTCTTCTAAAAGCATGGCACAAAACTCTTCAAATGTAAGAGGAGTTGGCCTTACCTGAGTGTTAAGGGCTGTTACTAATCCATCATACTTTGCTGGAAGAACACGTACAGATCTTCGAGCTAGCTCTTCTGGTGTTATAACAACACCAACTGCAGCCAATTGATCTTGAAGATGCTTTATCCGTTTGATAAAATCTTCAGCCTTTTCAGAATCAGAATGCTTTTCATTTGCCAACTGATTTTCTAAATTCTGTATCCTAGTGTGGTTCTTGGTCTCATATTGTCGAGCCAATATGCCCCAAGCCTCATGTGCTTTAGTAGTATGTTGAACTAAAGTAAGCACAGAATCACTTACACTAGTGACAATCGCACATAATGCATCAGCATTCCGCCTCTTCCAAGCTCGTAGAAGATCTGGATCTGGCTGAATCATCAATCTTGAATTTGCTGGATCTTCAACTGGTATAGGCTCTGGATCCAATCCCATCGGTCCCATGACAGTGTCAAGTAATTCATAGGAGTCCAAAATTGCAGAAATTTTGAACTTCCAGAGTGTATAGTTGGTTCCATCCAGCTTCCCTTCAGTGAATGCAGGTGGACGAATTCGAATAGGTGCAGCATTAACATTAGGTGAAGCACCAAGACTAGTGTTCGACGATGAAGCCATCATGTAATCACTCGAATAATCTACTGATATTCTAGTCTGCTAGTAGGCTAAAATAATGATACTTCTCAAGCTATTCGAACCTTATAGCTCTGATACCATGTAAGACAATAGTTACGCAATATAACACAGGAGCAATAGCAGAGAAGATAACAGATATAGGAGAATCTCAAATAATTTTCTACTAGCAGCAAGTACAAAGATGATGGCGTTGTCCACCCGTGCGCTCTCAAGGTAGAGCTTAAATGGTGATCTAGACAACTCTAGATAGGGAGATACAAGGTAGAGGTATGCTGGCTCAACTCAATGTCTTAGGTAGTGCAGAAGTCATGTATATATAGGATCATGGGTGGCCTGCCATGGACGGCTATACATGGGCGGTAGAGTGTGGGCGGCCACCGCCCGCGTAATTGCCATACACGGCTTAGACTGGTTGAACCGACCTAACAAATATAAATGATTTCTGACTCCGACAGGGAATATTCCATGGAATATTCCCTTTACCGTCGCGCCGGGGGCGCTGCCCCCGGACCCCACCAGGGGACCCTGGTAACTCCCTTTCCTTATAATACCTTACATGGTCCAATATGACCTTCATCCAACATTCAAGTTGGGATTCCCATCAATTGGGTAATGCACGCTTGGCTTCTCCTCATAAAGGGGGCCTTACAAAATGTGCATACAATCATGAGGGGTAGACATTGATCATACTCTAACACAATCCTCATGACACATGGCACCAAAACACCTAGGCGTTAGCGATACCATGATACCTTCCAAATGTGAATAACAACATGACACAAAAATGTTGATGAAACCACGATGTGGTGATACCTAAGAGGTGTCAAAAATACCTAAGAATTGGTGACACTTAGATGTTGATGATACTCCAAGGTGTTAGGGACACCTAGCAAGTATTGGAAATACCAGATCAAATGTTGGGACACTAATTCAAAAAACAATACCACTCACTAGAAAGCAGCACTCCAACCTTAAATTTTTCTCGTTGCTAACTCCCAAGTGTTGGTTTGAAGGAACTGAAAATATAGGCTTGGAAAACTTACCTTAGTAACATCATGTCCCAAATTTTAGCCTCTATGACACAATATGTTACTCGTACCAATCTTGAGAATTTTCTATCACACAGACACACCCTTTCTCTCTCAAGGTCAATAATGAACACATAAAAATGAGAGATACTAGGGGTTTTGGAGATATAAATGCCCCCAAGAACTCAAAAAATGTTATCCATCTTATATGTGATGGCCAGTCTAACCTATTGTCACAAAATCAATCTAACTCACCTCACTCTACTCACCTATAGTCGTAGCTACACTAACCCTAACAAAAATCACCACACATGTAACTAAGTTACTAGGTGTATTGCAAGTGCAAGAATGAATTAAGATGCTAGTACACATAACATTTCATGCACGTCTACTCCACAATAGAGCTATAATCGTTACATAAGCACCTTGACATAGGCACTCCTCTCTGGAAATGGTGCCAAAAATATGTATCACTCATCGAAAATTGATCCTCTCTAGCAAGCACACATCCTATGAGCATAATCAAGTGCTATCTTGACCTAAACATGATAAATTGGCAAAACAAGAGTTGACCCAGTCTATAGCATAGAAGCATGTACCTAATGATGGTTAACACATGGAATGGATAAGGAGACACAAAGGCAAGTAAACATAAATCATACAACCTCCTACTTATTCAACCATGCAATGTAGGACACACACAATAATAGACACTAAAATGAGCATATCTCCTACCTCACATATCAAAATATAAGTAGGTTGTTGCAAAGCTCTTGATGAGATGCTTCTTCTAGAAGGTATAGAAGCATTTTGACTCTCTTGCACAAAGTTATGGCCAAAACACTAGGTTCCAAGACTTATTTACATATATTGATGTTCTTAACACCTAGAATATGTGAGAGAATGATGAAAAAAGAGGGGATGAGGTTAGAAACTTTTTTTAGCATGCATTCCATGCCATAGAAATGGATAAGATCTCACAAAGAAGGAGAAAGGATGTCAAGAAAGAGAAGTTATAGAATATTACACTTCTTCAATTTATTTCTGTATTCACACTAACAAGGACTCCTACAAAATGAGAAGAGTTTGACTTATATACATGTTCCCTTAAATAGGTCATTTCACACAAATCAGCTAGACACTTCTAAAAGTTAGTCCTACAACTAAAATACTACAAAAATATTGCACATGTTCAAGATTATGAAACTAGAGGACTCGTTTGGTGCATTTACAAGGCTTGTTATACATCTGAATGGGAGTTGTTAAAGTGAGCTTTCAAAAACATTTGATATGCTTTCAAGCTCCCTCTCCACTTTCTAGCTTCTTTTTTCTTCTCTTTTGCTTCACTTCCATGGTTCGTACAACATACCGCATGTATACAAGTGGTGGATGAGCTTAAAGAAATATAATTGGATCCTTGACACGTTGGATCAATCTTAGTTCCTCTTCCAAAAAATTATTTCTCACCAAGAATGAGGAAGATAGAAACTAGAAAGAGGAGATCAAATTTTCATTCAATGAGATCACTCACTTTGAGTGTACATTTCCCATTAGAGGTAATTTATATTGAAGTTGCCAAACCTAAATAGCTTTGGTTAAGTCTAGGATTTTAATGGAGGGCTTCATAAAAGTTTTTAGCATCAAGCAGCAAGAAGTGCATAGAAAATATTCGAAGATGCCATAAATTACACAGAGTTCTAAGAAGATCTTGTGCATGGGATCTCTTCTTTCTCTAAGGTTATTGATGATAATCCATCCTTTTCCAAAGATAAGATACACACAAACTTTTATCAAAAAGCAAAATCATAAAGAGAAGCCTAGAATTGAATGAATATTGACTTCTAAAGACTGAGAGAAAGCAAAGAAACAAAACCTTTGTTTTGAATGTCTTTAACCCAATCATCACAATGGGAAAAGTCCTATTGCTACAAAGTCTTGAGACAATTTTGAAGGTTTATTCAATGCATGAAGACAATTCCATGTGATTTAAACCTTGTTCTATGCTCGAGGAAAGTATATTCAAGTGTTGCATGAGGATATTAAACACGAATGTTGCATCTCTAACTCCATGTAGGTCCGAAAACGGTTTGGACCCCATGATCTAGTCAAATTACATGGATAGGTTCATGGATAAAGAGGGAGAAACATGATTGATAGATCTTGTTGGAGTTAGACGTCTGCGGAAGCACGCGAACAGCACAAGGAAGAAGAAGAAGCTTGGAGCACAACACACAAGACTGAATGTATTACTAGAGAATGTACAAAGATAAGTAGCCCATTAGGGCAATAGGCGTATATACAAGCCGGGGGAAAAAAACCTCCTAAAGAGGGAAAAAAGTGCCCCGGCGGTCCTAGAGTGTTCACACACATCACTACCTAAATATATCAACAAATCCCCCCTGGGAGTGATGCGGTGAACAAGGAGCTGGCACTCATGTATAAGGAAGTGCCGAGCTATGTGGAAATCACTCCACAAAAGGAAGTAAGCCCAAAGCTTTGCGGAAAGCTTCAAACTTCTCCCTAGGCAGAGCCTTCGTGAAAAGGTCTGCAATGTTCTCCTGCGTGGGCACATATGCCAAGCTGATCTCCCCAGCAGAGAACCTCTCCCTGACATAGTGATAATGCACCTCAATGTGCTTAGTGCGAGCATGGAACACAGGGTTCCTCGCAACTGCCAATGCGCTCTGACTGTCAGTGAAGATGGTGGTGGCAGAAGACTGGCCAACACCCAAATCAGCCATAAGGCGTCTGAGCCACACACACTCAACAGTCGTTGTGAAAGCTGCCCTATACTCAGCCTCACAACTGGAACTGGCCACAGTAGGCTGCTTCTTGCTCAACCAAGATATACATGAGCTACCAAGCATGAAGCAAAAACCAGTGGTGGACACACGAGTGTCATAGCAACCAGCCCAATCTGAGTCAGAAAAAGCATGCAAATCTGGCGGTAGTGATCCCCCCTTGGGATAAAACAACCCAAGTAGCCGAGTACCACTCAAGTAGCGAAAGATGCGCTTAACCGCTTTCCAATGCGTGACTCCTGGGCAATGCATAAACCTGCTCATCTGTGAGACAGCAAACTGAATATCTGGCCGAGTAATGCATAAGTAAATCAAGCATCCAACAGCCTGCTGATAGAGAACAGCATCAAATGCATCTCCAGCATCATGAAGACTCAATCGTAAACCTGTCTCCATAGGAGTGGCAATAGGCTTACAGTCTTCAAGGCCAAAACGCTGCAATAATGTGTCAATATATTTCGTTTGACACAAAGCCATTCCACCATCAACTTGCATAAACTGAATGCCCAAATAGTGATGCAAATGCCCCAAATCAGACATCTCAAATGAGGCA
This sequence comes from Ceratopteris richardii, assembly GCA_020310875.1. Classification (NCBI taxonomy): domain Eukaryota; kingdom Viridiplantae; phylum Streptophyta; class Polypodiopsida; order Polypodiales; family Pteridaceae; genus Ceratopteris; species Ceratopteris richardii. Next base: position 126,330,703 of record CM035423.1, on the reverse strand, counting down.
TGCAAATCAGCCTTGAAATCAGCAATATGCTTCTCAAGAGGACCAGTGAGCAGCATGTCGTCTACATAGACAACAATGATCAGAAGCACATCATTAGCACGCTTAACATATAAGGTGCTTTCAGTTGGACTGTTCTCAAAACCATGTGCAATCAGATAGGCATGTATTTTCTCATACCAAGCACGTGGTGCTTGCTTTAAACCATATAACGCCTTCTTTAACCTGCACACCTGGTTTTCATGCCCTTTCTGCACAAAGCCACGGGGCTGAAAAACATACACTTCTTCATGCAAGTCACCATTCAGAAATGCTGTTTTAATGTCCAACTGATGTACATTCCAACCATGATGGGCTGCAAGTGCACAAATGCTCCGAACAGTAGTCATACGGCATGTAGGTGCAAAGGTCTCATCAAAATCAATGCCTCTTTCCTGCGCATAACCCTTTGCAACAAGCCTAGCCTTATACCTGTCAACTGTACCATCAGGTTTACGCTTCAGCTTGTATACCCACTTAGTGCCCATGGCCTTGTTGCCAGGAGGCAAGTCACATAAAGACCATGTACCATTCTTCATTATAGCATCATATTCAGATTGCATAGCAGCCATCCAATTTTCTGAATTTTGTGCTTCATCAAAAGAAACAGGCTCATTCTCATCACAGAGACTAGATGCAGCCATAGCATAGCAATCTGATGCAAAGGAGGTACTATGAGAGCCTGAACAAGTACGATATGACAAAGGTGCATCTAATTTGCTGTCACGCAAAGTTTGCACCAGCCATTTTGGCATAGTTTTTGCCTGTTCAATATCAGCTCTCTCATCAACAAGTGCATCATGTAAATCTGCATCAGAAATGGAATGATCTGCATCATCATATGAAACCTGCAAAGGCTGAGAAGTTGCCTCATTAGGACCAGCGCTAGCCTGTCCACCTGTAAAAAGAGGCATCAAAGTATCATACATGTCTTTGGAGCTAACAGATGTCTCCTTAGTACATGAAAGCAATGGCTGAATAGCATCTTCCACAAAGACAACATCACGGCTAACCAGAATGTGTTTAGTCTGTGGATCATACAGACGATAGCCTTTACTTTCAGAACTGTACCCAACAAAACTACATTTTACTGCCTTATCATCCAATTTTCTGCGATGTTGTTCAGGCACTAATGCATATGCCAAACAACCAAAAACACGCAGATGAGCAACAGATGGCTTGCGGTCATGCCAAGCCTCATATGGAGTGATAGACTGCAACGCTTTGGTGGGACACCTGTTCAGTACATATGTTGCACACATGACAGCTTCAAGCCAGAAACTATGTGGTAAAGGCTGACTTTTGACCATGCACCTCGCCATCTCCATGAGTGACCTGTTCTTTCGTTCAGCAACTCCATTCTGTTGAGGTGTATACGGCACTGTACACTGGTGTTTTATCCCACGTTCAGCCAGAAATGCATTAAAATCTGAAGACATATATTCCCCCGCTCGATCAGAACGGAGGGTGCCCATTTTACATACTGACAGATTTTCAGCCAAAACCAAAAACTGTTTGAAGCACATGAACACTTCGGACTTTGCTTTGAGTGGATATACCCATGCATGCCTGGAAAAATCATCAATGAAAGTCACGAAGTAAAGGTAATTTCCAAAAGAGGGTGTCTGCATAGGACCACAGACATCACTATGTACAAGCTGCAATTTCTGCATAGCCCGAACTGAACCATCTTTTGGAAAGGAAGAACGCTGCATTTTGCCCAAAATACAGCCTTCACAAACATGTTTTCCAGGTGCCTCAAGTTTGGGCAAAGAGGACACCATTTCAGATTTCTGCAGGCGTAACAAGCTAGCAAAATTCAGATGACCAAAGCGTGCATGCCAAAGCTTTGCATCTGACATAGCCTGAGAATCATGAACTGCACATGCCGAATCATTCACAAATCTTTCATAGTCTATGAGCTTATACAGCCCACGACATAAAATGCCAGAAGCAATAATCACATCGCCATTTGAGAGATCATGGACTGTACACCTGTCATCAACGAATTTCACAACCAAGCGAATCTTGGCTAATGCAGAAACTGATAACAGGTTCTTTTTGATCCCTGGCACAAATAAAGCATCTGACAAAGTAAAAGAACTACCATGAGCAGTAGTCAGAATGATCTTACCAACTCCCATAACAGGATAAGAGGAGTTATTGGCGCATGTGACAGTATTCCCTGTAGGGGCAGGCTCGAGTGAAGAGAAGAAACTGCGCTGCGAGGTAATATGTTTGGTCGCCCCACTGTCAAAGTACCAAACATCTGAGTCTACTGCAGACATGCACTGATCATGAGAAGATGGGTCAAAACTGCAGACAGTAGTAAACGCCCATTCTTCTTCCTGCACAAGATTTGCAGACTCTGTTTTTGGTGTAGAGGCCTCTGCAACAACCATTCCAGCCTCTTTCTTCTTTGCCTCTTTAGCAGCCAGTTTTGGACAGTTCTTTATAATATGATCATTTCCTTTACAGTACTTGCAGAACAATTTCTGCTTTTCTGATTTCTTCTCATCTTTATCCTGGTTCTTCGATTGTGCAGCATTTGCAGATTTCTGCTTACTAGTAGAAGAGCTCCATTTTCCTTTGCCCTTCTGACTAGCCAGGAAAGCTTGATCTGCAACACGCATAATGGACCTGTTCTGCCTGGACTGATCTTCCTGCAACAGAACAGAGACTAATTCCTCAAATGACAAGGCATTCAGATTGCCTTTCATCATCAATTGAAGAGTAGAGGCAAAACTCTGATATGAATCAGGAAGGCCATTCAGAACGGTCTGCACAAGTGAGCTATCTGGTATAACCTCATCAGCAGAAATCAATTGTTCCTTCAGGTCTTTGATCTTTGTAAGAAAACTGTCCATCGAATCACCTTCATTCATGTGCTCACTCTCCAACTGTTTTCGGAGGTAAGCAACACGAGCCTCATTCCTAGCCTGGTACAAAGTGGTAAGTGTATCCCAAGCATCCTTTGCTGTTCTGCAAGAGCGAATGTGAGGAATAATGGCACGTTTGACAGACAAAGCTATCAATGCATGTGCCTGGGCATCTCTGCCATCCCATCGAATCTGCTCTGCAGTAGGTGCAACAGAAACAGCAGCACGAACAGGAATCTGCGGAATATCATCTTCGACACCATCTTCATCAGCTCCAACACCTGTATTTGCAGTACCTGTCGTTACAGGTGTAACAGGACGTCTTTCAACACCCTGCACAATGTTCCACAATCCTTTTGCAACCAGTACATGTCGCATCATATAAGCCCATAATGGGTAGTTGGTACCATCCAACTTATCCTCAACAGCCAACATACGGAATACATCACTGCTTTCAGCCATGGCCGGTGACTAAAATACCTTGATGCAGAAAATTGACTGTATCTCAAAAAGTTGAACAGAACTGCCCACACGAGTTCTGCTAGACCTGTAGCAGACTTCGAGACGCTTAAACTGGTGAACAGAAACTGGTATATACCTTTGGCACAAAAGGACGAAATAGCCTGCACAAGCACTACGATAGTGCGTTCGGAGGCCGAAACGAGCTCAGATCGCGATTTCGGCACCACAAAGCGAAGCGGTTTTGATCTCGGAAACACCCTGAGTATGCTCACCAAATTTTGTGTGAATCTGAGACTGCAAACGGAGGAGTGTCGACGGCGCCCTAGAAGAAGCAACGACCTGCTCTGATACCAATTGTTGGAGTTAGACGTCTGCGGAAGCACGCGAACAGCACAAGGAAGAAGAAGAAGCTTGGAGCACAACACACAAGACTGAATGTATTACTAGAGAATGTACAAAGATAAGTAGCCCATTAGGGCAATAGGCGTATATACAAGCCGGGGGAAAAAAACCTCCTAAAGAGGGAAAAAAGTGCCCCGGCGGTCCTAGAGTGTTCACACACATCACTACCTAAATATATCAACAGATCTGCCCCCAAAACTTTCTCAATTATTAAATGGTGAAGACTTTGAGGCTACCTATTTGCATTGTAGGTCAAGCTGGTGATTCAAACACCTAAATCATCAATCCAATTATCTTACCCAATCAAGGGCATGGAAAGCAAGATCAAAATCCATGGAGGAGAGAGAAATGAGAGAAAATGAAGAGAATTTAGAGTTAAAAGTGTTTCAAAACTTCTACAAAAGATATCTCTTTGTGCATCAAAGATATTTCCCCCTTTTTGCATATCAAAACATGTGGAACTAAATGTTCTGCATGTTTTCATCCTTAGAACTATGAAACAAACAACGTATAGAGAGAAACAAGGCTTCAAAAGCCTAGTGGGATTGACCTTACCTCACAACAGAGCTCACCACACGTGTACCGAGCCAGTAATGCACGGAAAAAGTCTCTCAACACCTTCATACCTCCTTGGGACACTCATTTTTCACCATATCCACCTCCATGGAGCAAGACAGAGGGTGGAAAGTGCATGAGAAGAGAGGATTACGAAATTTCCAAGAGTTCTTTATTCACCAAATGGTAAAAATCTACAAAATTGAGCTCTCTACAAATAATAGTGGCCTTTTAGTCACCCAAAAGTGGGCACTCTATTTAAAAATAGTCGTACACTACTTGTAGGTCTATTCTAACCGGTTGATTGAGCTACCTAACTTATGGTAGGTGAGGTAGTTACAATGATGAACTTTCCTAAAATCTTGGGAATTACAATACTAAATACATCCATAAGAATTTAAGGTTATAAGCTAAGTGGGAATATTACGAAAATGTATGGGGATTCCAAAAATTTTTATCTAAGTTTTTGTATTGGTTTGCTTCATCTTGCATCCTTTGTCTTTCTTGTCAGCTATGGAATCGAATCTAATCTTTAATTTGCAACACTCTCCTTCCTACATGTTGTTGTCCCTAACAGTGCATAGATGTTATGCAAGTCATAGTCTTTCATGACTTTCAGATACTTCTCATGCTCTTGTTACCTATTCTTTGTAGTGAGCATTGAGATTGTGTGATTTCATCTTACTTGCAGTGGTATATATGGTTCAGGTAGTTTGGATAGCTTCTTGTGCATGACTTATGATGCAAGAAATCTCGTGGTGAATCCAAAGTTGATCTTGCAGAATATTTCAGAGTGCCTTTAGGAGAACCCTATTTGGAAGGCTTCCTAGAACGTTTGCATAAAATGACTTCGTAAATCCTTCACTCTATCATAGAGAGACATGATGGTTTAAAATTTGGTGTCTCTCTAAGGTCATAAACCATGCACTTTTGCCATGCCTAAAAGCTTGTTGATTTGAAAAGGGTTTTGTTGCCCCTTTAAAGGCTATAAAACAATTCCACATGATGATGAATATCTTTCTTAGTTTTATATAAGTGGGATCTCGAATGCTATGAGTTTTCTCAATCCCAATCTCAAATGTGTAGAGCATATAATCCTCATTTTGTGTTGATCCCTTAGGTGGCCCTGTTATGAATAGATAGTTTAGCAGTTGTATATTCTTATGATTGGATCACATGACGTGGTAATATGCATCTCTCCTACCTCTTACAAATGGAGCATAGATTGGACTATAATGTACATGCTTTGGTGCTCTATTGAAGACTTAAAAGATGGGAGTTTTTCAGTAAGAACTATCGTCTCCATAGTGGATGCATGGAATCTTGGTATGGCTTGAATGACTTTGCAAATTCATTATCCAATTGTAATGTGAAGGTATCAAGGGGTAGGGACTTGTATTCCTTAATGAAACTTTCTCTGATGGCAGCCCATGGTGGTGGATATGGTAAATAAATCATATTGAGACTTGTCCCTTTGATGTCCTTGAGTAGGTGGTAGTCAATGACTAATCCCCCAAACTCCACACACAAATCGTGTATCAATTGATACCTAGTTTCTTGACCCATGTGTGTGGTTGTTATCTCATCAATGTAATCTTGACCTTCTATTCTTTTGGCTATTGAAAAAGTTCTTTCTAATGGGTCCATCTCTTGTTCTGGTTCTAGTGGTGGTGAGTATGGTTTTGTATAAAAAAATATCTTCTTCAATTATACCTTCAGGTCGAGCATGTGCTTGTGATTTCGCTCTTTTAGTTCTTGGATTTGTGCGTGTAAAGTTGTAATGGTATAGTCCTTGTTGATACTTTAGTATCATAGCTATTCGAATTCTTCACATACTGTTGTTAATTATGCTTAGAGAACTTCTAGTCAAAGATCTAGTGAGAATGGTTCTGAGGTAAGTGTTTGTCATATTTTATGATTTTCTCTTCATCTTTACCATTGTCCTCCATAAAATGTTGTATTGATAATGCAAACTAATCTTTATGTCTTTGGCATGTTTCAACTTTAGTTGTTCCGAGATAATTTCATTGATTTGTTACTCATTGGATTTTCATAGTGTTTTTGTGTCCATCATAACTAAGGTATATGTTGCCCTTAAAATCATTAATTCTTGTTGAGCAGAAAAAATATTGATCACATAAAGAGAGAATTTTGCATTAACCCATTGAGAAGCTTTCACATAAATACATTGCAGCACAGACCATTTGCTCTCTCAATATTTCATATAAACAAGCATTGTGCAGCAGAGAAACACTGCTACGAGATTTAATTAAGGTTATCTAACGTACCAATCCTGATGTCTGAAAATTTGAGTTGATCTCTGACACTGGATTCAATAACAGTACTATAAACTTTCATTTGTTGACAGTGTTTTAAGCTTATAAAAACTAGTGTCCAATGTATGAAGAGTTTGCAGTTACATATTGTACATCCCCGCATCCCTTAAAATGACAAGTACCCCTGTACCCCTGCTACAGTGCATTTGTACAGCACTCGCAAAAAAGGATTATACAATGGCCAATCATGTACAGACCCTTGAATGTTACTTGACAATCATAGGCATATGCACTGACCGATATCAGTTTTCAGCAAAATCACCTGTTAATTATTAGAGTATCTTCAGGCCACCCTGAATGTGAAGCCTAATTCTTAGGGTCTTCTGCAGCTCATGCTTCAGTGAATGTGCAGGTTTATATGTGTCTACACACTGGTAGATTTGATGGTTGAAATTCAGATGATCTTTCCCCCTCTTTTACTCATGTATGATGCATTAATCGAATAAGATCAACAATGTGTATCCCACCACATCCATACCACATTCCAACATCTTATTACACCTTTGTCCCATGACTACTCAAGTCTCAAAAACTAAGATGTTCAAGAACTCATTTTTTTCATTTTCATTTCCTTCTTTCACGAGGTATTCAAAATGTCCCTGGTTATTCTGTTTGGCTTACAGCCATAACTGGCCATGTTCTGATAAAGGTCAAGTGCCTCCTCCCCTTCACCCCCCTTACACAATCTTGCTATCAGAGAGTTAAAAACCACCACATCAGGTTGAATACCTCTGTTTTTCATCTCTTTAAGTAAGTTCATAGCCTCTTCAAACTTCCTGGCCCTCCCAAGCCCATCTATCATGATGCTCATCATTAAATCCTTATAGATCTTTTTCCCGTCTTCAAAAACAGAAAATGCTTTTTCAACTTGTCCAGCATCAACCATAGCTTTCAGGATCGTACCATATGCAATAGTGTCTGGTTATCACACCCATGCCACATTCCAACATGTTATCACACCTTTATCCCATGACTACTCAAGTCTCAGAAATTAAGATGTTCAAGAACTCATTTTTTCATTTTCATTTTCTTCTTTAATGAGGTATTCAAAATGTCCCTCGTTATTCTGTTTGATTTACAGCCATAACTGGCCATGTTCTGATAAAGGTCAAGTGCCTCCTCCCCTTAACCCCCCTTACACCATCTTGCTATCAGAGAGTTAAAAACCACCACATCAGGTTGAATACCTCTGTTTTTCATCTCTTTAAGTTCATAGCCTTTTCAAACTTCCTGGCCCTCCCAAGCCCATCTATCATGATGCTGTACATCATTAAATCCTTAAAGATCTTTTTCCCGCCTTCAAAAACAGATAATGCTTTTTCAACTTGTCCAGCATCAACGATAGCTTTCAGGATCGTACCATATGCAATAGTGTCTGGTTATCACACCCATACCACATTCCAACATGCTATCACACCTTTATCCCAGGACTACTCAAGTCTCAAAAATTAAGATGTTCAAGAACTCATTTTTCATTTTCATTTTCTTCTTTATTGAGGTATTCAAATCGTCCCTGGTTATTCTGTTTGGCTTACAGCCATAATTGGCCATGTTCTGATAAAGGTCAAGTGCATCCTCCCCTTCACCCTCCTTACACAATCTTGCTATCAGAGAGTTAAAAACCACCACATCAGGTTAAATACCTCTGTTTTTCATCTCTTTTAGTAAGTTCATAGCCTTTTCAAACTTCCTGGCCCTCCCAAGCCCATCTATCATGATGCTGTACATCATTAAAATCCTTATAGATCTTTTTCCCGTCTTCAAAAACAGATAATGCTTTTTCAACTTGTACAGCATCAACCATAGCTTTCAGGATCGTACCATATGCAATAGTGTCTGGTTAACACACCATACAACATTCCAAAATGCTATCACACCTTTATCCCATGACTATTCAAGTCTCAAAAATTAAGATGTTCAAGAATTCATTTTTTCATTTTCATTTTCTTCTTTAATGAGGTATTTAAAATGTCCCTGGTTATTCTGTTTGGATTACAGCCATAACTGGCCATGTTCTGATAAAGGTCAAGTGCCTCCTCCCCTTCACCCCCCTTACACAATCTTGCTATCAGAGAGTTAAAAACCACCACATCAGGTTGAATACCTCTGTTTTTCATCTCTTTTAGTAAGTTCATAGCCTTTTCAAACTTCCTGGCCCTCCCAAGCCCATCTATCATGATGCTGTACATCATTAAATCCTTATAGATCTTTTTCCCCTCTTCAAAAACAGAAAATGCTTTTTCAACTTGTCCAGCATCAACCATAGCCTTCAGGATCGTACCATATGCAATAGGGTCTGGTTTACACCCCTTCTTCTTCATTTCCTTGAACATATGGAATGCATCCTTCACATGACCTGTCTTTCCTAACACTTGAATCATTGTACTGTATGTTACAACTGTTGGTTGGATACCTGCTCTACGCATCTCATCCAAAATCTGCCTGCATCTCTTGACATCTTTCTGTTTTCCATGCACTTTCAACATTAAATTGTATGTCCCTGCATCAGCAAGGGACAACTGTTTTACATCTTGGAAGACTTGACATGCTTTCTCAATGTTCTTATCTTCATAATACTTCTCTATCAGATCATGATATGCAACAACATATGGCTGGCAATTGTCAGCCTGCATGACTTGAAACACTTTCCGAACAAGATCTGGTTTGTCTAGTGCTTTGAAACCATCCACTAATGCCAAATAAGTGGCAACGGTGGGCTTCGAACCAGCCGATCTCATCTCATGAAGAACCTCCAATGCTGCATTTGGCTTCCCAGATTTGCTGAGATTCAAGACAAGTGCATTATACACATAGTCATCAGGAGATCCACCTAGCTCCTTGAGGCCCTTGAATAGTTGTTGTGCTTCATTCATCCTGCCAGATTTACCTAAACCCCTTATTAGACATGAAAAAGTGAAGTTATTGGGCTTTACACAACAGTCTACCATGTGACCAAAAAAAGCAATGGCCGCATCAATTTCTTCTGCTTGCACTAAAGCACATATGAGAGTGTTGTACATTGTCAAATTAGGCTCTAAACCTTTCTCTTCCATTTCCTTTACAATAGTATAGAGTTCTTCGGCTTTACCACTCTTTGCAAGCCCCTTCACAAGAAAAACATACGTGTTCATATTTGGTGCCGTACCCTTTGCTTTCATCTGCTTGTACAGAACCAATGCATCATCTGGTCTATCCAATCTCCAATGAGAATCGATCAATAGATTGCAAACATAAAGGTTTGGAAAAAATCCATTTTCAAGCATCTTATCATACATAGTATAGGCTTGTATCTGACATCCTGCTTTCACTAAAATATCAATTATTATGTCAAAGCTATAAGAGTCTGGCTTGATTCCATGTTTCTCCAACCTTTCAAAAGCAGAAACAGCATCCATAAACAAGCCAACGCTCGCATAAGCCCTTGCAACAACATTAAATAAATTTGGAATAAGGACAATATCATCATTCAACATATCCTCCAAGAGTTTCTGAATGCTCTGCATCTCCTTGGCATTTCCAAGAATCTCAAACATCTTACTATATGTAAAACCATTATGTGTGTAGCCCTCTTTCTGTTTTAGCCAATAGAAAAAACCCAACGCAACACTTGGGATGGACTGCAATTTCAAAATTGCAACAACATGATACGAATCTAAATGCGCATCCAATTGGTTTAGCTCATCAACAACAGATGGACACCATGAAGGTCCAGCAAGGATGCCTACGACCCTCTCCACAATCTGATTGAAATCAGACTTCTTATGCCTCACAAATGTGGACCGAACTGGAAGTGGAGGCCAAGCACGCTCAGTACACTCATCATCTTCTATCTGCGATGCTACAGTCAACTTACCACTTACTACATTTTCAATGGGCACTGCATCCACAAACATCTCTGGTGGTATTGAAAAGCTTTTCCTGGAATCCTGCTGACGAAATAGACTACAAATGTGTGAAGAGCAGAGAAAATGCCCCGCAATGCTTTTTCTCGCTGCATAGATGGACATTGAAATGTTGTTTGCCATTGTCCAGTTATGGACACACATCCATGCTCCTCATGTCCCTCCTCTGCTACCCGTCCGTGCATGTTCCCACGAAGGCGGAGAGGAAAATCACTTGCTTGTTACATGCAAGCGCTCTTTTGGCGACATTTGATCATGACGCTGATACCCTCAGTCCCCCTTTCTTCGCCATATTTTTACAAGTTCTAATGAGGGGCAGTAGAATCAAGTGTTTTTACTTCATGTAAAGCCTTTTTTTTTTTTTTGTTTTTTTTTTCATAAAAGGAAATTCAGCCGTAGCCTACTCTTTCATGTTAGAATTAATAAAAGAACAAATATACAATGAATGACTTAGTGCCCTTGGGATCTCCTATATCTCACAAAGCAAGGGTATAATGGTCCAAAAGCTATGATAAACCACAACCGATAGGATATCTAGGATTCGACAAGAGACAAATGTTTTTAAAGAGAGTTATTGAGAAGTTTAATAATTTTTCCATCGCTTTCGTGAGCAACCCACTTACTTTTAATCTTGTTGTTTTCCAATACAAACATCTTATGGTGTCTGAAAGCCGAGGAGTTTTTACAATTACATATTCTTCTACCTAATAGGTATAGAGATTTTTCAATCAACCACTCTTTCTGATGACCATCAAAGTTGATCACACATCTTTCTTTCCATATCTTCTAGAGCACTTCCCCTTTGATGGCATTCCACAAAGCAGAAGAGCAACCAATTGTTTCTCCAAGTAATGCTTGTTTCCAATTGATTTGCCTTGTTAAGCTCAAAATCTTTGCGAGAGACTGCCAGATCGGGAAGCTTCTACGGCAAGGGAAGAAGAGATGGCTAAGGTCCTCTCTGCCTCGGACGTGATGCTTATACCAATGAGGGGCCCCACAGATTTTATTAGCTTTGGCATTGGTCGAGATACCACGATGGAGGATTTGCCACATAAGAACCAATTTTTTTGTTTTCAATGAGAGGGTGCCACACGTCCCCACACACGACTTGCCATTTGGTGTTATACCAGTTCTGACGCCATCCCTTGTTAAGGGAGATATGCAAGTCAAGGTTCTTATGTAACCTCAGAATTGTGTCTAAGTTATTATCATTGGTCTATCTTAACCCTTCAATCTGGGGGTCATTCCCAAGAAGGAGACGAGTCTTTGAGTTTCTTGTGGCGGATGAGATTCCATGTAGTTTTGCATGTACATTATGATAATTAGGACATAATCCCTCATCGTTATGATAGAGATAAGATTTTACATGGATTAAAATAAAATTTGTTTTTAGAAAACAAGATGATTATAATGTATAATTATATATCTTCTTCATTTGAAGCTCAACTACCCAAAGCAATTCAAGAGTTCTCACTCTTACACTTACAGATAACATCATGATCTGCAAAGACCCATTTTGATTTTCATATTAGGATCTTACTGATCTAGATGTGTATAAAATAGCTATTTATGATACATGTGTTGATATATTTTGTTATAACTTATGGAATATGTTGAACAATGCATTGAGTGGAGTGTTAAATTATTAATGTATTAATGTGTTTTTGATGTTTTTGATATAGCAGCTTAAGGTTTATGATGAGCGTGCAAGGCGTGAAAGGGCGGATATCAATAATCTGAATTATAATTTATTTAGTTTGTAAAAAAAGCCGCGTAGAAGGTTCTATTGTTAGACCCAGTTAGAAAAGTAATGGTTAAAATAAGGGTCATTGTAGACCGCAGTTTCTGTTATTGAAAGCAATGGCTTTCTGTAAAAGTTACCAACTTTTAGTTTCACGCTTGTTTTTCGAAGCCACTCTCATGTAACCACTCTTTTCAACATAATCCAAAATTCCTATAAATGCATGCACTCTGTGGACTGTTGAAACAGGGTGCATGGGGGGATATTGCACCCAATACGGCATTCTGTCTCGTCTCTTGTTGTCTCTATTCCCTCTGTGTTTTTTGTATTCGTAACCTCTGTTTGCGCGTGAGCAAGATCCTGACAATAATGGTATCAGAGCTCTGCATGCAACAATACGGAGGGTTCTGTTTCCATTCTCGTTTCCGATTCCTGTTCCTGTTCCGGTTTCGGTTTCTGTTCCTGTTCCAGTTCCAGTTCCAGAACCAGAACCTATGTTTGCACCTATGTTTGCTCCTTCTGCTTACTCCAAGGCGTCGACTAAGGCAAAGAACTTAGGCAATACATTGGCAACATTGGCACCCAAGGCTCCCTTGGCAACCGTTGGCAGTCGTTGGCTACGCGCGAGGCAATTTTAATTTTGAGTGACAATAGAGAGTTTTAGATTCCCTAAGGTAGGAGGATTTGAACCCACAACCTCCTACTTACAAGGGAAGTACTTTTACCACTACACTCTTTCTTAGAGTTGTCATTCTAGTTCTCTCCTCTTATATTTAACATAAGTTGTATTTTTTCTTACTTTTCAAGGCGGCACAGTGCGACGCGACGCGGCACATCTCAGGGTACATCTTGTCAGGGTACACTTCCCAGGGTACATTCACACAGGGTACAACAGGGTACATCCAGAAAGGGTGCATTATGTTAGGGTACATTTCTTGAGGGTACATCTTGAGAAGAAAGCACTAGCTTAAGGGTCCAAGAGTACCATGGAGGATTACAGTAATTCACCTCTACCTGAGGCAACAATCGAACAACAACTAGAGCTTTTGCGGCATGAGCTTCGAGGAGCTCAGAATGAGATCTAAAACATGATGAAGTCCTCCAAAAGATACAAACTGAGGAAGACAACCTTACGAGAATAGTAAAAGCTGTTATTTCTGCCCAATCTGATGTTACTCATTCAAAGATTGGTGCTAGAAACTACTAGTTTCTACGATTTGATGGCCGAAAGGATGGGCCTTTAGTCCTTTCTTGGCTGTCATAATTTGATGATTTTTATACTAATGAAATGTATGCTGAAAGTGAAAAAGTTAAATTTTCCACTAACTATTTAGTAGGAAAAGCTCAACCCTGGTGGAATGTCCTGTGGCACTGATGCTAGAGATGCATTTGATGTTGTTCTCTATCATCAGATTGTTGGATTCTTGATTTACTTATGCATTACTCGACTACATATTCCGTTTGTTGTCTCACAGATGAGCAGGTTTATGCATTGCCCAAGTGTCAAGCATTGACAAGCGATGAAGCACATCTTTCGCTACTTGAGTGGTACCCGTCTACTTGGGTTGTTTTATCCCAAGGGGGGTCCACTACCGCCAGATTTGCATGCTTTTTTTGACTCTGACTAGGCTGGTTGCTATGATACTCGTGTGTCCACTAGTGGTTTTTGCTTCATGCTTGGTAGCTCATGCATATCTTGGCTGAGCAAGAAGCAACCTACTATGGTCACTCCCAGTTGTGAGGCTGAGTATAGGGCAGCTTTCATAGCAATTGTTGAGTGTGTATGGCTCAAATGCCTTATGGTCGATTTGGGTGTTGGTCAATTTTCTGCCACCACCATCTTCACTCACAGTTAGAGCACATTGGCAGTTGCGAGGAACCCTATGTTACATGCTCGCACTAAGCACATTGAGGTGCATTATCATTATGTGAGGGAGAGATTCCTTGTTAGAGAGGTCAGCTTGGCATGTGTGCCCATGCAGGAGAACATTGCAAACCTTTTCATGAAGGCTTAGCCTAGGGAGAAGTTTGAAGCTTTCTGCAAAGCTTTGGGCTTACTTACTTTTGTGGATTGATTCCACATAGCTTGGAACTTCCTTATACATGAGTGCAAGCTCCTTGTTCACCGCATCACTCCCAAGGGGGATTTGTTGATACATTTTGGTAGTGATGTGTGTGAACACACTAGGACCACCAAGGCACTTTTTTCCCTCTTTAGGAGGTCCCCCCCCCTTTTTATGCCTATAGCCCTAGTGGGTTACTTATATTTGTAAATTCTAATGGTAATACATTCAGTATTGTGTGTTGTGCTCCAAGCTTCTTCTTCTTCCTTGTGTTGTTTGCATGCTTCCGTAGATGTCTAACTCCAACAACATGAACCTACAAAACATGGCACTTTTGATATGCAAAATAAAACACTCATGAAACATAGTTCCAATAGGCGTGGCAACAATAGATTTGCAAATTTACTACTTTTATACCCTAAAAATTAATGAGATGACACAAAGCTAAAAGTTTCTAATGCAAAAGACATTAGTCATAGCTTTTCTCTAGGTTTCCAAGAGGTTTAAAGATCTAAGGCTGCATCAAATCTAGATAAATTGTATAGGGAGCCAAAAAAGACAAAACTGAAGAAGAATCCATGCTTATTGTTCTAAATAATTCATACCTTTCCATAGTTGGGGCGCTCAGCATCTTAAGAATATATGTTCCTCACTTTTCTCTAAACTTGCATAGATTAACATAATATTATATTCTTTATTCATCTCCAAATAAGCTAAATCTCTCTCTCTCTCTCTCTCATAGGGGAAACAAATAGACGTTTAGGAAAATAAGAATACACATAAATCTACACACACGCACACGCACATGCACACACACACATACACACACACACATACATATACACACATATATATATATATATATATATATATATATATATATATATATATATATATATATATATATATATATATATGTGTATATGTGTGTGTGTGTGTATGTGTGTGTGTGTATGTGTGTGTGTAGCTAGATAGATAGATAGATCAATTCTATATACGAGTAAATATCCCCCTAGAGCCAATAATAGAGAAAAGCATAAACTAATGTCCCTTGCAAAATTCCATAGCATTATCGATGGACAATTCTATCAATATTTTGTTCAAGAAGGCATCTATAGAAGATGTCTCAGAGAAGAAAAAGCAAAGAATGTGCTAAAAGCCTTACATGATGAGCCGTGTGGTAGATACTTCACAAGAGATTTGACTGGCAAGAAAGTCCTATTGGCAGCATACTAGTGGCAGACCCTATTCAAACACTACCATGCTTAGTATAAAAGAAGTGATAGACCAAGAATATGTCTGACTCAATTTCTTTTTGAGAATTGACAAGTCATAAGAGGATTTCCCAACAACCAACATATCATCAACATAAAGTATCAAGCATATCAAGCTACCATCTAAGCACCTCTTTGTGTAGAGACAATGATCCCAATTGCTTCGAGGATAGCCTTGAGACTTCATAAAAGCATCAAGCTTTTGTTAGCATTGTCTAGGGGATTTTTTAAGCCCATATAAGCTCTACTTCAGCGTATAGACTAGACTTTCTTTGCTAGGATTACATAACCCTCTCGTTCTTCCATATAGATCTCATCTATAAGATCTCCATGGAAGAAAGGAGTTTTCACATCCATTTGGACTAGCTCTAAGTCCTCCATTTCAAAGAATCCAACTTCCAAGAAACATTCAAAGGGTACTCATCTTAACCACCAGAGAGAAGATCTCCTCAAAATCAATACCATCTTGTTGCTTAAAACCCTTTGCGATACTTTGGAGAAGCACTATCCGATGTGAATTTTAGCTTATATACCCATTTACATGGTAAGGCTTTCTTGCCCTTTGGAAAAGGTACTGAATCCCAAGTATCATTCTTGTGAATAGAATCCAACTAACTCTTCATGGAGCACTCCCACTTAAGATGATCCTTTGTCAGCATGGCCTCTTTGTAGCAAGAAGGCTCACAAGCATCTATTAGCATAACAAAATCCAAACCTAGAACACATCTATCAGGTGGATGTAAGATGTGTAGAGCATCTCAATGGTTGTTGAACATGAACATTTATAAATTGATCTAATCAGATATTCTTTTGAACATCCCTATGTGCAACATTTTTATGCATGCTGATTGGAGCACTAGTATCCTCAAACACCACTCTTGTCACTTCAACCTCCTTAATGGTCGAGAAGGACAATTTGGATATTGCTTATGGGATCTTCTCACTCTGATCATTGATTGTGTTTCAAGATCCCATAAGTAATATCCAAATTGTCTTTCTTCACCATATCCAAGAAAAATGCATTTCTTTGACTTATGCTCCAACTTTTGTCTATGATTCTTGGGTATATGACCATATGCTTCACACCCAAAAACTCAAAGATGATCATAATATGGTGCCTTCCTTGTCCATAACTCTTGTGCCACTTTCAGACCTTTGACAATACTAGGTGAAAAAGTTGTAGTCAATAGTGCTTCTGCCCAAAATCCTTGTGAAAGGTTTGCATGATGCAACATAGAAACTACTCTATCCTGAATAGTTCTATTCATCCTTTCCGCTACACCATTCTATATTGGGGTATAAGGAGCTATAAATTCTCTGCAAATTCCTCTAGAGTGACAGAAAAGAGTGAATTCATATGAGGTATACTCACCCCCATTATCTAAATGTAACGTGTTGAGCTTTGTTCTTTTTTATTCTCAATTGAAGCAAGCCATTTTTTGAAGTATGGAATATCTCATCCTTCAATTTGATAGGATATACCCAAAGTTTTCTAGTAGCATCATTTATGAAAGTGACAAAGTAAAGAGAACCACCTAATGACCTTGTTGTCATTGGACCATACACATCTGTATGGATGCAATCTAAAGGCAAGATTGAAGAGTCAATGTGCATTCTTAGTTTGCTTTCCATATTGACAATGCTCACAAAATGAAAAATCAGAGAAAGATAACATAGGCAAGTAGCCAAAATGAGAAAGATTTTCCTTTCCACTATGAGATATGTGGCCCAAATGTTGATGCCAAAAACAAGCCATAGGATGTTCAAGAATATCTAACAATTGTTCTTTCTATGATACAAATAAAGTATATAGTGAGCCAAATTTGCTTCCTTTTGTAATAACCATATTGTCCTTTGATATGAAAAAAGATTGAGCATAGAAAACCACCTTGTAACCAAGGTCATCAAGTTGACCAACTGACGTCAAACTGTTGGAACATCAAGCTTACACTATGCTTGAGGTTGATTTGATCTACATCAAAGGGTATCGTGTCGAAAGAATATCCGCTGGAGAGTTCTTTTTCTTATGCTCATTTATTGTATTTTTTGAGAGATTTTTGATGGTTTAATTACCGTTCTAAAAGCCTTGAGCTTTACACATGTAAAGGTAGAAAGATAGAGCCCAAATCCCACGAATTTGTGGTGGTTGAAGTTGCATTCAATCAAGCAATCAATCACCTAAAAGTAGATCAAACTAGATCTTCACTTTTCCTAGATTGTAGGAAAGTGACTTGATTCCCTCCAACAACCATTCCCACCTTCATTTGAATTCAAATTTCACTTGTAGAAGTCTTGGAACACTCCTAGAGTCTATATAAAGACTTGAAATCACTTGTACATTACATGGAAGCAATATACATACACTTGTGACCATCATTGTCTTGCTCCTTCAATTCTCTGCATCATCTTCTTTGCCAACAGTAATCTTGCAGAGGCTGCTGCTCTCTCTCTAGAGCTCCAAATTGAGTGCAAGATGGCTCATTGGAAAGCTATAAGTGTTTAGTTTATGCCTATACATTTTCATAGCATTTGGTTCAGTATAGTGGGAGAAATCTGAATTTTTCTATCTCGGGGTCAATCTCTACGTATTCCTGAAAAATAGGAAGTACCACCGGTGAATGCCGCATTCATTCCTATAGCATATTTTGCTTATTCCTTATACTTTTGTGCATTCCATACACTAAACCCTATGTGTATCACTCTCATAAAAGGATTTTTTCTCATTGTAATCACGCTGGTCGCTATGGGCATTTGAAGTTCATTGTCTCTTCCATAGATAGTAAGTTTTTTGAGCTAGTCGATTCGTGAAACCTATCTGTTTTGTATCGGCTCATTCTCCTTGATGCTCCAAAGTACATACTATATTTTTTTGCACTTATCGCATGCCTATAAGGTCTATTTGAGTCTCCGTAAGCTCAAGGGCTGGTCTTGTGCCAGTTGGCTTGACCAAACTTCGTCGCTTCGAAACGCACTTTTCTACCTTCTACAAGCTTCTCCAAGTTATTTCACAAACTACATGATAATTGAGGTACATGGCACACATTATGCATAGTAAATTTTGAATCATCAATGAAATACACAATGACATCTCCAATCTTGACAACATCACACTTGTAAGAGTCATCAAGTCTCACAGTATCAAGAGATTGTTGCATAAGTAGATAACTATTATCTATGTGGTGTCACATGGAAAGAAGCACCAAAATCTAGCAACCATGTGTTGGAAAGAGAATCATCCATAAGAGCCTCAGTAGGCATAGTACTTTCAAGTGCTGACACATCAACATCATCAAAAATAGCATTGATTTCTTCAATCTTCAAGTGCCAACACATCAACATCATCAAAAATAGCATTGATTTGAATTGAAGTAGATGGTGCAGGTAACTATTTAACATATCCATCAACATTCATCCCTTTACCTTCAACATTCTTTAGCGCATAGCAATATTTTTTCATGTGTCTTTTCTTATGAAAATAATGGCATACCATAGCCCTCTTCCTTGATTTACTTCTACTCTTATTTCATTGACCATTCTTTTCCTTGTTCTTGCTCCTACCACATTGTTGATTCTTTACTTGGTAGGAATCACAAACATTATAAGCATATCCACTCACAGTGCCAACCATAGATTTTCTACAAATTTCCTCACTCAAGAGTGCTCCACATATGTCATCATAGACCAATTTACCACTAGGTGCACTATTGGTAATAGTTGTATAAAATGTATCCCATGATGATGGCAAGGTGCATAACAACAAGACTACTTTCATTTCATTATCCATGTTCATTTTATGAGTTTGTAACTCAAACAAAATAGGATCAAACTCATTTAGATGAGCAACAACACTATTTGTGCCCTTCATGTGAAGATCATATAATTTTCTCATTAAATACACTTTATTTGATGTCGTTTCTTTTTCATATGTATTGTATAACTTCTTCCAAAGCTCCTCTACAATTTCATAGTCCAATACTATAAAGTAAACATTATCTACCAGGTGCAATTGAATGATAGACCTAGCCATTTCATTTAACTCATCAGAATCATCTTCATCCATGTTAGTAGGCTTCTTTGAGATTCCATTTACTAGCTTCCATTGCCTCCTTTGAATCAACACATCTTTAATATAATTCTTCCATAGAGAAAATTTTGTGCCATCAAAATTTCGGATCTCAAAGTGTTCTTTGCAGTGCAAGTTATAGCTTCCCTGATCCATCAGATGTGCCTGAGTCCTTTGATGCCATGATGATAGAAAATTGAATAGAATGATAATGGAGCTAGAAGAGTCCAAACACCACTAAGGCTCAAAAAGGATGACCAAGTGTCAAATTCTAGGAAATCATTCACTAGATTCTTCCTCGAAAAATAAATTGATGAACAGTAATGAAAAACCAAAACGATTATGTGAGAATAATTGTGATCACACCAATATGTGTATCAAGGAGTAAATCAACCACTGTGTAGTTGACAAATCCAAAAAAACTGGAAAATTTTTGCCAGAGTATCCTCTACAAAATGAGTGTATGACTAATGTAAAAATATCACAAAACTACAAGTACTAACATGTTAACCTACATAGTGAATCACGGACTCCACTTAGTCACCCAAAAGAAGCCAACTAGGCTTATCAAGCACTAATGAACAACGAGCATACATCTCCTATGGCAAGGCTAGGTAAGTCTTCCACCTACATCATCGAAGAGGCCCCAAAATTTGGGTGTCTCCCAGTTAAGAAAACCTCGCCACAACTCTATTTATCAAACATAAAAGGCTTTATGCAAAAAAACATTACCGCTATATCAATGACCACATGGATGTACATAAGTAATATCCACAACAGCATACATAGTCTATATGTGCTCAATATATCCAATAAAATGGCACTGAAAGGGCTGAATCCATAGTCCAAGTACTAGGCAAAGACACCTGCAAGTGTCTTTCAACTCTATTCTTTAGTCTCAAGAAACTTCCATAGACTTGTGGTGACTACTACGGCGACAACTAAAACCCTCCAAGAGATCTGTAGATTTATTAGTGTGGCTGAAAACATAGCCCCAAAGGTGAATATTTGTTGTCAAAGAATTACAAAGATCACTCTTCTTGATGTTCTTGAACCTGTGTAAAGAGAACTATGCACAAAAGTACTTCAAAATGGCTCCAACAATCACCCCAAAAATGCTTCAAAACAAGCTTTGAAAGCAAAGAATGAAGCTCGTTAAAGTGTCAGAACACGTTTAAACGTATTTGGGTTGTTGGGAGTGGAAGGGGTCTGTAAAAACAGAGGCCCTATACTTGGTTCCCAAAATAACAGCTTCAGTTACAGCAATCTACTGATACTGAGAGCTCTATCAAGATTCTGTTGTACTTAGGCATGTACAATTCTCGTCTTAGCTCAGCCAACGTGTACCGTGTACACTAAGATGCCCTACTGTTCCGCACACCAACTTACTGTACTACAAGAGAACAGGAATCGTAATTCAACCTTACCGAATAGGTACATCTAACCAACAACACCGAGGACCACAAATTACAACCCAGGGTTCTCAGAACACTACCGCAGTTACACAGCCTTTATTCAACAGATTTCCGCACATTACAAGTAGAGCGACATCACGACACAATTAATTAGTAGATCAAAGGCAATAGAACCCCTATAAAATAACTTGTTCAGACCAACAGTCGGTTGATCTCACTGAACATCTATGAAACTAACAAACACCAGTATCGATAACAAAACAATAGACGAGATAGATGCTCCAAATTACCCAACCAGACACACAGTAACGTCCCAGCTCAGTCATCCAGATGAGTCGTCACGCTAAATCAAACTCCGAACAGACAAAATAAAACACAGATGCGAATAGAATACACAGAGCACTCAAGAATTTAGACAAACAACGCGTAGACAATCACCCAGACGGACAGTCTGGTGATTCTATCACGAATCATTGTCACTAAGCATCTCTTTTCATTGCTTTATATAAAAGATTACATGGCATATGTGTAACAACTTTTCGTACGTGCGCAAGGATATAAAAAGATTCTTGATTTTACAACTGCCAATCCGACGGCCGACTAACACTCTGGCACGCACGGTGGACTTGAACCCGCAGGTTTTTACAGAATTACTGGTCTTCGATAATGCCTTCTAAGTACATATTTCTGGCTAATCTAAAGGTTCGTGTGATCTTTTTCTTTAGGGTTTCTAACATTTGTTTGAGGGTTTCCGGCTCTACTAGTTGCGCATCTACTCGTACAGAACTTAAAGCTATGGCTTCGGAGAGTAGAATCTCTGCCTGAGTTTGCAGAAAAGCCTCTTGTAGGTAGAAGTCGTTGGATAGGGCTGCATCTCTGGAAATCTTCATTTCTTGCACTTGTTGCTCCATCTTGCTTACTCTTTCCTTCTGATTTTCTAGTTGGTTCTCCCTTCTTTCGATTTCTTGAATCTGAAAATTTACGGTCCTAGTGTATGACTCTCTTTCGTGTCGGAGATCTGATATTAACTTCTGTGTTTGAGCTTCCTTGGTCAAATAGTGTTTGAGCATGTTATTGACATTTGATAAATTCTCGTTTGTTCTGTGAAGTTCTTCTTATGTTATCTTAGCCTCCCTCTGCTGTTCTTGGCTTTTCTGTACCACTTCGTCGAGTTGCACTCTGGTCTCTTCTAATAAATTCCCTAATGCGACTCTGGCATCCTCCTTATCCTGTAGCTCTAGCTTCAATTGACTGATTTCGGCAGTTGCATTATTTAATAATTCTTCCTTTTTCGTGAGCTCAGCCATCGCCGCATCTCTCTGACTGGTAACCACTTCCTGTTCGGTAAGTCTGGCCTGTAATTCCTTCAACTGTTCTTGTAGGGATTGGTTTTCGGCTTTGGCAATGAGCAATTCTTCCTGTAGGGGGCTGATGTCAGCCTCTAGTACATCTACTTTATGTTGTAACTCATTCCGGATGTTATCAGTGACTTCCCTCATCTGGAATGGTAATTGCTGTGATAGACTGATCAACATCTGTCCCATATTTGCAAGCTGCGAAAATACGGGGAGTGTGGGGAGCGAAAGAAGATTACGGGGTTGAGAAGAGGATTCTGTGAGCAGCTATTGTGAGTTTGGTGGAGAATAGTTTAGGGATGAGGAAGAAGAGGTAGTGGGTTCTTCAATGAGGATGGGTGGAGTAGGGATAATGGGGTTGAGTGGAGGTTCTGGTGGAGGAGTGGGAAGAACAGAATTTGATTGGGTTACCTTATCGGTTTGTTGTGTAGTGTCTGCGGCTGTGGACTCAACTGCCTTAAGTAGCTCTTCAAGAACTTCTTTAGCAATTTGTTCCTCTTCTTGTTGATGTTGTTGCTCAGAGTGTTGCTGGGATGCTTCTTCTGTAGAGCTTGTCTCGGCTTCAGTATGCTCTTCCTGTTCTTGTTGCCCTTCTGATGACGACTGCGCGGATGATTCGTGTTGCATCGATGTGGCGGTGTCGTGAAAAGTTTCTTCATCTTGTTTGTCTTCTTCCTTGTTATCTTCTTGGTTTCCTTCGGCTAATCCGTGAGCTTCACTTTCAGATGAGCTGATCCTGATTCTCTTCCGGCGGAAGAGTTGATTGAGCTCCTCTTCATCATCTTCATCGTCCTCCAAGATATGTGCAGACTCTTCATGTCTTAGGACCAGGCCTATGGGTGGAGGTTGTGCTGCCAGAATTGCCGGAAACACGAAAGAGATAATGTGCGGCAATCTGGACCTTGGCGTTCCTCCTTTGTTCACTTGTTTAATGATTGCTACGCATTCCTTGTGAATGTTCTGGAAGAAGTATGACGCGAAATTCACTGGTTCTCGGGCTGGTTGAGTAGAAGGGACGCGATATGCCGTAAGTTCGCTTCTGGAGGTTAAGGATTGCTACTAAGAACTGAAGGGCGGATCTCTCTGGTTCCGGTCGACATAGAATAGCGTATTCGTTTGAGGAATACCTAGGAAACAATTCTATCATTCTGGCGACAGGCAGACTCGGGCCATTCTCTCGACCTTGCGAAGGTAGTCGAAACGACTCATCGAAGGTTTGGAAGGTGATTACTGTTCGGGAGGGTAAGGATGTGATCGCCCAACTTCGCTCGTTGGCAGGTGTTTTAGCGATGGCGGAGATGATCTGGGCAAAGAAGGGGTGGGATTCCACTGAATGCCAAGGCAGTTCAGCGAAATTGTATAGCCCACGGTTGCGCAGGAACTCTCCTAGTCGGCAGGGAGTCCATCATGGAAAGCGGCATAGTTAGCCAAAGCTTCCATGGTGCACATAGAGAAAACAATCACAAGTACACAGAACACAGAGTACGCACAATGACACAAATCACATAAACACAATAGCGATTTTCGGCGAAACAAACAAGGTTAAGTAACATTTTGGCCGCGGAGAGCAATCAAAATCAGTAATAATCGTTCGTCGTTGAGATGATAACTTCTTAACTTCGGTGTGCATGTATGAATAACTCGAAAGGGCAGGGCGACTGTTGACATAATTAGGTATCAAAACGCGGCTATTTACATACTTATTATTTTAAGTGCGCAAAAGGAAATAAAATAAAAGAAAAGGAAAGAAAAGAAAATGCCAAAAGACGCGACAAACTGCGAAACGTTTCAGTGCGGATTAGATGATTGTTGATACGGCCGTAGCTTCAAACCGTTGATGACTTTCGGAAGGGGATTTCCGATCAAAGTAGTCAACCGAAATGTTGCAGGGCCCACTTGTTCAGAAATCCGGTAGGGGCCAAACCATTGTAACTTGAATTTGCCAGCAGAGCGATTCGACTTTGCATTGTAAAATAGTACAAGTTATCCCACCGTAAAAACTAGGGTTTTTAGGTAGCGATCATGTGTTCGAGCTTGTCTTAGCTGTACTTCCTGAATAGTCATGAAACTGTTCCATCGATGCTCGTCTAATTCTCTGAGTGTATCCAACCGAAATGACAGAGATTCTTCCGGTAGCAGTTTCTGAGTGATTGCTACTCGTAAGCTTGGCACAACTATCTCCATCGGTTCTATGGCTTCCAATCCATAAGCTAGTTTGAAGGGTGTTAGACCTGTTGCTACTTTATAAGTAGTTCGATATGCCCACAGGTAACAGTTGGTCCCATCTTTCCGGTGCTTCCAAAATGAGTTTTCGAAGTATATTCAATAGGGTCTTGCTTGTACTCTCAGCCAAACCATTTGCATGAGGATAATATGGTGAGCTGAATTTATGCGTGATCTGAAAAGAATGTGTGAGTACTTTCATTAGATTGTTAACAAAATGAGTGCCCTGATCTGTAACAAGCTCTAGAGGTAAACCAAAACGTGGAAAGACATCTTTCAGTAGACACTTTGCTACCGCAACCGCTGTTGCAGACCGTAAAGCCCAGGCTTCTGCCCATCTGGTTGCATAGTCTGTACAGGTTAGGATATAACGGTTATTGTTGAGTATTGCTGGCGGTGTAATAGGTCTGATAAATTCTAGACCCCACTTCTGAAAAGGTTCTAATGGCAAGATAGGTTGTAGAGGGGAAAAATGACGTTGCAAGGGCTGTCCAGATCTCTGACAACTATCACAGTGCTTGACAAACTGTAATACATCCCTGTACATAGTAGGCCACCAAAGTCCACTCTGCAAAATTTTCCGGTGTGTTAAATCTGTAGCAAAATGGCCACCGGAAGGAATTGAGTGAGCCAAAGTGATAACTGAATCAATATCGTGTGGGGGAATACAACGAAGTAGAATTCCAGTATGATCCACATAGTATAATTCCCCAGCAATCAATCGAAACCGGCGGCTGAAAATTGCAATTTTCCTGTGTATTGCCGTAGAAGTCTGAGAAGGGAGGCATCCATCAGTAAGAAAAGTCAATAATTAATCATAATATGTAGATGGCATAGGTGGGTCTGCAATTTCATCATTGGTTGGTTCAGAAACATAGATTGCTGGCGTGGTATCATCTATACCGACCGGAGCTTCACCGAAATCTAAGCGAGAAAGAAAATCTGCTAAGGCATGTGAACTGCATGGCCAATGAATAACTTCGTAGTCAAATTCTTGTAAAAGCAGAACCCATCGCGCTAATCGTCCTCCTAGATGCTATTGCCGAACCAGATAAACAAGTGGAGCATGATCTACATGAAAAGTAAATTTACGGCCCAGCAAATAATGCCTGAATTTCTTGACAGAATATACTAGACCTAGACATTCTCTTTCTGTTACAGAGTAATTCTTTTCAGCAGGGGCCAATCTTCGACTTGCATAGTACACTGGTCTGAACCACTTATCGATCTGTTTCATTAGAATGCTGCCAATTGCTATATCTGAAGCATCAACAAATACATGAAATGGGCAATCCCAGTCAGGAGGCTATAAGATTGGAACCTATGTTAATAAGCATTTTAAACGATCAAATGATATCTGACATTCCTGAGTCCACTCAAATTGTCGAGGAGTTTTGGTGATTAATCTGTTCAATGGTATTGCCAAATAAGCAAGCCACCTTAAGTGTCGTCCATGCCATCTTACTTGGCCCATGAAGCGCATTACTTCCTTAGGTGTAGTGGGTATAGGTGCTTCTAACACAGCTGTAATTTTATCTGGGTCCACCTGTATACCTTGTGCAGATACAATGTGGCCAAGTAGCCTTCCACATGAAACCGCAAACACGGATTTGTTTGGGTTTAAACAAAGTCTGTATTCTCTGCACTTCTCAAAGCAACACCGTAAATGGAACAAGTGTGCTACCATCTTGCCAAATAACGAAAAATCATAAAGATAAACTTGCATAAACGAGGTAAGGTAAGGGGAGAATATTTCTTGCATGCATCGCTGAAAAGTACTAGGGGCATTTCGTAATCCAAACCACATAACAGTACACGCGAACACACCCCAGTTGGTAATGAAGGCGGTCTTCGGTATATCCTATTCAGCCATTCTAACTTGATTATACCCACTGTATCCATCTAGGGATGAATACATTTCATGTCCTACTACTCTATCAAGCATGGTGTCAAGAAAAGGTAATGGGAAGGGAATAGGCACCGTAGCTGCATTCAGTTTCCGGTAGTCTACACATATTCGCAGCTGCTTATTCTTTTTTGGCACAATAACAATTGGTGAGATCCATTCAGCATGCTCTATTGGTACAATGAATCCAACTTTGAGTAGTCTATCAAGCTCTGCCTTTACCTGTGATGCATAGTTTGGATTCATCCGGTAGCTTGGTTGTTTGATGGGTTTTGCTTCCGGCTTCAGCATGACCCGGTGTTGGTAGATGCGCGGGTCCAGTCCTTTCATATCCTTGTAATCCCATGCAAATACATCAGCAAACTCTCGGAGTAGTTGAATTAAATCCGCTTGAAATATTTCCGGTAAGTTTTCCCTTATTTTGAGAGGATGCGGATGGTCTTCATCTCCTAAATTATAAGTGAGTAACTGATCCTCTGGAACATAAAATTGTCGGGGCTTCTCTGTATCGTCAGCTGGCTTAAAAAGTTGTTGCAATTCAGCGTCATCTATAATAGCAGTATCTTCCTTCTTATCTTCTTCTGTTACAAGCATCACCGTACAGACTGCGGGATTCCAATTATCTACAACAGATTGTAGATCAACAGTTCCTAAGGAGATCAAATCAATATTGTTCTTTAAAAACTCTTCTTCTTCATCATCTGACAATCCATCTAGCATATGGACTGGTTCTGCAAAGTATGGTCTAGCATGCAACTCGCAAGACTGTATAGCATCTAATTTTACAACGTATTTACGATTATTATCTTTGAAAGTGAGTTCTTGGGCAGACCAATCTTGTATTACCTTAGCTTGCTTCAACCAAGGACGGCCAAAAAGAAGATTATAATCAAGGGTGGATTCCGGTAATTCTAAGACGACAAAGGTCATCTTGAATGTGGTACCCTACAAAGTTATTGGTACATTCCGGACAAGTCCTACTGGATGGACTCTTGACTGGTCAGCCATTCTGACAAAGAACTGAACTGGTTCTATTTCGGACCATCCTAACTTCTTACACAGTGTTGTAGTAGCAATATTGACACCAGATCCTCCATCAATTAGTACCTGCATGATTTTATGATTTTTATACCATACCGTAATTAAAGGAACCGAATGATCGACCGTAGAATCAGGTTCCGGTTGCACTGTTGCTGTCGCTGGGATGCAGGAAGGCACAGGACTGAACTGTTGTTGGAATTGTTGTCGAACTCCTCGTACTAGTGCAAGTAATTGGCCTAGAGGAAGAGTAATGGATGCTTTAGATAAAATCTCCCAGGCCTTATGTGATTGAATTGTGCTATCCACGGATTCTGAAGATGATGCTCCGACTGAAGAGGATGTATCTGCTGAAGATGATGTGCCTGCTACTGAATTAGAATCTTGTTTTTGTGTTCCTTCCTAGGTTAGCGGAGTCTGGGTCACCGAAATAGGATCTGGAAACACTAGAGGTTTGGCGGTGGTCCATTGACTTGATTTATCATACATTCTTTGTTGTTCACGTATACCTGGTTCAAATACTTCTGCCGCTGGTTGCAATTGCTTACCGGATCGGGTCTGAATTACTACACCTTGCGTTTCTACGGGTGTGATTTGTACCATATTAGTCATTGGGTTTTGTCGTTCTTTCTTCCTCTGATCATACTCAGCTAAATCTTCTAATATGACCAAACTCACCACAAAAATGGCAGCGCGGTGGTGGCAAATTGGGATTTTCCGGTGCTGGTCCAGCCTGCCAGCGATTTGCATTGTAGTTATTATTTCTCTGTCCTCTGTAATTTCGATAGCTTGGTTGCTAGTTGTTTCTCATTTGCGGAGGTACGTAATGATTGGCTGGCTGTCTTGGTTCCTGTATAATAGCATTGACAGTTGCGGCTCCCTGCACCTTGGCGTTGTATGCACAGTTTTCGGTGGTATGTCCGGTCATGTTGCAGATAGCACAAAACAACTGATTAAGTGCACAAGTGGTACTAGTGTGTCCTGGATTCTTGCATGTGGTGCAAAACATTTGTCTGGTCGGGTCTTCTGCAACATTTTTATTTGCCTTTTACCATTCTAAGTCTTCTGTAAATCCTCCCACCTTGTTTTCCAGCTACAAAGCCATTGCAATCACTGCATCTAGCGTCATAGCTCCTACACAACGTATGATCATAATCTGTTTAAGTTGCGGAGTCAATCCATTGATAAACCATTGAGTGATAACGTCATCCGGTAGGTTGGCATGTGCTGGTGGTAACTGCCTCAAATGAGTCCTGAAGAGAGTGGCGTATTCCTGTACTGTTTGATTTATCTTCTATCTATTGTTTTGCAGGTAGTCAAAAATTTCGGTTGGATTCTTCTTTAGCCTGAATCTCTGCAAAAATGCATCCCTTACTGCTTCATAGGTGACAAAGTGGTTGATATCATATTTTGTAAGCCATCTAGCTGCTTCGTTAACTAATGTCGACTGCAAAACAATAGCCTTATACGCCGGATCAGGTGGATGGTTGAGCACTGCGTAACTTATCTCAAATGTGCGTACATGAGCATCTGGGTCATCACCTGGGAATCCACCAAATTTGGTGTACGTTATTCCTGTTGGAGGCGGCCTGGGTGGACATAGCTGTTGTTGTTGCTGTTTTTGCTGCTGCTGTTGTTGTTGTTGTTGTCCGTTCATCGTGCTGCTGGTTGTATGGTGACTATCTCCTGTATCGAGAGGCTGAATATCTGAACTGTCGGAGTCTGTATCGTCAGCCTGCATACTTTCCGGTTCGATAATCTTGTTCAGTATGTTTCGAATTTCGGTTTCGAACAAGCTACCTTCCTTCTTGATGTCAAATGTTGGAAGGCTTACTCCCAATAGCGGTGACTGGGCTAAAGATTCACCAAGAAATGGTAAACCGTCGCCGGAAAACTGTGATCTTTCAGCAATCGGCACTGGAGCAATACCGGAAGGTGTCGAATCTTTACCAAAACAAGGTGCTTTTTCTCCTTCACTAATTTCTTTGGCTAAGGTGTTTCTATTCGTAAAAAAATTTGGATCTTTACCCAATGTTGTTAAACTATCTTCAGACTACGTTCTGGTAGATTCTGGAGTTACTATCTTCGATAGACTGTGCGGAAAGCGTACCAAAATCTTCCAGAGGCATAGTACGTTCCACCAGAATATGACCGAAATCACTACTAACGTTCTTCACTTTCTTGTCAACTGGTTTGGACCTTCCTACGCTTCTACCTCCTGGAGGCGTCCTTAGTAGGTTAGGTACCCAAGGCTGTCTGTTCTTTGGATACGTTTCACCGGATCGAGTAACCGGCATGTATCATCTTTTTGGTACTAATCGCGTACTATTACTGTCAATTTACAATTTACAATCACGTTTCCACAATTGGTTTGCAACAATCTGATCTGTTGCCACCTTCCCACAGATGGCACCAGTGTTAAAGTGTTGGACGCTTCTGTTCTAACTGTCAGAACGCGTTTAAACGTATTTGGGTTCTTGGGAGTGGAAGGGGTCTATAAAAACAGAGGCCCTATACTTGGTTCCCAAAATAACAGCTTCAATTACAGCAATCTACTGATACTGAGAGCTCTATCAAGATTCTGTTGTACTTAGGCATGTACAATTCTCGTCTTAGCTCAACCAACGTGTACCGTGTACACTAAGATGCCCTACTGTTCCGCACACCAACTTACTGTACTACAAGAGAACAAGAATCGTAATTCAACCTTATCGAATAGGTACATCTAACCAACAACACCGAGGACCACAAATTACAACCCAGGGTTCTCAGAACACTATCGCAGTTACACAACCTTTATTCAACGGATTTCCGCACATTACAAGTAGAGCGACATCACGACACACTTAATTAGTAGATCAAAGGCAATAGAACCCCTATAAAATAACTTGTTCAGACCAACAGCCGGTTGATCTCACTGAACATCTATGAAACTAACAACCCACACCAGTATCGATAACAAAACAACAGACGAGACAGATGCTCCAAATTACCCAACCAGACACACAGTAACGTCCCAGCTCAGTCATCCAGACGAGTCGTCACGCTAAATCAAACTCCAAACAGACAAAATAAAACACAGATGCGAACAGAATACACAGAGCACTCAAGAATTTAGACAAACAACGCTACAGCAACGCATAGACAATCACCCAGACGGACAGTCTGGTGATTCTATCACGAATCGTCGTCACTGAGCATCTCTTTTCATTGCTTTATATAAAAGATTACATGGCATATGTGTAACAACTTTTTGTACGTGCGCAAGGATATAAAAAGATTCTTGATTTTACAATTGCCAATCCGGCAGCCGACTAACAAGCTTTGAGAGCCCAAAACATGTTCAAGGTAATGTTAATCTTAGTCTTTCCCCTTCTTCAAACACCACAAGAGTGTATCTTAGTGGCAAGAGATTGTCAGTTTAAAAAGTTCCAAGGGGAACAATACTGGGATGGGTGACCTCTTGAGAAGTACTAGCAACCTTTGTCTTCCTTGATCATTGAGGTCCTCCCTCGTGTGTAGGCAACAGTGCCAACGATGACTTCGGTGACTTGAATGACAAGGTATGCCAAGGTCTATGCATTGGCCACCACCTTAGCCATAAGCCTTGGAGTCTGACTCACCTCTCAGAGAACATTGACCATCAACAATGAGGTGAGACTAGGTAAGGATTTTTTGGGTAGGCATATACATCAACCCCCTGAGGAAAGACTTAAAGATAGACTGAGGGAAACAAATTTTGGTAAATTTGTTAGCAGCTATTTAGTTATAGCATATAAGACTTATACATTAGTAGGTAACAGTAGACAGAAGATCGATCTATCAACTACCATGGGAGTTTTTATGCATGATGTGTAGGATGGGTCAGGTAGATGGAACTTTCTCTCTCTCTGTCTCTCTCTCTCTCTCTCCCTAACTTTCAGGACATGGGAAGTGACTACTAAAAGAAAAAAAAAGAAGAAAAAAAAGATTTTTTTTGAGAAAAATCAATTGAACACGTGTATATGTACTAGTGTGCTATGGCGGGTTAGTAAGTAGGTGAAGCCATCTTGGTCAGATAGTCAATACCATGAGCTCATAGGCCTACATAGTGATGTGTGTAAATATTTTTTAAGTTATGCAGCATAGTGGGTTAGCAGGTGGATTGAACCATCTTGACTGGGCGATCATGACTATGAGCCACACTCAGCTTCACTATGGGTTTGCATGTGTATACAATATTGTTTTTGTGTTTTTGCATGCTATATTGTGTTGGTAGATAGGTGGAGCAACATGGCCAGGTGTTCATGGCCACAAGTCGCATCCAATTACAACATAGGCCAACTCGTGAATTAAAAACCAAAAAAAAATCCCACTCCTAAGGGGGAGAGATAAAGAGAGGGGGAGAGATAAAGAGGGAGAGGGCGATGATTGCTTGGATAGGATGTAATTTTTGCATGTGTGGGTGTGTAGGGATTATGTTTGCTTATAGATCAATCCGTTGGATACCAACTCCTATGATAGCTATCATTATTATGTGCATATAGGTGATTAATTCATAATAAATTTATCAATTCTATTTTTTCTCATGATACCGATGATCTCGTTCTAAAGTCTGGTTATGATGTATACATGTTCTAAGAATCCTCATTCACGTCTCACTTCATATTTGGTCGTCCTTTTTTGGGAACATGAGGTAAGGGTATGCTTTAGGAGATCCTTTTTTTTACATGCATGTACATAGCCTGTATGAAAAGGAAAATCACATTATATGTTGTGACATGATTTAGTGATTTTTTGGCTTTGTTTCCTTCTTATAACATGCGTAATCTTTTTTATAATTTGTTCTAACATTTTTTGATGAGCTAGTAGATAGAAAAGGCACGACAAGGGAAGAAGGGCTCAACAATGTATGCAAGGTATGAAACTTTATTTTGTTGAATGATACTAACAAATGATGTTGAAGTAGGAGCTTTGGGCCGCTTGAGGATGACATTGCAAGCTAGAAGAGGGGAGGATGTTGCATAGTAATTTGTGTGAATATGGCAATCTATTGATGTGTTTTTGATGTAGCTATCAAAAAAAGAAACCCCATTTTAGGATGCTTAAGTGTTTTGCATCGACATATATGTGTGCATAATGTGAGCATGTACAAATCTAAGGGCTTCTTGGCATTAGGGTGTTGCTCATCAAGATCTCAAGCCATATTTTTTTTAACTCTAAGGGCATGGATACAACTCTAAGGGCATGTTGACATTTGGGTGTTGCTCATCAAGATCTCAAGCTAATTTTATACAATCAAAGAGGGTGTGCATAATGTGAGCATGGATATAACTATAAGGGCATGCTGGCATTAGGGTATTGCTCATCAAGATCTCCAGCTAATTCTACACAATACCAAAAAGGGATGACAGAGACAAGAAGAAAACAGAAAATAAAAAATTGTTTTGCAAATATTGTAAAGGAAATTATCATAAAGAGGTGTCCACAATTGGTTGCAAAAGAGGCAAATAAAAAAGAGGCTGGAATGGTTGTCGCAAAAGCCTCTACACCCAAATTAGAGTCTACAAATCTTTTGCAGAATGAAGAATGGCCGTTTACTATTGTTTATAGTTATGACCCATCTTTTCATGAACATTGTATGTCTACAGTAGACTTAAATTTTTGGTACTTTGATAGTGGGGTAACCAAACATATTACCCCATAGTACAGTTTCTTCACTTCATTTGAGCTTGTCCCTATAACGAATACTATCACATGCACCACAAACTCCTCTTATGGTGTCATGGGAGTTGGTAACACCATTCTGGTTGTTGTTGATGGTAGTTCTTTCACATTGTGGGATGCTTTATTTGTTCCAATGATCAAGAAAAATCTATTATCCATTTCACAATTAGCCAAGATCGGCTTGGTTGTGGAATTTGTTCATGATAGATATATAGTTCATGATATGTCAAATGGTGATGTCATTATTGCATCTGGCATTTTATGTCCTAGGCTATATAAGCTCATAGATTATGCAAAATCTATGAATAATTTAGCATGTGCAATTTAATATTCTCAAGCTACGTCAGATGCAAAGATTTGGCATGCATGCTTTGGTCATCTGAATTTTGCTAGTTTTCTACGCTTGTAGAAATCTAAAATGGTATCCTCTTTGCCCAAACTTGAGGCACCTAGTAAAAATGTCTCTGAAAGCTATATTTTGGGCAAAATGCAATCTTCCTCCTTCCTAAAAGATGGTTGAGTACAAGCTACTCAGAAATTGTAGCTTGTTCATAGAGATGTTTGTGGTCCTATGCAAACACCTTCTTTTGGGAACTATGTTTACTTTGTGACTTTATTGATAATTTTTCCATGCATGCATAGGTATATCCATTGAAATCAAAGTCCAAAGTGTTTATGTGATTCAAACTGTTTTTTGTTTTGGTTGAAAATCTATCACCATGTAAAATGGGCACCCTCTGTTTTGATGGAGGGGGGAATATATGTCTTTTGACTTTAATGCATTTATTATTGAACATGGGATAAAACACCAATGTACAATGTCGTATATGCCTCAACATAATGGAGTTGCTGAAAGGAAGAACAGTTCACTCATGTAAATGGTGAGGTGTATGGTCAAGAGTCAAGCTTTACCACATAGTTTCTGGCTAGAGGTTGTTATGTGTGCAACATATGTACTTAACAAGTGTCCCACCAAAGCATCATAGTCTATCACTCCATATGAGGCTTGGCATGGTTGCAAGCCATCTATTGCTCATCTGTGTGTCTTTAGTTGTCTGGAATATGCATTAATACCTGAACAACAACACAAGAAAAGGGATGATAAAGTAGTGAAATGTATTTTTGTTGGGTATAGTTTTGAAATCAAAGACTATCATTTGTACCATCCATAGACTAAACATATTTTGATTAGCTATGATGTTGGTTTTATGGAAGAAGCAATTCAACCATTACTTTTATTTACTAAGGAGTCATCACTTAGATCCAAAGATATGTATGAGACTTTGCTTCATCTTTTTATAGATGGATAGTCTAGTGCTAATCCAAATGAGGCAATTTCTGAGCCTTTACAGGTTTCACATGATGATGCAAATCATTCCATTTCTGATGCACATTTACATGATGCACTTGTTGATGAGAGGGCTGATATAGAGGAGGCAAAAGCTATGCCTAAATGGCTGGTGAAGACTTTGTGAGATAGCAAATTAAATGCACCTCTTTCATATCATACTCATTTAGGTTCTCATATTGTTTCTTTTGCGTCATATTGCCATGTTATGTTTGCCTCTAGTCTCTGTGATGAGAATGAGCATGTTTTGTTTGATGAAGCATAAAATTATATAAGTTGGATGGTTGTTATGCAATCAGAATATGATGCTATTATGAAAAATGGTACCTAGTCTTTATGTGACTCGCCTCTTGGCAAGAAGCCCATTGGCATTAAGTGGGTATACAAGCTAAAGCATAAGCCTGATGGAATAGTTGACAGGTATAAGGCTAGGCTTGTTGCAAAAGGTTATGCTCTAGAAAGAGGCATTGATTTTGATGAGACCTTTGCACCCTACATGCCGAATGACTATTATTCATAGCATCTATGCACTTGCAACTCATCATGGTTGGAACATACATCAGTTGGACATTAAAATTGCATTTTTGAATGGTGACTTGCACGAAGGTGTATGCTTTTTCATCCCTGTGGTCTTGTCTAGAAAGGACATGAAAACAAAGTGTGCAAGTTGAAGAAGGCATTATATGGTTTGAAGCAAGCACCATGTGCTTGGTATGAAAATATACATGCCTACTTGATTGCACATGGTTTTGAGAAGAGACCAACTAAGAGCACCATATATGTTAAGCATGAAAATGGTGTGCTTCTGATCATTGTTGTCTATGTTTAGGACATGCTGCTCATTGGTCCTAATGAGAAGTATATTGCTGATTTTAAGGCTGATCTGCATGCCCCATTTGAGATGTCAAATTTTGGGGCATTTGCATCATTATTTGGGAATGAATTTTATGCAAGTTGATGGCGGAATATCTTTGTGTCAAACAAAATATATTGACACATTATGGCAATGTTTTGGCCTTGAAGACTACAGGCCTATTGCCACTCCTATGGTAATAGGTCTATAGTTTAGTCTTCATGATTTTGGAGATGCATTTGATGTTGTTCTCTATCAACAGGCTATTGGATGCTTCATTTACTTATGCATTACTCGATCAGATATTCAGTTCGATGTCTCATAGATGAGCAGGTATATGAATCGCCCAAGTGTCAAGCATTGCTAAGCAGTTAAGCACATCTTTCCACTAGTGGTTTTTGCTTTATGCTTGGTAGCTCATACATATCTTGGTTGAGCAATAAGTAGCCTAATGTGGTCAATTCTAGTTGTGAGGTTGAGTATAGGGTAGCTTTCACAACAACGGTTGAGCGTGTGTGGCTCAGATGCCTTATGGCTCATTTGAGCACATTGGTAGTTGTGAGGAACCTGTGTTCCATGCTCACACTAAGCACATTGAGGTGCACTATCATTATGTTAGGGAGAGGTTCTTTGCTGGAGAGATCAATTTGGCATATGTGCCCATATAGGAGAACATTGTAGACCTTTTCACAAAGGCTCTGCCTAGTGAGAAATTCGAAGCTTTTCGCAAAGCTTTGGGATTGATTCCACATAGCTTTGCACTTCCTTGTACATTAGTTCCACCTCCTTGTTCACCACATCACTCCCAAGGGGGATTTGTTGATATATTTAGGTAGTGATGTGTTGTCATGGACAAAGGAAACCATCTTGAATCTCAGATTCCATGTGAATCCTATATTTCATGATTTATTCAAAATTTTGGGGAAACTAATGCTTCCATTGCGCCCAGAACGTGCCAAAACCTTAAGATCGACTGTTTTCTTGCTTGATTCTGACATCTAAAGACCATGCTTCAAATTTATGACATCATCAACTCGCAACTACCTTGGGAACCGCCCTTGAAAACCTATATAAGGAAGGGTCGGCCACATTCATAATCAATCTTGCCAATACCAGTCTTGGGAGCTCAAGGAATCGTGCCTGCCAAGAAGTACTCTTCAAGTTCAAGTTCTAGTTCTTGCCTTGTTCCTTGTTCTAGTCTAGTTCTTGGACATCCTATCTTGTCCTCTTGTAATCTCGTAGTACGAGATCCTATCGAGTTCTTTCTTGTATCTAGTTCATCTCCGGGAAGGAAGTTCTTGTAATCCAGATATCTTGTTTCATACTTACGATCCCGGGTTGTGGGATCTCTTGTATCATCTCTAGTCGAGCTATTCATAACTATCAATCACGGGTTGTGGGACATCTTGTATCAGTCACATGTTCTTGTATTGTTTTTCCTTCGTGGGTGTTCTTGTTGTCAGAAGTGTATTTCCAAAATCTTGTCTGTTGTAGTCAGAGAGCACAATCTAGTGCTCCCCTGACATTTTGGCAAGACTAGCTTCTATCCAAGAGCAAGCATCATGGAGAACGCTTATGAACAGATTATAGCATCACTTCAGAGTCTCCAACAACAAGTCGAAGACCTAAGTCATTGATAGACACAAGTCGAGATGGGACATCCAGTGCATGTAGGTGCACTCCTCCAAGACTTACAAGAACAAATCGTGAGTCTTCAAGCAAATCAAGGGAGTGTTCAAGTGAATCAACGGCCTAGTACATCATTTATGAAGGAACCCAAGATTTGCATGCCAGAAAAGTTCAATGGGGATTGCACAAAGTTTCGTGGATTTCTCGAGCAAGTTAAATTTTACATCCGTATGTAACCTGATAGATACCCTGACGAGGCATCCAGGGTCATGTTTATTGGAACCTTGCTCTGTGGCCAAGCATTATCATGGTTTGCCCCAATCTTGGAGAAGAACATGGCAGTACTTCAGGACTATGAGGGGTTTCTTCGAGAACTCTCCGCCACATTTGGAGATGCAGATACAAGTCGAGTAGTAGAAACAAAACTTCGGAAGTTCCGTCAAGGTAACCACCCTGCCTCTACCTATGCATTTGAATTTAGGCAATTGATATGTGATCTCACTTGGCATGAAGATTATTTCATAAGCCAATTTAGATGGGGTTTAAGAGATGATGTGAAGGACCTTTTGCTCATGATGCCAGAGGTTAAAACATTGAATGAATATATCATGCAAGCTATTCAATGTGATAACCGACTTTTTGAAAGGAAACAAGAAAAACAAGTAGAAGGAAGACCTCGCCAGTGGAAACCTTTCCAACCCACTAGTAAAGATGATTCTATGCCTGAACCTATGCAAATAGATGTAACTAGGTTTTAGCCTCTAATACAAGAAGAGAAACAGAGAAGGAGAGTTAATAAGTTATGTCTCTACTGTGGAAACCCTCGACATATTGCAATTAATTATTCAAACAAGAGAACAAACTCTAGAGTCGCAGCCACCCTTCTAGAGCAGGGAAACAAGGAAGTCCAATTGTAAAAGAGACCTTGCAGTCGGACCATGATTTAATAAAGGGTCTCATAATTCCAGCTACACCCATAGAAACATGTCTTGCACCTGTCAAGTTAATCATGCCCAAGAAGACCCTTTCCCTTACAGCCCTAGAAGATTCAGGAGCCTCCTCATGTTTCATTGATGAAGGATTGGTTAAGAAACATGGAATTCCTGTACTTCGAAAGAACAAACCAATAGTAGCTGAAGTAGTAGATGGACGACCTCTAGCATCTGGGAATATAACTATGGAAACCACACCATTAAGTGTACACCTTGGTGACCATGAATGCCACATATGTTTCAATGTAATATCGAGCCTAGTACATCTAGTTATCATTGGAATGCCCTGGTCAAAGAAGCATAATCCAGACATTAATTGGGAAAAGAATAAAATCACCTATCGAGATCTCTAGAAGAACCCAACCTATGTCAGAGCCAAAGCCTTCATACATGCAGTAAGGAAGGAACCTACATATATGATCTATGCCATACCAACTCAAGAATCCAAGAAAGATTATCTAGTACAACTACCAAATCAGTACAACGGCTTTGAAGATGTTTTTGAAAAGAAGAATGTAGATATCCTCCCAAAGCATAGACCTTACGATTGTCCCATAGATCTTCAAGAGGGAGCACAACCACCCTTTGGACCAATCTAAAAACTATCCCCAGAGGAACTTACAAAAGTACGCAAGAACATTGATGAGAATATAGCAAAGGGGTTTATCAAACACTTGAAGTCTCCACCAGGAGCTCCTATTTTATTTGTAAAGAAGAAGGATGGGACTCTCCGGATGTGTGTAGACTATCGTGGATTGAACAAAGTCACTATAAAAAACAGATACCCTCTACCACTCATATCAAAGCTCTTGGAATGCCTTGGAAAAGCAAATTCTTCACGAAAATTGATCTTCGAGGAGCTTACAACCTTGTCAGGATCAGAGAAGGAGACGAATGGAAGACAACATTTCGAACAAGGTATGGCCATTTTGAATATGTAGTTATGCCATTTGGCCTTACAAATGCCCCAACTGTCTTCCAACATATGATGAATGATATATTTTGAGAATATTTAGATGATTTTGGTGTAATATACCTTGACGATATCTTGATATTCTCACAAAATCTAGAGGATCATGAATGTCATGTAAAGATAGTCCTAGAGAAACTAAGAGAAAAAAGATTATATGCAAAATTGGAGAAGTGCTCTTTCCATAAGACAGAAGTGCAATTTTTAGGGTACATTGTATCAGATAAAGGAATTTTTATGGACCCTAAGCAAATTGAGACAATCCTTGATTGGCAACCACATTCATGTGTTCGAGATGCATAATGTTTTCTAGGGTTTGACAACTTCTACAAGATATTCATCAGAGATTACTCCAAGATAGTGACACCTCTTACCAAGCTTATAGGGAACTCCAAATTCTCATGGACCAAAGAAGCAAAAAAAGCCTTTCGAACCTTGAAATCAGCATCACTACTGCTCCAATTCTAGTTCATCCTTATTCTAGTAAGCCCTTCTTCCTAGAGACAGATGCATTGGACTTTGCCCTAGGAGCCATTCTTTCCCAATATGGAGATGATGGGCACCTACATCCAGTTGCATATCATTCAAGGAAATTTTCCCCTCTAGAAATTGATTATGAAATTCATGATAAAGAACTTCTTGCCATAGTGGACGCGTTTGATACCTGGCATCACCATCTAGAAGGAGCAACACATAAAATTACTGTGTATACAGATCATAAGAACCTAGAGTATTTTATGACCACCCGCATCCTCAATAGAAGGCAATCTCCATGGAGTAACTTTCTATCCAGATTCGATTTTGTCATCACATACCTTCCAGGACGTCAGCAATGTCAGTCAAATGCCTTGTCTAGAAGATCTTACCTTGCACCAAAGAACGGTGAAGAGGCCTTTGATCAACAAGAGAGTGTATTACTCAAGCATGAGCATCTCTAGTTAGCAGCTATCTCTTCAACCCATCATGAAGATTCAGCCTTGAATCATTTGATATGTGAGAATCTATCACAAGATGAATTGTTTTGTAACGTTAAGCAAAAAGCTCAAGAAGGAAAAGTCCAAGAAGTAAATGAATTTTAGGAAAAGGCCGGATTACTATTCTATAGGAACCTATTGTATGTCCCTCCAGGAAATCCTAGAATCCAAGTACTTCAACAACGTCATGACAACCTTGAAGTAGGACATTTTGGAGTAAATAAAACAATAGAACTCATATCAAGGGATTTTTGGTGGCCTCAAATGTGGAAAGAAGTCAAAGAATATATTCGAACCTGTGACACTTGCAATAGATCTAAGGTACCACGACATAAACCTCATGGCCTCTTGCAACCTTTACCTATTCCAAAAAGGCCATGGGCTTCATTGTCTATGGATTTCATCACAGATCTACGAAAGTCAGATAAGTATGATGCCATTCTTGTTATTGTGGATATATTTACAAAGATGGCACACTTCATTCCAACTACAAAGGCGATCACAAGTGCAACCACTGCTAGACTTTTTCTCAGATACATCTTTAGGCTCCATGGATTGCCTGATGATATTGTCAGTGATCGAGGTCCACAATTCATATCCAGCTTTTGGAACTGTCTTTGCAAGATCCTTGGTGTTCAAGTTAAATTATCTACAACAAATCATCCACAGACAGATGGACAAAAAGAATGGGTGAATCAAGTCCTAGAGCAATACCTCCGTTGCACTAGCAACTATCACCAAAATGATTGGTTTGAGTTGTTACCCTTTGCAGAGTTTGCCTATAACAATAGTGTTCATGCATCTACTAAGCAAACTCCCTTCTTTGCAAACTATGGACAATATCCAAGAATGGATATACATCTCTCAAATCATGTCCATCCACAAAGAACTCAAGGAAGAGATCCATAAAGCTCAAGAACAATACAAGTACTTTGCAGATCAACATTGTGTCCAGAATCCATTGTATCAAATTGGGGATAAAGTATGGTTACTCAGAAACGATTTGCAAACTTCAAGGCCCTGAGCAAAGTTAGATCATCAAAGATTTGGTCCATTCACCATCTTGGCCAAGATCAATCCAGTCACCTTCAAGCTCCAGCTACCAAACACCATGAGAATACATCTAGTTTTCCATGTATCCATGTTGGAACCATATCAGATTTCACCATTGAGGGGTGAGAGACCTAGTCCTTCACCACCTATCGAGATTGATGATCATGAAGAATTTGAAGTCGAGCATGTCCTAGATTCCAGAATAGGTTGTGGGATCTCCTGTATCATCTCTAGTCGAGTTATTCATACCTATCAATCCCGAGTTGTGGGACATCTTGTATCACTCACATATTCTTGTATTATTTTTCCTTTGTGGGTGTTCTTGTTATCAGAAGTGCATTTCCAAAATCTTGTCTACCGTAGTCAGAAAGCACAATCTAGTGCTCCCCTGACATGTGTGTGAACACACTAGGACCGCAAGAGCACTTTTTTCCCTATTTAGGAGGTTTTTTCCTCCGGCTTGTATATATGCCAATAACCCTAACGAGTCACTTATCTGTGTACATTCTCTTGATAATACATTCAATATTATGTGCCGTGTTGTAAGCTTCTCCTTCTTCCTTGTGTTGTTTGCGTGCTTTTGTAGACCTCAAACTCCAACAATACAATCATAATTGACTTCTACATAATCATTTCAAATATGACTTTAACTTTATTTGAAATTTCTATCTCTAGAATTGGATTTCAAGTATATATAATAAAAAATGAATTCTAAGTAATAAATGGAAATCTTACTTTAACTTATATTTTAAGTGGATACGTGGATAATTCCATTTCAAATATACATAATCATAAGTCACTTCTAGATAATCATTGAAAATATGACTTTAGCTTTTATGTGAAATGTCTACTTTAGATTTCTAATTCAAATGTATACAATCATAAGTGATTTCTAAATAATAATTGGAAAACCTATTCTTGTTTCATCTTTTATACAAAATAATATGACTTCAGCTTTTATTTGAAATGTCTACCTCTAATCATAAGTGAATTCTAAATAATCATTGGAAAATATAGTCTTGTTTCATCTTTTATACAAAATAATATTCCTTTTTTATAATTTTAACTTCATGTTCTATGCATGCACAAATAAATTTATCTACGACTAAATTCGTTTATATATTCTTTTCTAATATGCTTATACATGTGTATATATCTATGCATCGAAGTACATGTTGAACTTTTGGGATGTGGAATGAGCACACGTATTCTAGAAAAAATAAGCTTAGGTCACACCACATAGTGATATTTATAGGTGTCAAGTATACAACAATAGTTAGCTTCTTAGAGATATTGTTATTGACATATATATAAGACACACAAAGTGTTCCATTGAAAACAAAAATATGTTCACACATTCATATTTAAATTTTGGCAATGATTTCCCCTTCAGAATAATGTGGTTAATGGGGATTTGACACTCATATATAAGGATAGGTCAAGCTATGTGAATTGTAAAGGATCTTGAAACAAACCAACCTAAAATTAATCCAGAAATATTTCAATTTTTAATGTCCTTATCTAAAAGTTCTACATGGTTATTCTATATAGACTCATAATCAAATAACCATTTTAGCAAAGATTATCTCCTTGAAATGATAATACTACATTTGATTACTTGTCATGCAAATATGAGACACTCAATTTGTTGAGATTGCCAATGTGATTTGACTTTTATTGATGATGATGGTGCTTATTGACTAATAAAAATACAAGCCAAGAAATAAACTATTTAATCCATATCATCTAAATTTTATTTTTTGTTGCTTCTTGTTGAAAAAGATATTTAAATGCCACAATCTTTGAAGACCCAAAAAACATAGAATTATCTATATTATGATCCTTACCATGCATACAAATTTATTGGTTTTTCATGCCACTTCAAGCTGAGAGAACCCAATTTGTTAGTTACCTCTGTAATATTTAAATTTTTGCTTCATTGCTTGTGAATGTTTTGAATTTGGGCTAACTACAAACCTAATCATTTGAGAGGTAATATAATAAATCTGAATGCTTTAATACATGGTTCAAGCATTCAATAGCTTCTTTACATATAAATATAACCCACACATCTCCAAAATCATGATGACTCAATTGTATGGCCATATCCTTCGGGGTGATGTTTGTGCTTGTATCTCGGTTTCAATATGTATTTCTTGAAAACAAGTTACAAATTCATGAACTTACATAAATTGAATACCTAGTATTTATGAAAAATATCTGCCTAATGTTCTAGAGAAGCAATGCGAATCAGCATTGATCTCAATAATGTGTGCCTCACAAAGCCGGTTGACACCATATTATGATGTTGGGGCATGGATGCAAATCATTGAGAGGTAAGAGTACATTGGCCCTATAAGCATCTCTAAAGTGTCCTTTTTTAAGCATAATATGTTTAGATTTGGCCTTTTAGCTATCAATGAAAGTATTGATTCCACTATAAGGGTTTTCTTTAGAAAACAGGGAAATCAGATACATACTAAACACAATTTTTATCATAACATGAAAATCTATTCCCAAATTAGCTATACATTTCTTTTTGTGCTTTGAAAAAATAAAAAGGTTCATTTTTTAAGAACAAAATGACCAGGAGAATGAAGCACATGAAGATCACTTTCCACTTCAGTAGAGACTTCTTCAAGAAATTTTTAGGGAAGAACACACATTCTTTCCAAAAGCTTGAGGACAATTAACATAGCTATTGCTCTCTCTTATCGTGTATGTGCTATTGCTCTCTCTTATCGTGTATGTGCAACAATCCAATCAAAACAATCTGAAATGAACTTGACTTGTTTGCAAGACACATGCTCAAGGTGAAATCGGAGGATCAAGATGTTAACTATTAAGCATCGAGGTTGCACAATCAAAAGAACCACCAACAAAGTGGCAATGACAAGCAAGAAAGAGCTACACACAATCTACATAATCACATACAAGAGGAATAGAAAGAAGAATATAGAGATTATGTGTGATTATCCAACATGCATAACTACACACACATGAAATCCACCTCCCAAAATTCTCGTGAACATTATAAGATACACTCGTGCTTTGTCTAACCCCTGCTTTG
The DNA here is from genome assembly GCA_020310875.1 of Ceratopteris richardii. Taxonomy (NCBI): domain Eukaryota; kingdom Viridiplantae; phylum Streptophyta; class Polypodiopsida; order Polypodiales; family Pteridaceae; genus Ceratopteris; species Ceratopteris richardii. The sequence continues at coordinate 126,286,458 of CM035423.1, read as the reverse complement.
TCTAACCCTTGCTTTGTGAGATACAGAGAGATCCCGTGAGTACTATGCCCATTCACTTGTACAATTGTATTTTCAAAGTTAAAGTTTAGGGGAGTAGGCGCTTGCCGAACCTCCATTAAAAAAAGAAAAAATAACCGAACTTTATTTTCAATGTATTATATGAAACAAGGTATCGAGATATAGCTAAGACAATCTAAAGGCATCAAATAGAAATTCACAATCCTTTTCATTACAACTTTACTTTTTATGTATTTTATGAAACAACATATAGAGATGCAGTGAGGATAGTAAAAAGGCATGAAATAAAAATCCACAAGATAACATCTAAATTGGCTATTGTACAAAATACTACTTCTTCAAAACAAAGAATAATATCAAAGCCGTTTCTTTGTACATTATAATTTGTACATTATAATCTGTGAATGCTCCTCATATTCTCTATCTCCCATCCTAATATATTCACATATAAATTGGGTATGGCATATGTACTCCTTGTGTCTTAATGTCTTCATGTATAAATTCGATATGGGGTGTGTACTCTGCCTCTCGTTCTAATATCTTCACGTAAAATTCATATCCAATTATTCTTGATGTTTAGTGGGCGTGGCTTAACGGATGTGTCTTGTACTCTTAGACAGATGGCGAGGGTTGAAGTCCCACCTAGGGCTAAATGCCTAAGAGTTATCGAAAATGGGTGCCTCTACCTTATGAGGCCGGGTATGTGTGTCTTTCGAAATTCATTGTACTCTCCGAAAAAAAAATAAATCTCGATGTGACAATCTCTCTCTTACATACTATGTTTAGTAACTCCAATCATTGTAGACGTCACAATCCCTCTCTTACATACCATGTTAAGTAATGTAGTTGGCTATATACTTAATGCATTAAGTATACTACTATACACTTCCAATTAATTCAAATGCGGGAGATGTAGATGGTAAGATCAACTTCACTTACTATTATTTCAATTACGGAAGGTGGTAGAGATGCATGAAAAACAAAATCGAAAAAGTTTCGATGGTAAGATCAACTTCACTTACTATTATTTCAATTACGGAAGGTGGTAGAGATGCATGAAAAACAAAATCGAAAAAGTTTCGTCGGCTGCAGGGTTCGAACCTGCGCGGGCGAACCCAACAGATTTCAAGTCTGTCGCCTTAACCACTCGGCCAAACCGACGGTGGTACGAAGACTTAAAAAATATAATTTAAATTAAGTTATTCCATGAAGTTCATAGCATAAATAAAAAAAGACGATGACGACAATCTTTCGGTGTGCCAGATCGGCGACAATATTTCAAATAATAACGGAAGGTGGTAGAGATGCATGAAAAACAAAATCGAAAAAGCTTCGTCGGCTGCAGGGTTCGAACCTGCGCGGGCGAACCCAACAGATTTCAAGTCTGTCGCCTTAACCACTCGGCCAAACCGACGGTGGTATAAAGACTTTATAAATATAAATTAAATAAAGTTATTCCATGAAGTTCATAGCATAAATAAAAAAAGACGATGACGACAATCTTTCGGTGTGCCAGATCGGCGTCACTCTTACGCAGTTACGGAATCATCAGTTTTCCTGTCGCGTACAGCAGATAAACATCCGAGACAGTCATTCAAATCTTCCAATCTCAGGTAGGCGCCATGTTCATTGAGCGTAAACAAATTTGACTTAACTCAGGTTGCCATTAACCAATACTTTTAGTGTCGATGAACAGATGGATCCAGTTTAAACCTATGGACCCAACCTCAGGCTGATTTATGAGGATTGGTTGCTTTTGAGAAGCATTATCTTTGCTATCTCTCTCTAACCCCCATCCCAAAGGCTTGCTATGGAAGGAGGGCAATCAAATTGAGGTGGGATGTGGCCTTTAGAGAGTTGGACATTGATTGTAAGATTGGGTGTCACTATGGAAGGAGGGCGATCAAATTGAGGTGGGATGTGGCCTTTAGAGAGGTGCACACACAACACATCGAAGAGAATGTTCTTGATAATTGAGCATGGCAAGCATGCCTACACTTGGCAAGGCGAATTGATTTCCCCTCCACCAAGATCTAATGTTTCCCATGGCCTCCAAGGAGTAGGATCATCCCAGGCTCATGAAAACCAGAGGGAAAGAGACAGAGAGAGACCTGAGGTAAGCTTTCCACACACTATGGACAAAGATAAATCAGGATTTGAAAGTGCAAGACATGAAAGAGAGAGACAAAGAGCACATAAGCATCAAAGAGATGAACACGATTTTCCATTACCTAGACCCCGAGAGTACCCAAGAACACTTAGACCCTCTCAAGTTGTCAAGATAATGAAAAACTACTTTGATGGGTCAGGAGATCCTTATGATCATGTGGTCGAGTTCAAACAAGTGTTAAGAGCTGAACAGGTTGAGGACTTGTTCACCTAGCTCGAGGCAGTTGGTTTGACCCTCAAAGGTACTGCTTTAGCTTGGTTTCAGCCCCTAAATAGTTGCAACTACCAAAATATAGGTCAATTGCTAGAAGCATTCATCATAGAATTCTCACATTCTAGTTTTGCAATGTATGCCCATTGCAAAAACAAAACGTGAGAGAACTAAATGCTCCATATTGCACTATTGAGAGAAAATACACAAACTATCATGGACACAAAGGAAACCATCTTAAACCTTAGATTCCATGTGACTTTCCATATCTCATGATTGGCTCAGATTTTGGAGAAAATCATGCTTCCATTGCGTCTGAAATGTGCCAAAACCCCAAGATCGACTATCTATTTACTGAATTCTGACACCCGGAGGTCTTGATTCAAGTTAATGACATCATGATGACATCATCAAGTTGTAACCGCCTTTGATAACCGCCCTTGAAAAACTATATAAGGAGGGGTTGGCCACATTCATTCTCAGTCTTGCGGATACCAGTCTTGGGAGCTCAAGGAGTGGTGACTGCCAAGTAAGTACTCTTCAAGTTCCAGTTCTAGTTCTTGTCTTGTTCCTTGTTCTAGTCTAGTTCTTGGACATCCTATCTTGTCCCCTTGTAATCTCGTAGTACGAGATCCTGTCGAGTTCTTTCGTGCATCCAGTTCATCTCCCAGAAGGGAGTTCTTGTAATCCAGAAATCTTGTCTCATACTTATGGTCCCGGGTTGTGGGATCTCCTGTATCATCTCTAGTCCAGTTTTCCATACCTATTGGTCCCGGGTTGTGGGATGTCTTGTATCGGTTATATCTTCTTGTATTATTTTCCCTACGTGGGTGTTCTTGTAATCATAAGTGTATTTCGGAAATCTTGTCTACTGTAGTCAGAGAGCACAATCTAGTGCTCCCCTGACACAAACCATATAGCTCAAGATTTTCTGTACAATAGGCAGGCTATTAGACAAACTTATCAGCAACCTTACCAACAAGGTAGGTATCAAAACCAATACCAATAGCCATATTATAGGCCACAATAGCAATATCACCCTCAATACTAGCAGCAATATCAGGCACCATATAGCCCACACCCAGTCCTAGGAAACCAACCGCCACCACCTGCCAATGTAATCCTAGTTAAGTATGCAATGGTAGAGGAGAACCCTAACAGAGCATTGGTGCCGATGACCCCTTTGGTCTCAGAAAGTGACCCTCATGCTCAGAGTTCTGACTACACCCATGAAGATAGTCCACAAGCTTATTACACAGAGTCACCTAAGCATAGTGAGACTTATCCGTATCAATATGAGGCACTACCTATGGAATGAAATTGGGAGCCAGAATACTCCAATGTCATGTATATGAATCCTAACCCTAGGCCCCAATTGAGACAAATGAGACCAAAATCCCCCAGAGGACCATGTTTTAGATGGCATGGTGACCACTTCATTCATGAGTGTCCCCATCCACCAGCTCCGAGACAAGGACAAAACATCACAATACAAGGATTTTGTCTTGAGTGTGTCAAAGAACATCTCTCGAAAGATTGTCCAAGGAACCCCTCTAGTGCACCCAAGGATACACCAATTAATGTGGTAGGCTTAGTGGTGGATTCAAGTTCAAGTAACATTAATGTGGCTCCTATACAGGAAGTCACTAGGCCATAAGCCTTACAATAGGTAAACCAACTGAATAGTCAGAGTCATGTGAATCAGGAGACCCTAATAAGAGGAAAGCAAGAGCATGGAAGGATATGAGAGAGAAGGCCAATCCTAAGTGGGCTAGAAAGTTATCTGAACTAGAAGAAAACATTGCATCTCAAAACCCCTCGCATGCTGAAAACTAATCCACTCCACTTTACCCGACCCCACCATTCATTGTGAATAGACCATAACTAGGATTTGTTCTCACAGATCCAACCCTAGAAGGCTTGGACATGATGTTCAAGGCCTACCGGGCTTGACTTTCAAGAAGGGCCAACAACTGCAAACCTAGACAAGAGTTACCCTAGAGCAGATTTAGAGATTGAACGAACAAAATTTTGCATGAAAATGGTAGAACTAGATCAAGCTATGCTCAAGACCAATCAATCACTCAATCTGACAAATTCTATCAAACCACGTTTGCAATTCCAAGGTTTATTAGAAAGATTAGAGTAGTTGGTAAACAAGCTGCAGGTCTTTTTACCTCTGCAAGCTCAACCAGTTGTTGAAAGAGAAAGCTCACCACCAACGAATGTCTATGTTCCTAATTCCACGGATGTTGGAACACCTCTTTCAATTCAAGATTACTCTCAAGAGCTCTTCCAAGAAATACAAGAAGAGAAATGGACCAAGGAGATGGGTAATCCCCCTCCTATTCTTAAAATTGATGATCTTCATGACCAATTTCCCCAAGACATTCAATCGATTTATGGAGACCAAGCACATCAACAAGAGGATGAAAGATTAAATTTTGAATGTAATTCTTTACAAGAGTTACCACATTTCACAAGCCCATGGGAATATGAATCTCTCCATATTAGAGCTCCCACAATACTGATGAGAAATGAAGAGTCAATGGTCCCGAGAAACATTGAAGTCGTGAAGAACCCTAAGGTCTAGTGTCATCTCACCTTAGAAGAGCTGCTCAAAGTAAAACCAGAGTTGTGGAAACATGTGGCGAATCAAGTTCTAGAACTTGGTTCCAATATGTCAAAAGCAGACTCTAAACAAAAAATATCGGAGATACCTCTCAAAAAAATAGGAGACATGAGTGAAGGTGAAGAAGGTAATACTTATCTTCCAATACCAAGGTTACACAACCAAAGCCATCTTAGATTCAGGTGCTAGTGTTGCAATTGTGACCACCTCTTTGTGGAAACAATGGGGTGAACCCACATTAAGATCAACTAGGATGAAGCTTCAAATGGCCAATGACCATATTGAAAGACCTCAAGGATTGTTGGAAGGGATAACCCTAACCACTTGTGGTGTAGAGTTCCTTTGCTATATGTTACTTTGGCAAAAATAACATCTATGAAATGATCCTAGGAAGACAAGATTGGGGAACCAACTCCTTGTACTTGCAACACTTAGAGGTCACAACCAAGGTCAATTTAAAGGATTATACCATTAGAGATGTACCACCCCTACAGTGGAATCCTATCCACAAGGTGTAAGAAGATTCTATCTCTGTGCATTCTGGAAGTTCTTCTGATCCATCTTGGATGCATGAAGATACTCAGTTGTGGATGTGCAAGGTCGCAGAGGAAGAGGAAAGATGCCTAAAAGCGAGAGAAGAAGGAACTTCTCAAGGAGCCAGATCGGTTAGAGACCCAGCCTACACACCGATGATCTTTCCATATGAGGAATTTGAGCCTCATGGTCGAGAAGAAATCCTAGCCACCATGGACATTGCTGTCAATGAAGAACAATGGACGCCTCGTTGTGATGAGGAGGGTTATGATATCTCTTTGTTCATGTGTGAACCCTCGCTAGAGGAGTGTGAATCTAATGAGGTCATAAAAGAAGAAGAGGATGATGACAATTTAGATTCCATTGTGATGGATAGTTGCTTTGGGTCAGAGGAGCACTATCTAGAAAATATAGGAGTATTTACCCAAAAAGAAGAACTTCTCGCAAGCATTAAAACTCTAACTTCAAGGGAGGAAAGTGAAGGTTGTCAAAAGAAAAAAAAAAACAAAATCAGGGAAACAAGCAGAGGAGGAATCATTGTTCAAAGTACCAAAGGATTTCAAGAAATATGAAGTGGAAGACTGAAAAATTTTGGTACGAATGCCTAAGAGAGAGGCCATCATAGGAGGAGCATATGATAATAAAGAAAAAACTAGAAAAATTGTAGTAACCATTGAAGAGAACGAAGAGCAATGTACATACATAGGAGAAGACCTAAGTGAAGAAGAAGCAGAGCTTGTAGCTTTATTAAGGGAATATAGGGTTGTGTTTGCACGGACCTATAGAGACCTGAAGGGAGTAGATCTAGAAGTATGCTCTCATATGATTCCCATGATAACTGATGCCAAGCCCACGAAGCAGAAGCCCTACACATATAATGGCACTTATGCAGCCAAGATAAACGAAGAAATTGATAGACTAATTGAAGCTGGATTTATCTACGGGATTGAGCATACTGAATGGGTGTCCCCGATCATAGTGGTGCCCAAGAAGAATGGAAAGTTTCAAGTGTGTATTAACCTCAAAAAAGTTAATGCCAGTACGATGAGAGATAGCTACCCGCTTCCGGTCACCGAACATTTATTAGAGCATGTTGCAGGCAAAGAAGTTTATAGCTTCCTTGATGGATTTTTAGGTTACAACCAAGTAGCCATTTCCCTAGGAGATCAACACAAAATGGCCTTTTTGCCATGGAGTCAGAAATCTTTACATTTCGTGTGATGCCATTTGGGCTCACCAATGCACTTGCAACGTTTCAAAGACTCATGTGTCATGTCTTCAAGAAGTTCTTGCAAAAGAGCTTAGAAGTATATGTGGATGAACTATGTGCTCATTCCCAAGAAAGAAGACACCACATCCCTGAGCTCACATAGATCTTCAACAAGTTAGAGAATATCGAGTTTGTCTGAACCCAGAAAAGTATGTGTTCATGGTATGTCAAGGTAAGATGTTAGGTCATATTGTTTCTAAGAATAGAATATCAACTGATGCGAACAAAGTAAAAGCCATAGCAGAGTTGCCAAGGCCAAGGAACGTTAAGGAAGTACAAGCCTTTATGGGCCATTGTGGATATTACCATAGGTTTATCCACATGTATGCTATCATATATAAACCTCTTTATGCTTTGTTGACAAATTTTGAGTGGAATGACGGATGCAAAAATTCCTTCAATGAGCCGAAGAGACATTTGTGCATAGCACCGATACTGATCACACCTGATTGGAATGAACCATTGCATGTCCATGTAGATGCATCCAATTATGCAATATGATGTGTGTTAGCACAACCACAAGCAAAGGAAATCTAGATTTGCCTATAGCATATGCTAGCAGACAACTAAATGCAGCTGAACAAAACTATACAACAATTGAAAGAGAAGCCTCAGGCATGGTATATGCCGTGAGGAAGTTTAGAAACTATCTATTAGCCAACAAGTTCAAGTTTTTCATTGATCATCAAGCTTTATTATATTTGGTCAATAAACCTTGTAATACAGGACACTTAGTAAGATGGTTCCTCTTACTAATGGAATATGACTTTGAAGTGGTCGTTAGGAAAGGTAATACCCATCTTAGGGCAGATCACCTTTCTTGCATCACTTCAAGAGAGTCACTACAAGGAGTGCCTGATGAACTACCTGATGCTTATCCGTTCAATTTAGAAGTTGTTCCTAAATGGGCAAATAAGTTGGTATCTATCCTAACCTTTGGACAAGCAAATAAAAATGTGAAAACAAACAAAGATTAAATTGTAAAATCATAAAAATATCAAATATTGGTAGGAAGTATGTACAAACAAGATACATAGGGTGTATTAGCTTGTTGTGTCGAGGAGGATGAACATCACAGTTGGTTCCAACAAGCCCATGAAGGATTGCTAGGAATCACTATTCTAAACAACAAAGATTGTTGAATTTGAAATGTTTAGGAGTGTATTGGCCTAGTATGGAAAAAGAAATACATAAGAGGATTAAGAATTGTCTTGTGTGCGAGGAGAGACCCCAGTGGAGTATGCTACACTTTATCACATATCATTAATTCTAGAATGGAGTGCTCCATTGGTAGAATTTATGATATCGGAAACACTACCAAGCAAGGCTAGTCTAGCAAGAAAATGAAGCATGGAGCAAGAGGCTCAGGACTATGCCTTAGTAGGAGACAACCTATACTAGAGAGGCAAAGATGGTTACTTAAGATTGTGCATTCATGAATCAGATTATTTGAAAATCTTACAAACTACACATAATGGTATGGCAAGTGGACACTTTGGGCCTGACTGAGTAATTAAGACAATTCAATTATCAAGACTTTGGTGGTCAACTCTTCATATGGATGCACATACGTATGTGAAGAAATGTGACACATGCCAACGTGCACAATATCCGATCAAAAAAGATGAGATGCCTTTGAGGCCAATGATGGGAGTGTTGAAATAAAAAAGGACTACTCATAATCTATCACAATCACAAATCTAACAAGCTAAGGAGAAAGGAACAAAAGATGACAAAACATTATGAATGAATTAAAATGGAAATGGAAATGGAAATGAATTACATGAGATGCTCTATGAGCATGGAGACTCCATGAGGAGTGGAAGTGCACTCTTGCTAGGAGCTAGAATGGAATGGATTGTGTGGAGTGAAGGGAGGCCTTCCTTATATGGAGTTTAGGAGAATTCCCTTGCATGTGGGATAATTCTGTTTGCATGAGAATGAAAGTGCTCTTGGAACAAAAGGGTGGAGCATGGAACTCTCAACACCCCCTCCATGTGATGACCCTTTTGTTTTTTATGTGGGGGACTAGTGACATATGGGATCACTTAGTCCATTCAGTTTTTAGGATATAAGGACATATGGGATCCTTAGAGATAACTTGGACATACGAGATCCAAGTGTGGGACATATGGCATCCCTTGGGTTTTTGCTCCATGGACATATGGGATCCATGGTTTTTGGGATCTAGGGACATGTGGGACCCCTAGACATAAAGGGTTTACATCATGGGGTAGGTAGTGCTTATGGAACCATTTGACACCTTTTGAGCATTCCTTTGCCTTGTTGTTGTAGAAACCTTTTTGATCTTAGTTTTATCGAGCTCATGATATTTGAGTTTGGCCTTAGAATGGGCTTGGAGTTTGTAGTCTACTAGGAAAGGTCTTACCACATAGGAGATGTGGCAGTGTCTAATCCCTTTACAAGTGACCATGATTGTTGCTCTAGCACAATGGTGAGAACCACGTTAAGAAGCTCCACCTCCTTAATGTCAATCCGCGGAAGAGATAGGAGTGATATGAAGATCGTGAATGTGAGATGATGTGAGAGTGAAGGTGAGAAGCATCAAGATGCACACACACATACACACACACAATGAAGAGACAAGCAAGACACAATGGAAGGTGGGAAATTAGCTCTATTACTCAAGAACACTCTTACAAGCTCAAAATAGCTCTAAGCTCACACTAGCCAACACTAACCAACCTCAAAAATGAGCTCTCTAGCTCTTTTTATAGTTTCTAGACTAGTTTTGACCGGTTTCACATCTAGTGACCGGCATAGTTAAAAAATAGGTCCTAGATGCTATTTGGAAGGGTAAACGATATCTAAAAATAACGAAAATTGGTACGCGCATTCTACCTAAGCTCGTCAAGCTCGAGGACTCCTCGGCTTGCACAAAATGGAGCTATGGATTACAAAATGGGGTTTTCTATGTTACATATGTTACAATTAGTGATAAAAATCACTGTTGAATGTTTTGAAAAGTGATAAAAAACATATTTGTTTGAGAAATTGATCCGACTGGCTCCCTGCTCTGTCGTTACATGCTTCCGTGGCGTCTGTGCCTCTGGCTGCTTCCAACACCCCCCTCCCTCTCGCTTCTGTCGTCCTCGACAGAACCTTGTTGTGCGGTCTGTCGGATGTAGTTTTGTAGGAGGTCGTGAGCGAGGGTGTGCTCAGAGACTCGAATGCCTCGGGCTAGGTCTGCCTCGAGCTTCTCCCAATTAACTGGTTGTGGTTCATCTGATGGTGGGAGTCTGTAATGCGTGGAATACACCAACTGTTCACAGGCAAATAATTGCAATAAGTGGGTCGGCCTGCTGATGAACACTTCAGAGTGGTATTCCCAGAACCCGGTGGTGAACATTTCTTTGAATGTTTGCTTGTAGCACGCCGGTAAGTACTTGACTCTGCAATGCCAGGCATAGCACACCCGGAGCGATGGCGTCGTACTCATGTCATATGCGAGATCCAAGTTGCCATGCTCAAAGCCCGGGGTATTAACATGTGGTGCTTTGACTCTCCGGAAGACTTTAAATATCATTTGCATCATGTCAAATATCTTGACAGTCATATGCGCTACTATATCATCCATATATCTCAAGCGAGGGAGCCAGTGACGAATCGTTGCCATCATGTAGCCAATTGTCGGTGGTCCTGTAGGTGGCCTGAAATATGGGTAGTTCAGCCAGTCTTGGCACTGCTTATTGTTTTGTACATTGATAGCGAAGGCAGTCCAGGAGCGGCGACGTGGCACGGGTCCCCAACATGGGTTGTATTTTAAATGTAAAGGTGCCTTAACCCATGTGCTCATCATTTCAGGGTACTCCTGTAAAAGACGTGTACGCCAATCTGGTTGATAAATAGTGCCTTGTTGCGCATCCAGTGGCAAGTCTTCAGGCTCAAATTGAGTTGCATGTGATGGCTTCTTGCCAGTTCGCTTCTCTATGGCCAGCTGGTATTCGGCCATTAGCATGAAGTAAGGTTTGTATTGAAGCTCATGCCCGGATATGTACCTGCGTGGGGCCAATTGAGCAAAGTAGGGAGATTGCAAAATTCTTTCTTCGATCATGGCCATAGCATGTAGCTGGGCCTCGACTCTAGCTGAGTGCGTTGTTCCAATTTCCTCAATAGTCTTCATCCACGCGGGGGTCGGAAGTTCATACGTCATCTGGCCTTCAGCCGTGACACGTCCGCCTAGGATGGGTTGTGGCTCGTACGCTTCTTCAAATGTTTCCTCCACCGGGATGGTGACCGTTTCTTCTTCAGCTGGAAGCTCTGGTAGGGAATCTGGCCTTGGTGGCGCTTCATATACGTCAATTCTTGACTGGAGAGTGGTTACCTGGGCCCGTAATGAGTTGAGTTCCTCTAGGAGGTCAGGAGAGGGGTCCACAGGTTCTGGTACTTCTGCTGCTACTTGTACTTGTTGTGGTGCCGGTTCTCTGAGCTGTAGTAGCTTGTGATCTTCCTTTAACTTCTGATGCTCTTCGTTCATCCAATCATAGTCCTCGAGCAGTCTAACATGGTCTTCTAGCAACATCTTCATTGCTTCGGATGGGATTGCCTTGAATCTGCTAGGACTTAAGGGTTGTTCTGGATGGTCCAATGCTGCCTCCAAATTCTCTCTATTCTGCTCTTGGAGTCTCTGGTTCTCCTCTTTTGCTGCGGCTAGGTGTCTTCTTAGTAAGCCCATGTTTCGTGTTAGCGTTGCGTTGCGGACTGTCTGGGCTCTTAATAAATTATCCAAGTCAGCAGTGGCTTCCTTGGTCTTTTCTTCGCTTTCTAGCTCCAATTTGTGATATGCCTCGCGTAATTCTTGGTAGCGGGTGTTTAGAGAGGCATTCTCAATAGACAATAAGTTAAGCTGCGACTGTAAGTCATTCGTTGTCCTTTGCAGCTGCTGATAATTATCACCAAGAGATGTGAACTCATCCCTTACTTGCGTCATACACATGAACATTTGTCGGAATGCATTATCTACAATGGGTGATAGTATTAACGGGGTGCTAAATGAAGATGCAGTTGGTGTAGATGCAACGGGAACGGGGAATGGGGATGGGAAGGTGGATGATGTAGTGATTGTTGAAAATTGTGATGTGCCTAAAAATGTTTGTGCCGTGAGTGAAGGTAGTGATGGTGCAGTGGGTGGTGAGATGTCCATGTCGGTGGACGTATCTAGTGCGGTGACCGTGAATATGGGTGTGATCGTGGGTGCGCGTGCTGGTGTAAATACGGGATTTAAAAATGTTGAGGGGTAATTTACAGGGGGGCTGGCTGGAGCAGCTTGGTGGAAAGGGGAAAGAGGGGTTACAGTGGGTCGGGGCGGTGAGACGGGGGAGAAGGTTAATGGCGGGGGGAATGGGAAAAGGGGTCTTGGAGTTGTGGGGAAAGATGGAAAAGATTGATGAAGGAATGGGTTGGGTAGAAAGGTGGGTGTGGGACGGGGTAGACTAGGGCTAATGGGCGCGGGAATTGTGGGGTGAGTGGTCGTAAAGACGGTTTCTGCAACACCACCGGCGAATGGAGATGTTGGTCTGGGGGAAGGAGGGTGAAGAGGGGAGGCTGGATGGACGGGTGGTGAGAGAGGAGCGGTTGGGGGTCGGTACTTCAGTGACTACTGAGGTAGGTACAGTTGTAGCGCGGGGTGGGGAATCTACAAAGATGGTTTCTACTGCCACCGAACTTTCGGGGACGAGGCGTGCCTCCCTGGCTTGTTCTGAAGATTGTGCTCCGGTTGGTACACGAATGTATTCGCCGGGCTTTGAAAGTAGTCGTACTCTGCAGGGGTCAAACTGTGGTAGTGGCTTTCGTTGCAAGTACCTGAGTGCCTCGTTGGAGCCTACTGATTGGACTAATTCTTTGAATCCTTTGATATATGCGTCTTCGAATCCGCCTGTGACAAGTTCTTGTTCTATTATTTTTTGGCTCTCTTCCTCTGTCAGCTTCTTGCGTGCCCAAACTTTTTCCATGGTTCTATACAACTTCTTGATAGCCAGTGTGTAAGCTGCTGCTTCATAAGTTTCGTCTTCATGGGTACTAGTATCCCCATGTGTGTCTGTTTGTTGGCCTTGGCCATCTGTCTGTTCATGCTCCTGGGATTCATGTGTTCCCTGGCTAGCTTCGTCGTCACCTTCGTCGTCATCGGTTGCTGTCCTTTCGTCATCAGAGCTGGACACGATCTGTCCTTGTGGCTGATCCCTGGGTGTAGTAGGGTAGCTAGGCCTTTCAAATTCTTGAGAAAACAAGTGCCCTTCTGAATACTGGAACTGATTGGAGAATGCATCGGGCATCTCAAAATCAAACGTTTGGTCCAGTGGCTCTGCTTGTCCTGGTTCTAAATGCGGTATTGGAAAAGAGAAAGCTTCCGCACCAATAGTGGTGGGAAGTTCAGCTGCTGTGGTGATAGGTTTTGTGGTTGGGGCTGCTGGGGGTGCGACAGTACTGGTGGTGCCCTCCGTTACCACTGGTCTAGATAACCTTATGCGAATAGGTTGTACTGTGGGAGTGGCTGCTGTTGGTGACTGCTCTGGAGAGGGTTTTGGCGAGGGTGATTCTGGGACTTGTAGGCACGGGATAGTACCTCTCATCCGCTTTCCGGCTCTGCCTTTGCTAGACTTTCTAGCCTTCCTAGTGGTCCCTTTGAATGCCTTCAGTTCCTCACTAGTCATGGCGCGCTCTATGGGTAAATCATATGCCAAGCACATATATATGATCCTGGTGAGGGCGCAACATCCATTGATTACCTTCTTTCGCTCCCATCGATGTTGTGCCAAATAGAGCTGATCAATGATCCAGCTGGCTAGATCAACTGTTTGCGGTCCAGTGCATGCTAAGTATAATCCAAACCAGATTCTCTTGTGGGGCATGGTAAAACGATCTTGAGCTGGGAAAGCAAAGTGCTGCATGCATATCCGTAATGGCTTGGAAAGCTCAGGTGTTATAGCAGAAATATCCTCCCATTTAGTTACGTCACCACGTTTCATCTGCTCTGGGACTAGCCGTTCTTTCTCCGTTGGAGTGTGTGTTCCATGAATCTTGATGGCAGCTTTGATTAAATCCTTCGAAAGATAAAATCTTTTGTAAGGTGGATCATCCACTAAAGAGGGCAAAATAAAGGTTCCTGGGATATCCTTATTCTCTGAGGCCAGCAAAGTGGTGATTAAGTAATAACACCTATAAAAGTCAGGTTTGGGCAGAGGATCACTGAAATACTCCGTGAAGCCGGCTCTAGCCCAAACATGAGTTAAGTCCTGGGTGTTCTGTAGGCCTTCGAATTCTCTTGAGAAAAATTGATACTTGCCCCAAGTGCGGTCATCAAATGTCATATTTGCTTCAAAAATGAAGTCAGCATCAGCTAATGGTCCTGCTAGGCCTTGGAACCAGTGAGAGTTACGGTGTATCTTCTCTGTGTATCCCATAGGTGGGTTATCGATTGGCATGGGTCCCGGAAATCCTTGGAACTCTGGAGGTGGAGCGGTCGGGTGGGATTCTTCTCGTAAAACATTGAGGGGCACCGCTGCTACGCTGGGGCCTGCTTCCGATGGTCCTGCTTCGGTTTGCATGATGACTGATGAGCTAATGGAAAAGATCTGCTACAAAAGATTAACACATTAGTATGGAAATTAATTATGATCCATTAAGGTGAGACCGCAATCCCTTTCCATAACCGATGTGTAACCCGTGTAGCCAAGTGTCGTGAAGTGATTAATGCAATGATTATTTGCAAAACTAATGCAGGTCTCTAGACACCTACATGGTCAGATTATGCATACATTTCTTGATGAGCCGTTATTATGCATGATGTGGGGTTTGGGTGTATGAATTTATACAAGGTTTGGTTGAGGGTGAATTAGTACAAGGGTGGAGTTTAAACGGGGTGGGAAAATTGTTAGATAATGGGGTACAAGAAGACGTCTGGATACGTTTCGGTATCCATTTCCTAAGAGTCTTTGAGTGGGTGGTGTGTTTCTGCTGAGGGACAAAAAGCGGTATCGGGTTTGGTGGTATTGAAGGATGAAAAGGTTTCTGAGGGGGATATACTACATGGCTAGAGAGTTGGGCTATAATACATGGTTTGGGTACCCAAATCTGCATGGGTGTGGGTCTATGGATAAGATATTTCTTGGCGATCCAAATCTGTCGAGTATTTGTACTTGGGGAAGAAGATCGAGGGGACTTTG
Source organism: Ceratopteris richardii (assembly GCA_020310875.1). Classification (NCBI taxonomy): domain Eukaryota; kingdom Viridiplantae; phylum Streptophyta; class Polypodiopsida; order Polypodiales; family Pteridaceae; genus Ceratopteris; species Ceratopteris richardii. The sequence continues at coordinate 126,271,441 of CM035423.1, read as the reverse complement.
GATGCTGACTCTGCTTCTGTTGAAACTTTGTCCTGCTCTCGTCTGCAGTGTTGCCAATAGCCTGTGGTTGCTGTCCCTTTGGCACCCAAATTTGCTTCGTTCCACTTTTTCTGTGATGTTGATACTGCTGCTTTCCTTGCCTTATCTGGTGGTGTCGTCGGTCTGGGTTCCTCTGTTGTGGTTGACTCCTTCGTGGATGGGTTCGAGAGGTCCGATGGACACCCTGCTTTGGAAAAGAAGGGAGATCCAACACTTGCGTGACCTGCCCATTAGGAAGTGATTCGTTATTTATCTTTAATCTAGGCCAGTCCGCAGCAAGTTTGGAAGGATGAGCACCGCAGGGTATCGTGCTCATTTGGCTGCTGATGCAACCCACCTGACCGCTGATTGTGTTCAACTGCCCTAGCGGTTGGGTAGCTTCCCCTTCTAGTTTGCAGGAAGCCCCAGGGAAGATCTCCTGTCGTTCTTCTGATTGACAATTGTCCCTACCCAAGCCCGAGTGGGTTGGAGTAGACGTAACGTGACTGGTTTGACCCAAGATCTTCCGGTCTTCCGTCGCATGTGTTTCATAGGGTCTAGGGTTACAAACCTCAATCGGAATGCCGTTAGGGAAGTCAAGCGGTATCACTCGCTTCGGTTCTAAGGTTCCAATCTGTAAGGAGCCTTGTCTAAGATTTAGGTCCACTGAGTGATCGTATAGCCAATCTTGGCCAAGGATTAGGGGTTCTATGAGGTCGTCATCATGGCACACTAGTAGCTTCGCTGTCATGGTCACATCCTTAATGAGGATAGGAAGGTCCACCTCACCCATGCAAGGGGTTTCCATGCCTCCTAGGCCTATGAGGTATGCCTCAATTGGCCGCATTTCTATTCCTGAATCCTTATAGTGGGACCATCTAATCGCACTAGTTGCAACACCTGAGTCAATTAAAGCCCTGAGCTCTTGGCAAGGGTTGCCGTGCTCTAACCTGACTGTAATGAATGGTCTCCTGTCCACTATACTAGGATGAGTGGTTGACTTTACTTGACACATGGCCATGGGATATCTGGGTATAGTTTCCAGATGGTTATAATGTTCTCTCCCTAGTCCTTGTCTTCTTAACTTCATGCGTTTAATGCGTTCTATTGCTTCTGCCTGAGCTTCTGCTCGTATTCTATTTTCTTCCTCCTTACGCTTCTTTGCCAACGTGAGTCGTCTAAGCATATCCTCAGTAAGAGGTTCCTGATATAACTTGACTCTACAGCCACTAATATAATTAGGCATTATATCTCCTTCTAAAGTGGCTAATTGTACTGCTCCACTTGTTGAGAGTCTGTTAATGATCATAGGTCCATAACCTCGCTTTTCTAACTTACGTGCGTGTTGCTTTAGCGTATATACTAGAACTAAATCTCCTTCTTTTAAGCCTTTATCTTTCACGTGCGCATCAAAATATGCTTTCTATCGTTTCTTTGCTGCGTATATTCCTGCTGCTGCCTTTAAGCTGGTTTCTCCTAATCGTTCCAAGTCCATTATCCTTGCTGATAATTCATGGCCGGTCCACTGATGTTCTTGTGCAATCTTAAGGGTCGGTATCAAGAAGTCCAAAGGAAGCACAACATTCTGACCAAAAACCATCTGAAAGGGAGTTGCATTGAGTACGGTCTTGTAGGCCACTCGATATGCCCAAACAGCGTGGTGTAGCTGTTTGTCCCAATCTGAACGTTTGTTGTTCACGAGTTTCGTCAGTACGTTACAAAGGATCTTATTAGTGCTTTCAGCCTGACCATTGGCCTGAGGATGATATGGTGCAGATTTCTTGTGAATCACCATAAAATCCTGTAACAAATATTCAATGACTTGGTTTAGAAAGTGAGTGCCTCGATCGCTCACTAACTCTATAGGCAATCCATATCTTGTAAAGACATTCTCAAATAAGAATTTTGCAGTTGTGTGTGCATCATTCTTTTTCGTGGCTTTTGCCTCTACCCATTTTGTCAGATAATCTGTGGCAGCAATAATGTATTCAGCATGTGTACCTTTTGCAGGGGGGTTAATGGGTCCTACAAAGTCTATACCCCACTTAGAAAATGCACGTCCGCCCATCATGGGTTTCAATGGCATTTCATCTCTGCGAGTAGGAAACTGAGTTCTTTGGCACACATCACATCTCTTTACATAGGTATGAGCATCCATGTGAAGAGTGGGCCACCATAATCCTGCAAAGAGGATGGCTTTGATTATCCTATAGGGTCCAAAATGACCTCCTGCAACACCTTGGTGTGCAGTCTCTAGTATGCTCACATAATCGCTCTCATGAACACATTGTCTTAGATATCCATCTCGTCCTCTTTTGTATAGGTTATCGCCAATAAGTGAATAGTCTTGAGCATCCTGCTCTAGACTGCGTTGTCGAGCTAAGGTCATGCCTTGAGGGAATGTGTTCGTCCTCAAGTATGTCACGAACTGTTCGCTCCAGTCTGGTGTGAGAGACACATGATATAATGTAGCATGCTCTACTGGCGGTCTTTCACAACAAACGTTGCATTCTTTACACAACCTGTAGACATCTGCTTCCATCGAAGGCCAATATACTCCTAATCTATGCAGAGTCTGTAATGTTCGATGTTTTGAATGATGTTGCTTTAATGCACCTATGTGTGCTAATTGCAACCAATTTGCATGTTCTGATTCATCTACGCAACAAGCAAGAATCTTTTGATTACCCTGTTTATATATACTTCCTGCCATTATTTGGTATCTCTGAGACTTGGTAATCTCTCCTTGTTTGATCTTTATCCTAGGATTCTTGGGTCCATATGTGAGAATGGGGACTATTGGTTTAGCCCATTCTGGTGCTATCTCAAGATTAAACAGGTATGCGTCTGGTAGATCATCCGCTATTCCTTGAGGAGCTTCTCCTGAGGTTAATCTCGAGAGGTGGTCAGCTCTAAGATGTGTCTTTCCTTTCCTGACTACGACTTCAAAATCATATTCCATGAGTAATAGAAACCAACGTATTAATCGTCCTATGTTACATGGTTTGTTGACTAAGTACAATAGGGCTTGATGATTTGTAAAGAACTTGAATTTGTTGGCCAACAAGTAGTGCCTAAACTTCTTTACTGCATAGATCATCCCTAATCCTTCTCGTTCCGTCGTGGTGTAATTTCTTTCTGCTGCGTTCAATTGTCTGCTCGCGTAAGCTATGGGGAGATCTATGTTACCTTCATTCGTGGGTTGTGCTAACACACATCCTATGGCGTAATTGGATGCATCCACATGTACATGGAATGGCTTACTCCAATCTGGGGTTGTCAATATAGGTGCTGAGCACAAACGTCTTTTAAGTTCATTGAATGAATTTTCACATTCATCTGTCCATTCAAAGTTGGTTAGAAGAGAGTACAAAGGCTTGGCTATGATTGCATACATGTGTATGAATCTCCTATAATATCCGCAATGGCCCATAAATGCCTGTACCTCTTTCACATTAGTTGGTCTAGGTAATTCTGCAATTACTTTCACCTTTTCTTCATCCGTAGAGATTCCATTTTTTGACACAATGTGTCCTAGAATTTTGCCTTGTCTGACCATGAAAACGCATTTTTCTGGGTTCAAACAAACCTGATATTCTCGACATTTGTCAAATATTTGTCTTAACTCTGGGATATGCGTCTGTCTTACATTTGAATGTGCACATAAGTCATCAACATAAACTTCCAAACTCTTGCGTAGGAATTCCTTAAAAACATGACACATGAGTCGCTGGAAAGTGGCGGGTGCATTGGTTAAGCCAAATGGCATCACACGAAATGCAAATATGCCCCATTCAGTGGCAAATGCCGTCTTGTGTTGATCTTCTGGAGCAATGGCTACTTGATTGTAGCCTGAGAATCCCTCAAGAAAGCTGTAAACTTCCTTGCCCGCGACTCTTTCCAATAGATGTTCTGTGATAGGAAGAGGATAACTATCTCTAATCGTGGCGGCATTAACTTTTTTAAGGTTAATACACACACGCAATTTTCCATTCTTCTTGGGCACAACCACAATGGGGGATACCCATTCGGTATGCTCAATTTCGTAAATGAATCCTGCTTCTATCAATCGATCTATCTCCTCTTTAATCTTCGCAGCGTAGTTATCATTGTACGTGTACGGTTTCTGTTTTGTCGGTTTTGCATCTGGAGTCATAGGGATTCTATGAGAACATATATCTGGATCTACTCCTTTCAAATCTTTGTAACTCCAAGCGAACACATCTCTATATTCTCTCAGCAAGGCAATTAACGCATGCTCTTCTTCCTCTGTTAGGTCATGGCCTATGTATGTGCATCTCTCCTCTCCTTCTTCTAGGGCCACTACTATTTTCTTGGTGGTTTCTTTGTTATCATAGGCCTCTCCTGATTGTGCCTCTCGTTTAGGCATTCTTATCATGACTCTCCTGTCGTCTATCTCATACTTCTTAAAATTTTTCGGGACCTCAAACAAAGATTCTTCCTCTTCTGGTGAGACTTCTCTCTTCTTTCGTTTCTTCCCTTCTTCCTTCGGGGTCACATGTGTGGCTAATCTTACATCATTTGTGAGCTCTCCATGCCTCTGGGGTTGAAATTCTACTTCATGGAAGTATTCTTCCTCTGATGCAAATGGTGGGTCCATAATGATTGACTCTAGATCGGAGTCACTTGCATCCTCAAATGCATCAGGGCTAGGTTCACACTCTTCTAAAACAGCTTCTCCCATGATTGGCTCTATGGGGAAGACTGAAATATCATAGCCATCCTCATCACAGTGAGGTGTCCATTGTTCCTCATTGATGGCTACATCCATTGTTGCTAGGATTTCGGCCCAGCCATGGGGTTCGAATTCCTCGTCTAGAAAAACTACAGGTGCATAGGCTGGGTCTTGGATTGATCTATGGGTTTCTTTCGCACCTACCTCTCTGGCTTTCTCTCTCTTCTCTTCTTCTACTGCTACCTTGCACATCCATAGGTGGGTGTCTTCATGCATCCAAGAGGATCCTGACCCTATGGAATGCACCGATTCTGTATCATCTTTGGCTCTATGGATGGGATTCCATTGGATAGGAGGGACATCTCTATGAGAGTAATCCTTGAGATTGACTTTGGTCGTAACACCTAAGTGTTGCAGGTACAAAGAATTGGTTCCCCAGTCCTGTACCACTTGCAACTGTCGCATGAATGGTCTTCCCAAAATCATCTCATAGGCATGATTTTTGCTAAAGTCACATATAGCAAAGGTATGCTCGAACTCGACACCACAAGTGGTGAGAGTTATTCCTTCTAGCAATCCTAAGGGTCTCTCAATATGACCATCTGCCATCTGCAATTTCATTCTCGTTGGCCTGAGTGTTGGCTTGCCCCAACGCTTCCACAGGGAAGTAGTGGCAATTGCAACTCCTGCACCTGAGTCCAAAATTGCCTTGGTGGTGTAGCCCTGATGGGTTATCGGAAGATAAGTATTACCTTCCTCTCCTTTGCTTACATCTCCAATCTTTTCTACGGGTATCTCTGGTACCTTATTTTGTGGTCCTATTTGTGAGGGAGTAGTACCAAGCTCGGGAAATTGATTTGCTACATGCTTCCACAATTCTGGTTTTACCTTCAATAACTCCTCCAGAGTAAGGTTACATTGTACCTTAGTGTTCTTGATCACTTCCATGTTTCTAGGGATTACTGATTCTTCATTCCTCACTATTATCGTGGGTGCTCTCATGCTAATAGACTTTGCTTCCCAAGGTCCTGTGAACTGAGGTAATTCTTGTAAAGAATTAGATTCAAATCTTGTGTGTTCACTCAGTTGTTCTTCCTCTACATCATCGTAAATAGAGGGAATGTCTTGGGGAAATTGTTCTTGCAAGTCATCTATTTCTTGAATAGGAGGATGAGTTCCTTGTTCTTTTCTCCATTTCTCTTCTTGGATTTCTCTCAAAAATTCATGTGAATATTTGTGTATAGAAGACAAATTGTCTTGACTTTCTGAGTTGGGTACTTGAGACAGGGATGGTGCATTCCTTTCCTGTGTCTCTGGGACAATAGGGTTCCTATGCTGATCCTTTTTCTCTTTGCTCTCTATCAAATATTCTAGCCTCTCCATTAGTCCTTGAAAGTGTAATTCCGGTTTCGCCATGTTATTCCAATTAAGGTATCTAGAGGCTTCGAACAAAGCTTGTGCTAGTTCTACCATCTTCATGCAAAGTTTAGTTCTCTCAATTTCTAGATCAGCCCGAGGGTAGTTTTTACTCATTTCAGCTACCTGAGGTCCCTCTTTTAATCTAGCCTGATATGCACGAAACATCATGTCTAGATTTTCTGGTATGGGTTCCGCTAAAACTGATCCCGATTTCTGAGCTGGATTCTCTTGATTCAATTCCTGTGAAGTCAATTCTTGGATTTTGGCTCTAGATTCCTTCAAACTTCCTTCCAACTCCGTTATCTTTTTACTCCACTTTCTCTTTATTCTTTCTCTAGAATCTTTCCAAGATTTTGTCTTTTTACTGCTAGATTCTGCAACTTCACTACTTCCGACTACTTTCTCCTGATTAAGCTTTTGGTTTTGTAAGAGCGCCTGGGCTCTTGTTATAGCTTGGATAGGCACGTATGTAGGGTTGGATCCATCTGTGTTATTTACAATACCTATCACGTTGATCGGTGTCACATTCGAAGCGTTAACTGGATTCTTGGGGCAATCTTTGATTATGTGCTCTTTGCCACAATCGGCACAAAAGCCTTGGATGTTATAGTACTGTGATTGTCCTGCTATCGGGGGATGTGGACAATCCTTTATGAAATGATCTCCTTGGCACCTAAAGCATGGTCCTCTAGGGCCCTGTGGTCTTTGTTGTCTCAATTGGGGCCGTGGAGTTGGGTTTGTGTACATCACATTCGCATAGTCTGGCTCCCAACTCGGTTCCACTGGTGGACTATCGTAATGATATGTCTCTACGTGTTCTGGTGACTCTGTGTAATATGCGGGTGGACTATCTACATGCGTAGAGTCAAAACTGTTTGAGTGTGGGTCACTTTCTGTGATCAAAGGTGAAGAAGGCACTAAGGCCCTACTTAGATTCTCTTCTGCAGCAGCGTATTTGACTGAGATGACATTCGCTGGTGGGGGTGCGTGTTGAGCTAAGACAGGTTGAGGTCTCTGTTGAGCCTGGTATGGGTAGTTCTGAGGAGGCCTATAGTAATAAGGCTGAGCATTGTATTGGCCTTGATACCTACCTGGCTGCGGGTATGCTTGCGGGTAGTTCTGTCTCACGGTTTGTTTGTTGTATGGGCAGTCCTGAGCCATATGATTCGTGTATCTTCTCTCAATTGTACAATATTGGCCACTAGGGTTGGCTTGTGGTTGTGGTGCATTGGGACACACGTTTGCCATATGGTCACCACCACAGGTGTAACAACGCTTGTTAGTTAGCACCCTCGGTTTACTAGAAACTCCTAGTTTCTTAGCCACTTTTTCCGCTAGGTCCTCTATCGAGCTAGACAATTTTGTGGATGCTAGAGATGAACAGTCTGAGTCCTTATAGACCTTTGAGAGTTCCAACTCGTCTCCTAAGTTGTCCTCAATGTCTATACAAATTCTTACACATTGCTCTAGCGTTCTAGGTTCTTTTAGGTACACATAGGAGCGTAGTTTAGAGCTCAACAAGCCGTCTAAAAACAATGACACTTGCTTAGCTTGTGAGGGTAGCTCTTGCATTGGACATCGTTCAACATATTGTCTAAACCTACGTCCTGCCAGTCTTACTGTTTCCTGAGGGGTCTGTTTAAAGCTATGAATCAACGAAGACGTGTCATGTCTAATCCCACTTTTAGAGAATTCGGTGATGAATGACTCTAAAAAGTGATGGATGTCTCTAAATTGCCTTTGTTGCAGAGGTTGGAACCAAGTTAAAGCGGTATTCTTTAACGTTAGTCCAAATGCATTGTATTGCGTGAACATGTCTTCAACTTGTTCGGCTCTTAGTACTTGCTTGAATTCTGCGACGTGGTCATAGCGATCTCCTGTCCCATCAAAGTAATTCTTCATTGATTTTACTAATTGCGTGGGTCTCAATATTCTTGCGTGTTCACGTGGCCTAGGTAGAGGAAAATCATCTCTACCACCTAGTATTCCATGATCTCTTTGTCTATCCGCTCTATTAGTGTCTGTGGTTGTTCTATCTCTCCCTATGGGATAAGTGAAGCTTACTTCCGGTCTCTCTTTATTTCCCTCTCTTTGATTTCCATGGGCTGAGGATGTTCCTGCCCCTTGTTGACTTGTATTCATGTTCGTTCTAGATGGAGGGAATACCAATTCACCTCTCCATGTGTATGTGTTTTTAGCGCGGTCAGGTACCACAAAGACTCTTTCTGAAGTCTCATCCAGGTATACAACCTTTCCAGGTGTATCCGGGTCCTTGAACTCGTATATAGTGATGATACCTACCTCACTAAGTATTTCGGTCTTGTATCTCCAAAAGGCTTCATCAGTTTCTTTATTTACAAACAACTCTATGCTTCTGTTGTCCTGAGGGATCCATTCTGGGATTAGTACTCGTGTCAGTACAGATTTCCCTCTAGGTGTTCTAGGCTCTTCTAATGGTTCTTTTCCTTGAGGTTTTGTTTCCATCTCTGGTTGAATCACGCCAAACTCGTTGGTATTGTTTGGCTACGTACTTAAGATGTACATCGTTCCTTCCTTGTCTATGTACGCGTCTCTCTCGAATTTCACCACTGGACGTTCCAATCCAATGGGTTGATCGGGGTTGTGCATTTGCACCACTTGCCTTCGCAAACCATCCTCATAGCTGCGAGCACCTAATCGGTTGGTTCGGAGAAACTCTAGTTGTGTTCTATAGGGTCCTTCAGGTTTTTCTAAATAGGCTACATTCGACCCTCCTTCTGGTCTTTCTGTGCTAAATGCCATTTCTGAATCATTAGTGTCTGAGCTCTCGTAGGGATAATTACTATTCAATTGCTGAGCCCACGATCGTGCAGTAGTTCTTACACTTGCCTCTGATGATCTAAGGCTTCGTCGGTCTGACTTACCTATATGTTTGCCCGATCTAAGGTTCATTAATTTTGTTCCTTGCACACTCAGTACACGCTCAGGTCGTCAATGATTCTTTGTTATTACTGTCTTGATTCTTTTTAGATTTCTTTAGATTCTTGTCTTAATGTATGCGTCAGGAATTCGACTTTCCGTGGTACTTTGAGTTCTCGTTCTGTCAGACTTATGTTCTTTCCTTTAGGTTTTCGTGTCACACACCTTTACTTGTAGTCTTAGACTTGATAAATTTAATTCTCTTGAACTTGAGGCGTTCCTATCGTCTTAATCCACAATGCTAACGTTTTTTGTTTTTTTTTTTTTTTTAATTTTTTTTTTTTAAGTTAAGAATTGACTGAGGGGGTTGAGTAATCTTCCAACCTCGAGTCAGCTTTTTTGGTTGCTCTGATGCTCAAGAAGCCGCGCTTCCCAAGCTTTATGCCCTTCACTGCCTTGCCTTGGTTGCCTTCGATTGCCCTTGCTACACTTGGAAAAATCCAATATTAGACCAATTCACAGTTGGATGATCAAGCACTTACGTATATACACCTTTTAAGTCCCTTCCCTTTTGCCCAACTTTCCAATGTTTGCCCCCTGGCTTCCTAGTCCCAAACTAGGTCAACCTCAAATTAGCTTATCAGGAAATAGACGTATCCTTTAAGAAAAAAACAGTTGAGGTCACGTAGTACTCGTCAAGAGCTTTCTAACGAGCTATTAAGCTCAAAAAACGGACTTCGGATGAAAAAGTTATGACCGTTCAGGCCCTGGGGGTAAAAACTGACAAACAGGTTTTTCTCCAAATATGAGCTAAGGGGTCTCCTATGAGTCTAATCACCCAAAAATTTCCCAAAAATAGCCCCAAAATTGGCCAAAAAATGAAACCCTAAAATTTGCGATGGGGGTGCACAATCGCGATGGTCTGAGACAATCGCGATGGTCTGGGACCGTCGCGATGGCGTGAGGGTGCACCGTCACGATGGCGTGAAATGGGACCGTCGCGATGGCGTGAACTTGCACAATCGCGATGGCGTGAGGGTGCACAATCGCGATGGCGTCAGGGTGCACAATCGCGATGGCGTCAGTCAACGGTCAACGTGGACAATCGCGATGGTCCAAAGTGGACCGTCGCGATGGTCTGAACGCGATGGTCTGAACGCGATGGTCTGAACGCGATGGCGTGAGCCAACCGCGATGGTCTGGGCGCGATGGCGTGAGCCAATCGCGATGGTCTGAATTTTTGAAGTGTCGCGATGGTGTGAGGGTGTCGTCGCGATGGTCTGGAGTGCACCATCGCGATGGTCTGAATTGCCACGTGGCACCGTCGGCGCGATGGCGTGACACAATCGCGATGGTCAGAGACCGTCGCGATGGTCCGGCCAAGCCGTCGCGATGGCGTGAGCCAATCGCGATGGTGTGACACAATCGCGATGGTCAGAGACCGTCGCGATGGTCCACCAAACAGTGATTTTTTGAGATGCAGCTATGGATTCCTACTCACGTAGGGGTCGCCTACACGGTGGTGAACTCGCCTTCCTCAAAATCCGAACTTTGCAGACTATCGCGATGGTCTGACACAGTCGGCATTTTCTGACAGAAACTGAAAATTTTACCTTTTCCAAGCTTTCCTGATACTCTGGAGCTCTGTACCTGCAAGAAAACTCAAGAAAACAGAAGTACACACAAGCACAAAAGTTCTCTCTCACTCTCTCGCATGCACAAATGAGGAGAAATGAGGAGAATGGGTGGATATGGTGAATTTTCTGATTTTTTTGGAGATGAAGATGATGATGCGGTGATGAAGATGGAGTGTGGGGGAGGTGAAAAACACTAAAAACTAAGTAAAAACAACAACAAAAACTGAAATTTTTACCTTCCAACACCACTTCTTGCTATACTCTTACCATCACACATTCGTCCTAGACTCGATCCCCGGCAACGGCGCCAAATTTGGTGTTGCTCTAGCACAATGGTGAGAACCACGTTAAGAAGCTCCACTTCTTGCTATACTCTTACCATCACACATTCGTTCTAGACTCGATCCCCGGCAACGGCGCCAAATTTGGTGTTGCTCTAGCACAATGGTGAGAACCACGTTAAGAAGCTCCACCTCCTTAATGTCAATCCACAGAAGAGATAGGAGTGATATGAAGATCGTGAATGTGAGATGATGTGAGAGTGAAGGTGAGAAGCATCAAGATGCACACACACATACACACACACAATGAAGAGACAAGCAAGACACAATGGAAGGTGGGAAATTAGCTCTATTACTCAAGAACACTCTTACAAGCTCAAAATAGCTCTAAGCTCACACTAGCCAACACTAACGAACCTCAAAAATGAGCTCTCTAGCTCTTTTTATAGTTTCTAGACTAGTTTTGACCGATTTCACATCTAGTGACCGGCATAGTTAAAAAATAGGTCCTAGATGCTATTTGGAAGGGTAAACGGTATCTAAAAATAACGAAAATTGGTACGCCCATTCTACCTAAGCTCCTCAAGCTCGAGGACTCCTCGGCTTGCACAAAATGGAGCTATGGATTACAAAATGGGGTTTTCTATGTTACATATGTTACAATTAGTGATAAAAATCACTGTTGAATGTTTTGAAAAGTGATAAAAAACATATTTGTTTGAGAAATTGATCCGACTGGCTCCCTGCTCTGTCGTTACATGCTTCCGTGGCGTCTGTGCCTCTGGCTGCTTCCAACAATGATTTATGTGTGCCAACACTAAGGAAGGTCTTTGAAGGTGCATAAATATACTCATACGTGCATGGATACATCCATGGTCTATTAGATTCAAAGTCCTTGCCATTACAATGGTTTCCTATGGCTAAAAATATTCGTGCATTTTAGATGGTAGGAGCTATACCTACTTCATAGTTACACATGTGCATGGTTACAAAAATTAAGTGGCACACATCAGCCAGTTTCATTTTTCAATTCATGTGATGCCTCTGCACAAATGACAAACCTACCTTTGTACATTTTTAGTTGGCAGTGAGCAGTATGGCTTCATTAGGACACCACATAACATATGATCATGACTCTCCCAAATTTAAGGAGAGAGTAGTAGGAGGCAAAAGCTAAAAAATCTGACTCTCTCCTACAAGTAGCAAGCGCGAGGCTATTTTGTAAGTTTCTTTTTCTCTCTCATTCTCTCTTTCTCCAAGACGGCACCAATTTTGACGGGGATTTTTCATTAGGAGGTAGCGTGGGCAGTTGCAACCAATTGTACCACCGAGCACATGAATATGGAACCCATGCTTTTGATTTTAGAGCCCAGAGACCTTCCTTGTGACAATAGTAGGTATGCCTCCATCTTGAGTGAAGTACATGGTGCCAACAACCTCTGTGAAGCCAACATGCACAACCATTGCCTTGCCATCTAGCCATAGTGCCATGTTTGATTCCTCTTTCTCTTTCTCTGAGTAGATAGGCAATGGCATCGAAACTTACAGGTATCTTTCACTAAATCAAATAACTTAGAGCCCAGAGACCTTCCTTGTGACAATAGTAGGTTTGCCTCCATCTTGAGTGAAGTACATGGTGCCACCAACCTCTACAAAGCTAGCACGCACAACCATTGCCCTGTCGTCTGGCCATTGCCATGTTTGATTCCTCTTTCTCTTTCTCTAAGTAGATAGGCAATGGCATCGAAACTTACAGCTATCTTTCACTAAATCAAATAAGTGCTCATCAACCAATTTCTGCTATTGATCGGTCTGCTCATCCCCTTCGTAGCCATTGAGAAGAAGAACGATCTTGTCCATGCCTGTGTATTTACTCGTCTTGTTGATGCATATGCTTTTCTTCAGCTTATCTCGCATGGGAGCTGTCCAGATGTCTGCATGCTTATGCTAAGAGAAGAACAATGAAGATACAGAGAGCAGCTCATGCATAGTAATAGAATGCAAAAACAGAATCTATTGCCAGGCCCAACTACTGTGTCGTTTCTACGCCTTCACCAGAGAGCAACAAACAAGCAAACATTCATCACCTTCCCTGTCTACAATCCGGAACTTTGTGAGTGTAATGAAGTTGTGAACTGGTACAAGCCCCCCCACCATGGCACCGCTGTCACTTGTAGCTATCGTCTCAAAACACCAGAAATCTATGCCTGCGAGGTGGGTTCTCTCCACGAGCAGCGCGAGCCTCCTAGTTGCATTATGAAAAAAGGTTGGAATCACTTCCATGAGCTTCAAGAGTGTCGACACCTAAGATGGCATCCCTCGTTATTGGCCATGGTGATGTAAATTGATGAGCAAGCCTTGAAGTAGATCAAAGCAGAGCTGCAGCACTCATTGTTGACGATGATGGAACCTTACGCTCTAATCCTTGTGGTGCACATCTTCATTTCCATGAACTTCGATGATTGTGGAGCTTCCATGATCATTGACAACTGTGGAGCTCTAATGACAAATATAGAAGATACTCCATGGGCTAACCAACATTTTTATTACTGATGATATTGCTAAAATAGAGAGTAGACTGAGAGTGCTCATAAGCAGCATTGTTATTATGATGACGATGGAATAAAACAAAAAGGACTGCGAGATTGAAGTTTAACTAAATAATAGTGCAACTTTAAAAAACTAGAGGGAGGATGATAATTAAGTTTAAGAGAACAAAAAGAAATGATGATAAGAAAAAATAGATTAGTGCTTAGAAGCACTTTTATTGAAGAAAGTATGGGAGGGAGGGAGGGATTAGAAAAGAAATACCAACTAATAATGAAGATAACATGAAACATAACTCAAAAGGAAAAACCAATTAACCTATGTTCTGATACCATGTTGAAAATGAAAAAGGACTACTCCTACTCTACCACAATCACAAATGTAACAAGCTAAGGAGGAAGGAACAAAAGATAACGAAACATTATGAATGAATTAAAATGGAAATGGAAATGACTTACATGAGATGCTCTATGAACATGGAGACTCCATGAGGAGTGGAAGTGCACCCTTGCCAAGAGCTAGAGTGGAATGGCTTGTGTGGAGTGAAGGGAGGCCTTGCTTGTATGGAGTTCGGGAGAATTCCCTTGCATGTGGGATAATTATGCTTGCATGAGAATGAAAGTGCTCTTGGAACAAACGGGTGGAGCATGGAACTCTCAGCAGGGAGGACGTGCATTCTCGAAATGGGCTATAGACTTTGTAGGTCCTATTAATCCCCCAGCTAGAAACTCCCATGCAGAGTACATTATTGTAGCCACAGATTACCTTACAAAGTGGGTAGAAGTCAAAGCCACAACAAAGAACGATGCTCAAATGATGGCTAAGTTCTTATTCAAGGACATGTTCACTAGATACGGGTTACCAATAGAGTTAATAAGTGATAGAGGTATGCACTTCTTGAATGAAGTCATTGAAAACCTTCTCCATGAATTCTTGATGATTCATAAGAAGTCTACCCCTATCATCCACAAGCTAACAGACAAGCCGAGAGCACAAATAAAATCTTATGTAATGTATTGCCAAAACTAGTAAATAATAAATGCTCTAATTGGGATAAACAACTTCATCATGTTGTTTGGGCTTACCAAGTTTCCTACGAAACGGTACGCAATGCCACCCCATTTCAAATGCTCTTCAGACAAAATGTTGTGTTACCATTAAATTTCTTGATCCCGACTTTAAAATCAGCACAAGAGCATGAGTGGAATGGACATGAGTTATCCCTCAGGATATTTGATCTAGAATGCTTAGGTCACACAAGGCTATGAGCAGTATCAGACATCTACGCTACAAAGTAAAGACAAAAGGTATACTTTGATGCGCACATCAAGGATAAAGGATCGAAAGAGGGAGACCTAATGTTGGTTTGTACACTATAGCAGCATGCCCATAAATTGGAAAAATGAGGATATGGAACCATGGTCATTAATAGGATTTCTCCACTAGCAGTGCAGTTTAATTGGCCACTCTAGAAGGTGACATATTACCAAGCTATATTAGTGGATGCGCAGTCAAGCTATATCAAGAACCTCTTACAGAGGATATGCTAATGAGACATTATGGCAGAGACTACATGATATGTATGCGAGTCCATTGACTCATGTGAGACATAGATCACATCAATAGCTTCGATGTTGGCACTGTGGCCATGAGGGCCATACTCAATGATGTTGCTTCAGGAGGATGCGACGAGGACGTCAGAGATATGCACGTGATGCAGGTCAAGTAGTGATTTCATGAGACTCTATGGAAGTTGATTATGCAATTGATGGTTATATCACTTTCTCCTATGGTTCATCTCAAGATTCCTCTTGTTCATTGGATATCACACATATGGCTTGGTTGCTTGATGCATTTGCCAGTTTTCATGTCACTCCACATCATGAGTGCTTTTATTGATTCTCAGGTGAGAGTCATGGATGTGTGCACATGCTTGATGGTACGACATATGAAATTGAGTGTGCAAGAGATGTATTCCTTATGCTACCTAGTGGAGCATCACTTATTCTCAGACATATACATTATGTGCCTTCATTCCCTATGAGCTTGATTTCAATCAGCCAGTTAGAGGAGAGAAGATGTTATGCATTCCTTGGTGAGCATCATTTTAAGTTGTAGTTGGGATAGCTTATGCTTATAAGAGGTTCTAGGATCGCGCACAAGTATCAACTATAGGTACTTCATGTGAGAGACATTCTCATCTCGATGGGAGTTTAGCCTTATGTGCAGTGTGAGACTTGTCATGTCTCATTTTGTCTACCTATAAATAGGTTTGTCAAAACTCATGATGCACATGTATGGCAGGATTCAGATGCTCAGATGGATGCACATGTAGAGCATGTTTTGGATGCTCATGATGCTTATATAGAGCACAATTTTGTTGATCATATGGATCTTCATGTAGAGCACACTTTGGATGATCATTTGGATGCATTGGATTATGATGTGGATGCTCATGTAGAGCATTGTGATGATACTCAGTTAGAGTTTGATCATCAATTTGATCTTGGTGTTGTTGTTATGCAGTTAGTCATGTGGAGCATGGTCATACACTTGGTGTAGTAGAGCAAGATTTTTATCATGGTAAATAGTATGTGATAGAGAACTTTAGCTCTCGAGATGCACATTTAGACACATCCTTAGTTGATAGCATGATTGATTTAGATGTTGATGAGTCAGCAATCATGCGGTCATTCTTGGATTCTCTCATGCCAAATGTTGACACAAATATATAAGGACATGTTGGTCTTGCCAATAGTGCTTTAGATGCCTTAGATCATGCATGGCTAACATACTTAGGTTAGCCAGGATAGCACATGTTTTGTTAGCATTCAGGAGTCTCATGTACGAGTTCTTATGCTTGAGACCAGACATTGTTGTTGCTATTGGAGCATTTGCACTTGGAATTGTCAGTCATTCCATGATTGACACAGGCATAGAGCGAGTGGGAGCTTTGTAGGCACTTCATCAGTTCTTGCATCAGTCAGATGTGAGCTCGACTCTTATCGATATGAGTCTAGAGCAGTTTGAGGTGCATGGATACACCTTGTTCGAGGCAGTTGGTTTAGGTTGATCTGTATGGGTTGAGATCCGAACTCTTTCTATATATTATTTTATAGTCCTACACCATTCTTTGTATGTGTTACCAGTTATGGTCACATTGACCCTTAAGTGGGAGATTGTTGGGGATGTAAGGGTCATGTGACCTTACTCCATATTCATATATATATATATATACATCATATATAGAGCATTTCCTCAAGAGAGATCATTATGTGGGTTTCAAGGCACCCACACATATGTGTGTGTATCTCTGCTTCTGTCTCTCTGTCTCTCTCTCCCTTTATCTCCTCCTTCCTCCTCTTGTTTTGCACACCAAAGCCCTTCAGAGATGCCACACAGATCTTGTAAGAAGTGAAGATTGAGGAATTGTTTAGGGAGAAGACTTGGGATTGTAAGGGGATATCTCAAGTTTAATCCTGCATTCGATGGCTATTCAAGGCTAGATGGATAGTGCATTGGTGTCAGAGAACTAACATGTTTCAAAACACTGCTTCAAAATTGGGCATACCATGCTTTGACTCATAATAGTGAATCCAATGAATCACATGACTGATCAATTTCCACTTTTACATTTGAAGGTGATAGCAAGCAATTATCCATGCGTTGACAGTGGATGAAAGCTTTGTAGTCAATGTGGAGGAGGACAATGAGGAAGGTGTAGATTTCTGTTTATTAAAGTGCACACAAGGTAAACAATTCCATCCAAAGACTCTAATGGATGCTTAGAACAACCTGATAGCTTCAAGAACATATTATGTGGTGGGTTTATTTTATGAGAGAATAGAATATAATGTCTATAGGTTATTAGAAACAAGACCACTAGCTTATATGTATTCCTAGCTTGTACGTTGCATTAAAATATCCATGTCACTAGTCCATGATTGTTCACACTTATTTTCCATTAATGGTGATGTCTATGAGGCTGTATACAATAGTATGCCCTGGGATTTGTAATACCCAAGTGATGAGAGACCATTTTTTAGTCTGGCACTATATAGTACACAAATGGACTACTACATAATTATGAACTGGTTTCCTAAGTAACCATTTCTTAGAATTCTAACTTAAGTGTACATAGTGTGATAAATAACAGCTAAGGTGTGATGACTTACAACTATTGGTTAGAAGTTTTGTGTGAATAGGTGCATGGAACAAGTTACAACTAATAGCTAACTGGAAATTGGTAAGTTACAACTAACAACTAACAAGAAGTAGCTAACAAATATTTAATTGGTAAGTAAGTAACAAGTTATAACTAATAGCTAACAACAAATCATCAATTGCTAATAGTTACTAGGAAATCACTAACAAATAACAAGTAGCTAACATGTAGTGAATCGATAAGTTACAACTAACAATTAATAAGAAGTAAATAAATCTTAGCTAATCTGTAAGTAGATAACTAGTAGTTAACTAATAAGTAAGTAGCTAACAAGTTATAACTAACAACTAAGAGGAAATCATTAATTGCTAATAACTAACATGAAATCACTAATAGTTAATAGGAAATCACTAACAGCTAACAAGAATCACTGATAGTGATGAGTAAATCAATAACATGCAGCTAATAGGAAATCACTAATAGCTAACAAGAAGTAAATAACATGTAGCTAATCGGTAAGTTACAATTAACAACTAATAGGAAATAGCTAACATGTAGTTAATCGATAAGTAGATAATTATCAAGTAGCTAAGTTGCAACTAAGTAGCTAACAATTTACAACTAAAGCTAACAAAAATCACTAATAGCAGGTAGAATCACTAATAGCTATAAGAAAATCACTAATTATAGCTAACAATTTACAACTAACAACTAATAGGAAATAGCTAACATGTGAAATATTATACCATTAGACTTAAAATAGTTAACATGTAAATAGCTAATAGTTGATCGCTATAGCTAACAAACTTTATAAGTTCAAAGTATTTAACATAAACCTATAAGAATGACTGTTCACAATGTTTTCATTATATACATACGCAATGTCTTCGTCTATGATCTTGATGTATACTATGATATATAATTAATGTCTCGTAATCAAGAGGAATAGCTCTAGAAATAATATTTGCATACTCAGTCCAATTTGGGGCTACAAATCATTTGGAAAGTTGATCACAAAGAATTCCAAAGAAATAGTTATGTCTTTCACTAATTGTCGACTTTGACAGAGTGAAAGGTCATCTCCTAATGTCGTAAAATAACCTGAACCAGTAGTACCAATTATTAATGTATTGCCAAGCCCATACTCCACATTCCTGTCCTAGAAATGAGCTAGTTTCTTGAAAGGTTGAAAATTTCCATAAACATGGATTACTCCCCCAAATATCCATAATTTGTTTTCCTAAACTCAGAGAAGATCGTATCAATATATTTATTGACCTTGTCTAGACCATATGCACTCCAAATGCAGACATTCAAATGTTTAATGCACCATCATAGAAAATGCTTACTTTCAGGAAAATTTTGTTCACTTCTAGTTGTTGGGGATGTAAGGGTCATGTGACCTTACCCCCATATTCATATATATACATCATATATAGAGTATTGCCTCAAGAGAGATCATTATGTGGGTTTTGAGGCTCCCACGCATATCTGCACGTCTTTCCTCTCTTCTTTCTCATTCCATCTCCTCCTTCCTCTTCTTGTTTTGCACACCAAAGCCCTTCATTGGTATCAGAGCATGCTGAAGGCTGGTGTGCAAGAAGCTTCAATGGAAGCTTAGGTCAGAAGGAGTAGCAGTGCAGGTCGGCATCTCTTGACAGTAGTTCAATATTTTGGCCATAACTTGAGTTAAGAAACTCGGATTGATGCGTTTTAAAGTTCTATGCGTAGCTAACACAGAGGGTTACAACTTCACCGAAGGGTGCAGAACCTGGTTCAGACTTTTAGAGTGCCGAAAATTCAAAAAACGCAGACTGTTGTAGAAAGCGAATCTATGTTCAGTAGGACAACAAGTCAGTTTTTGCATCATAACTTGAGTTCTACAGATCGGAATGTGATGATTCAAATTGCTATGCGTAGCTTCAAAGATAGCTACAATTTTATAGAAGAACTCAGATTCAGATTCTCAGTGCAAGGTCTCCGAAACTGCAAAATAAAGAGCAGTAGTGTTGCAGGTGATAGTGAAATTGATAGTAGGTGCTTGTTTTCGGCATATCTTGAGCTACGCACCTCCGATTGAGGTGTTCTTTATCTCGTTACGTATCCAAGACTCAGATCTTGAAGTTTGCTGAAGAGCAAAAGTTTAGATTCAGAGGTTATTACCTCTGAAACAGCAAAACACAGAGCAATACATTTTCACTATAAGAACCCCGATTACACTTGGAGGTTGAATTTGCTTTAGAACTTCTTCGAGAGAGAATTTATGGTGTGCAAGCTCTTATTTTCAGAGTTTCAAGACATTGTACAGTATGATCATTGTGGTAGCTCCTCCATATGAGAGTAGAGCATGATCTTGTCACATGTTTGGCATGTAAGATGACATTGTGGTATACTCTTTTTGAGGTTTATGTCATCATGAGTTCGATCATGGATGTATAGTGGCATTGTGGTCTACATCTTGCTTATGCCACTTGGTTATGGATTTAGTTACCGGTTGCACACAATTCTATGAGATTTGATTATGGATCTTGGTTGGTACTTGTATCTTTTGTTTTCTTTGCAGGTATATGATCTAGATTGGAGCCTCAGTTGCACACTTGTTTGTCACCATGATTTGCTATTCTATTAGCAAATGTTCATTGATTTGATGTTGTGGATGGTGATTCCCACATGGTTATTTTGGTTCGAGAGTCCATTTTACAAAGGAGATGCTGTCGAAATTTCGACACCTTTTATGCTAAAAGAGAACTCTAGTGGATCTTGAAGCTTGTGTGATAGTTTTGGATCATTGTTTATCTCCATTCATTTGGACTTGGTCACAGGTTATTTGTGATAGGTTGGACCATCTTGCAGGATTCATTCTTGCGTGGGAGGTGCATCACCATTATATTGGCGTGTATTGCCATTAGTTTCTTTGGCACATGTAGTTGCCATTATCTTTTTTTTATCTAATCAGTGACAGGTGGTGACATATTACTCATTGTTCTTTTGCTATTGGTTGTCTTGTTTGATTGCTCAGTTTACAAGGGATACTCTACCAAAATTTTCCCAGGATTCTTTCACATCTACTTGGTCACTTTGGAGACTTGGTGAGCAGGCTTATGCTCATGGTTTTATGTGCATCTAGATGCATGGTTATGTGACAGGTGGTTCACATGGTTCCTTCTCCATCGAGACATTTGTGATGTGAGTTATGCATATGGATATGCAGGTGTGATCCTATTGAGGATAGAGTATTGTTCCAGTCTCTTGTTACATTGCTAGTCTTGGATTGCCAGCATGGTGTCTTCTCGATTTGATGGCACTGACTTTCTGAGATGGAAAGCTCAGATGTGGCATACATTGGTTCGTGCAGGGTTACACATGTATGTGCATAGAGATGCACAGAGGCCTCGTGACATGCCCGACCATGTATGGATGGATATGGATGCATTGGCCAGCTCCACTATCCGATTACAGCTTGTGGATTCTATATATGAGTCTGTTATGTATGAGGAGACGAGTAGTGCATTATGGCAGAGACTACATGATATGTATGCGAGTCCATTGACTCATGTGAGACATAGATCACATCGACGACTTCGATATTGGCACTGTGGTCGTGCGGGCCATATTCTACGACGTTGCTTCAAGAGGATGCGACGACGACGTCAGAGATATGCATGTGATGCAGGTCAGGGAGTGATTTCAGGAGAGTCTATGGCAGTTGATTATGCCAGTGATGGTGATATCACTTTCTCCTATGGTTCATCTCATGATTCCTCTTGTTCATTGGATAGCACACATATGGATTGGTTGCTTGATGCATTAGCCAGTTTTTATATTACTCCACATCGTGAGTGGTTTTGTCGATTCTCAGGTGAGAGTCGTGGATGTGTGCACATGCCTGATGGTATGACATATGACATTGAGGGTGCAGGAGATATATGCCTTATGCTACCTAGTGGAGCATCACTTATGCTTAGACATGTACGTTATGTACCTTCATTCCCTATGAGCTTGATTTCAGTTCGCCAGTTACAGGAGAGCAGATGTTATGCATTCCTTGGTGAGCATCATTTTCAATTGAAGTTGGGACAGCTTATGCTTGTCAGAGGTGCTAGGATTGGGCACATGTATCCACTACAGGTACTTCATGTGAGAGACAATCTCGTCTCAATGGGAGTTCAGCCTTATGTGCGATGTGAGACTCTTCATATCTCATTTTATCTACCTATAGATAGGTCTATTGACATTCATGATGCACATGTATGTCAGGATTCAGATGCTCATATGGATGCACATGTAGAGCATGTTTTGGATGCTCATGATGCTTATATAGAGCATGGTTTGGTTGATCATATGGATGCTCATATGGAGCATACTTTGGATGATCAGTTGGATGCTTTAGAGCATGATGTGGATGCTCATGTAGAGCATTGTGACGATACTCAGTTAGAGTTTGATCATCAGTTTGACCTTGGTGTTGATGTTGTGCAGTTAGCTCATGTGGAGCATGATGATACACTTGGTGTGGTAGATCATGATAGCTCTTATGATACACAGTGTATACTAGAGCATACTAGCTCTCAGGATGCACAGCTAGATACATCCTTGGTTGCGAGCATGGCTGATTTAGATGCTGAGGAGTCAGCAATTATGCAGTCATTCTTGGATTCGCTCATGCCAGATGTTGACACAGATATATCAGGACATGTTGGTCTTGATGATAGTGCTTTGGATGCCTTGGATATAGGCATGGCCGACATACTTAGGTTCGCCAGGATAGCACATGTTTCGTCAACATTCGAGAGTCTGATGTATGAGTTGTTATGCTCGAGAACAGACATTGCAGTTGCTATTGGAGCATTTGCACTTGGAGTTGTCAGTCGTTCGATGATTGACATAGGCATAGAGCGAGTGGGAGCTTTGCAGGAACTTCGTCAGTTCTTGCATCAGTCAGATGTGAGCTCGACTCTTATCGATATGAGTCTAGAGCATTTGAGGTGCATGGATACACCTTGTTCGAGGTAGTTGGTGTAGGTTGATCTGTATGGGTAGAGATCCGGACTCTTCCTGTACATTAGTGTATAGTCCTACATCATTCTTTGTATATTTTTCCACTTATGGTCACATTGACCCTTAAGTGGGAGATTGTTGGGGATGTAAGGGTCATGTGACCTTACCCCCATATTCATATATATACATCATATATAGAGTATTGCCTCAAGAGAGATCATTATGTGGGTTTCGAGGCTCCCACGCATATCCGCGCATTGTTCCTCTCTTCTTTCTCGTTCCATCTCCTCCTTCCTCTTCTTGTTCTGCACACCAAAGCCCTTCACTAGTGTTCATAAATACATCAACTTCCAAAGTCACAGCCCTAGGCTCAAAATCCTTGTGAACAGGTTTCAATTCTTACATCTCCTCCTCTACCATGCCATGTTGAATCTTTGGGTATCCCTTTCTATCTCAAGAAATTTAGGTTCCATTACCATAGGATCTGACCTCTTTCATTTTTTTGACTTGCCCGATGTCCGAGTAGGCTCCTAATTCACTCATGGTGTAGATACTAGTACATGATTAATTTGAGTTGAAAATAGAAAATAAAATTTTTATAAGTTGATTACAAAATAATTGTTGGAGTTAGACGTCTGCGGAAGCACGCGAACAGCACAAGGAAGAAGAAGAAGCTTGGAGCACAACACACAAGACAAAATGTACTACCACTAGAATGTACAAAGATAAGTAACCCGTTAGGGCTATAGGAATATATACAAGCCACGGGAAAAAAAACCTAAAGAGGGAAAAAAGTGCCCCGGCAGTCCTAGAGTGTTCACACACATCACTACCTAAATATATCAACAAATCCCCCCTAGGAGTGATGCAGTGAACAGGGAGCTGGCACTCATGTATACGGAAGTGCCAAGCTATGTGGAATCAATCCACAAAACGAAGTAAGCCCAAAGCTTTGTGGAAAGCTTCAAACTTCTCCCTAGGTAGAGCCTTCATGAAAAGGTCTACAATGTTCTCTTATGTGGGCACATATGCCAAGCTCATCTCTCCAATAGAGAACCTCTCCCTGACATAATGATAATGCACCTCAATGCGCTTAGTGAGAGCATGGAACACAAGGTTCCCTGCAACTGCCAACTACAAGTGAAGATGGTGGTGGTAGAAGACTGAATAACACCCGAATCAGCCATAAGGCATCTGAGCCACACACACTCAATAGTCGTTGTGAAAGCTACCCTATACTCAGCCTCACAATTGGAAGTGACCACAGTAGGCTGCTTCTTGCTCAACCAAGATATACATGAGCTACCAAGCATGAAGCAAAAGCCACTAGTGGACACACGAGTGTCATAGAAACCAACCCAGTCACTATTAGAAAAAGCATGAAAATCTGGCGGTAGTGATCCCCCCTTGGGATAAAACAATCCAAGTAACTGGGTACCACTCAAGTAGCGAAAGATGTGCTTAACCACCTGCCAATGCTTGACACACGGGCAATGCATAGACTTGCTCATTTGTGAGACAACAAACCAAATATCTGGCCGAGTAATGCATAAGTAAATCAAGCATCCAACAACCTGCTGATAGAGAACAACATCAAATGCATCTCCAACATCATGAAGACTCAATCTTAAACATGTCTCCATATGAGTGGCAATAGGCTTACAATCTTCAAGGCCAAAATGTTGCAATAATGTCTCAATATAGTTTGTTTCACACAAAGCCCATCAACTTGCATCAAGTGAATGCCCAAATAATGATGCAAATGCCCCAAATCAGATATCTCAAATGAGGCATGCAAATCAACCTTAAAATTAGCAATATGCTTTTCATGAGGACTAGTGAGCAGCATGTCATCAACATATAGAACAATGATCAAAAGCACATCATTAGCACACTTAACATATAAGGTGCTTTCAATTGGACTATTCTCAAAACCATGTGCAATCATATGGGCATGTATCTTTTTATACCAAGCACATGGTGCTTGCTTTAAACCATATAATGCCTTCTTTAACCTGCACACCTCGTTTCCATGCCCTTTTTGCACAAAGCCATGGGGCTGAAAAACATATACTTCTTCATGCAAGTCATCATTCAGAAATGTTATGTTAATGTCCAACTGATGTACTTTCCAACCATGATGAGTTGCAAGTGCATAGATGCTACGAACAGTAGTCATTTGGCAAGTAGGAGCAAAGGTCACATCAAAATTAATGCCTCTTTCTTGTGCATAACCCTTTGCAAGAAACCTAGCCTTATGCATGTCAATTGTTCCATCAGGCTTATGCTTCAACTTGTATACCCACTTAGTGCCAATGGCCTTCTTTAAAGCTAGGGGGTGAAAAACATACACTTCTTCATGCAAGTCATCATTCAGATAGGCATGTATCTTTTCATACCAAGCATGTGGTGCTTGCTTTAAACCATATAATGCCTTTTTTAACCTGCACACCTAGTTTTCATACCCTTTTTGCACAAAGCCACGGGGCTAAAAAACATACACTTCTTCATGCAAATCACCGTTCAGAAATGTTGTTTTAATGTCCAACTAATGGACATTCCAACCATGATGAGCTGCAAGTGCAGAGATGCTACGAACAGTAGTCATTCGGCATGTAGGTGGAAAGGTCTCATCAAAATCAATGCCTTTTTCTTGCGCATAACCCTTTGCAACAAGCCTAACCTTATACCTATCAACTGTTCCATCAGGTTAAGCTTCAGCTTGTATACCCACTTAGTGCCAATGGCCTTCTTTCTAGGAGGCAAGTCACATAAAGACCAAGTACCACTCTTCATTATAGCATCATATTCACATTGCATAGCAGCCATCCAATTTTCTGAATTTTGTGCTTCATCAAATGAAATAGGCTCATTCTCATCATAGAGACAAGAGGCAACCATAGCATAGCAATCTGATGCAAAAGAAGCACTAAGAGATCTTGATTAATCTTGATATGACAGAGGTGCATCTAATTTGCTATCACGCAAAGTCTACACCAACCATTTTGGCATAGTTTTTCCATCCTCAATATCAGTTCTCTCATCAACAAGTGCATCATGTAAATCTGCAACAGAAATGGAATGATTTGCATCATCACATGAAACATGCAAAGGCTGAGAAGTTGCCTCATTAGGACCAACACTAGTCTATCCACCTGTAAAAAGAGGCAGCAAAGTATCATACATGTCTTTGGAGCTAATAGATGTCTCCTTTGTACATGCTAGTAAAGGTTGAATAGCATCTTCCACAAAAACAACATCACGGCTAACCAAAATGCATTTAGTTTGTGGATGATATAGACGATAGCCTTCGCTTTCAGAACTGTACCTAACAAAAATACATTTTATTGCTTTATCACCCAATTTCTTGCGATGTTGTTCAGGCACTAATGCATATGCCAGACAACCAAAAATGCAGAGATGAGCAACAAATGGCTTGCGACCATGCCAAGCTTCATATGGAGTGATAAACTATAGTGCTTTAGTGGGACACCTATTAAGTACATATGTTGCACACATGACAAACTCGAGCCAGAAACTATGTGGTAAGGCCTGACTCTTGACCATACACCTCGCCGTCTCCATGAGGGACCTATTCTTCCATTCAGTAACCCCATTCTATTGAGGTGTATATGGCACTGTACAATGATGTTTTATCTCATGTTTAGCCAAAAATGTATTAAAGTCAAAAGACATATATTCCCCCCCTCAATCAGAAAGGAGGGTGCCCATTTTACATGCTGACAAATTTTTAGCCAAAACCAAAAAATTTTTGAAGCACATAAACACTTCAGACTTTTCTTTGAGTGGATATACCCATCCATGCCTGGAAAAATCATCAATGAAAGTCAAGAAGTAAAGATAGTTACCAAAAGAGGGTGTCTACATAGGACCACATACATCACTATGAACAAGCTGTAGTTTCTGAGTAGCCTAACTGAACCATCTTTTCGAAAGGAGGAACGCTGCATTTTGCCCAAAATACAGCCTTCACATACATGTTTATCGAGTGCCTCAAGTTTGGGCAAAGAGGACACTATTTCATATTTCTACAAGCATAGCAAACTAGCAAAATTCATATGACCAAAGCATGCATGCCAAAGCTTTGCATCTGACATAACTTGATAAACCTATACTGGACATGTTGAATCATTCACAAATTTTTCATAGTTTATGAGCTTATATAGCCCATGACATAAAATGCCAGAAGCAATAATCATGTCATACCATTTGATAGATCATGAACTATACACCTGTCAACAACAGATTTCACAACCAAGCCAATCTTGGCTAAAGCCGAAATTGATAATAGATTCTTCGTGATCCCTAGCACAAATAAAGAATCTAACAAAGTGAAAGAACTACCATTAGCAATAGTTAGAATGATCTTACCAACTCCCATGACAGGATAAGAGGAGTTGTTGGTGCATGTGATAGTATTCCCTATAGGGGCAGGATCAAGAAAAGTGAAGAAAGTGCACTGTGACGTAATATGTTTGGTTGCCCCACTATCAACATACCAAACATCTGAGTCTACTACAGACATACACTACTCATGAGAAGATGGGCCAAAGCTGCAAATAGTAGTAAATGCCCATTCTTCATTCTGCACAAGATTAGTTGAATTTTTTTTCAGTGTAGAGGCCTCTGCAACAACCATTCCGACCTCTTTCTTCTTTGCCTCTTTAGCAGCCAGTTTTGGACAGCTCTTAATGACATGATCATTTGCTTTACAATATTTGCAAAACAATTTCTGCTTTTTTGATTTCTTCTCATCTTTGTCTTCCTTCTTCAAATGTGCAGCATTTGCAGTTTTCTGCTTACTAGTAGATGAGCTCCATATACCTTTGGCCTTCTGACTAGCCAGGAAAGCTTGATCTGCAACATGCATAATAGACTTGTTCTACCTAGACTAATCTTCCTGCCTTTCATCATCAAACAAAGAGTAGAAGCAAAACTCTGATATGAGTTGGGAAGACCATTTAGAACAGTCTGCACAAGTGAACTATTAGGAAGGAATTCCTCAGCAAAAATCAATTGTTCCTTCAAATCCTTGATCTTTGTTAGAAAATTGTCGATAGAATCACCTTCATTTATATGCTCACTCTCCAACTATTTTCGAAGGTAAGCAACACGAGCCTCATTCCTAGCCTGATACAATGTGGTAAGTGTATCCCAAGCATCCTAAGTTGTTCTGCAGGAGTGAATGTAAGGAATAATGGCACATTTGACAGACAATGCTATCAATGCATGTGCTTGAGCATCTCTGCCATCCCAACAAATTTGCTCTGTAGTAGGTGCAACAAGAATTACAGCACAAACAGGAATCTGCAAAATATCACCATCTTTGACACCATCAACATCAACTTTAGTACCTATATTTGTAGGTGTAATTGGACATTTTTCAACACTACACAATATTACACAATCCTTTTGCGACCAGTACATGATGCATCATATAAGCCCACAATGGGTAATTCGTACCATCCAACTTATCCTCAATAGCCAACATATGAAATACATCACTACTTTCAGCCATGGCCACTGATTAAGATACCTTGATGCAAAAAAATGATTGTATTTGAAAAGGTTGAACAAAACTACCCTGATGAGTTCTGCTAAACTTATAGCATACTTCGAGATTCTTATACTAGCAAATCAAAACTTGTATATATCTTTGGCACAAAAAGATGAAATAACCTGCACAGGCACTACGATAGTGCATTCAGAGGTCAAAACGAGCTCAGTTCATGATTCTGAGGCTGTGATCGTAGGGGTGTCGACGATGCCCTAAATGAAGCAGCGACCTACTCTGATACCAATTGTCAGAGTTAGACATCTGCAGAAGCACATGAACAACACAAGGAAGAAGGAGAAGCTTGGAGCACAACGCACAATACTGAATGTATTACCACTAGAATATACTAGATAAGTGACCCATTAGGGCAATAGGCATATATACAAGCTGGGGGGAAAACCTCTTAAAGAGGGAAAAATGTACCCCGGTGGTCCTAGTGTGTTCACACACATCACTACCTAAATATATTAGCACCAAGAGCCTGCTAATAGAGAACAACATCAAATGCATCTCCACCATCATGAAGGTGCAACCATAAATGTGCTTCCATGGGAGTGACAATAGGTTCACTTCAAGGCCAAAAGGCTGTAATTATGTGTGAATATATATTGTTTGACACAAAATTTTTCCCCCATCAACTTGCATAAATTGAATGCCCAAATAATAATGCAAATGACCCAAATTTGACATCTCAAAAGGGGCATGCACATCAACCTTAAGTTTAGTAGTATGCTTCTCATTAGGACCATTCATCAGCAAGTCATCAACATTTACAACAATGATTAGAAGTACATGATCTGCATGCTTAACATATAAGGTGCTCTCAATTGGACTGTTCTCAAAACCATGTGCTAGCAAGTAGGCATTAATATTTTCATACCAAGCATGTGGTACTTGCTTCAAACCATATAATGCCTTTTTCAATTTGCACACTTTTTTCTCATGCCCTTTCCACACAAAACCATAGGGTTGAAATATGTACACTTCTTCATGCAACTCACCATTGAAAAATGTAGTTTTAGTGTCCAACTGATGCACATTCCAGCCATTATGAGCTACAAGGGCATAAATGCTACAAATAGTGGTCATTTGGCATGTGCAAGTAAATGTCTCATCAAAATCAATGCCTCCCTCTTGAGCATAAAATTTTGCAACAAGCCTCACCTTATACCTGTCAATTGTTCCATCATGCTTATGTTTGAGCTTGTATACCCATTTAGTGCCAATGGCCCTTTTTCCTAGAGGCAAATTAGATAAATAACAAGTACCATTGTTCATAATAGCATTGTATTTTGATTGCATAGAGGCCATCTATTTTTCTAAATATTGTGTTTCATAAAAAACAAATAGGCTCATTCTCATAAAAAAGACTCATTCTCATAGCAATCTGATGCAAATGAAGCACTATGCGAGCTGAAGGGGTCCGATATGACAAAGGCACATCTATTTTGCTATCTCTCAAAGCCTACATTAGCCATCTAGGCATAGTTTTAGCATTTTCTATGTCATCCCTCTCATCAACAAGTGCATCAAGTGGTTGGGGTAGGAGGTTGCTGAGCTAACACAGGTGGAGGCCTTTGCTGGGCTTGATAGAGCTGTTGATAGGGTTGTTGAGGTCTACCATATTTCTGTGGTGGGTATTGGTTCTGGTATCTTCCTTGTTGAGGGTATGGCTGAGGGTAGGTTTGTCTAACTGCTTGCTTGTTATATGGGCAATCCTGTGCGGTGTGATTAGTGTATCTCCTTTCAATGGTGCAGTAATGGCTACTAGGATTCACCTAGGGTTGAGCCGTAATGGGACATACGTTTGCCATATGGTCACCCCCACAAATATAGCATCTTTTCACTGGGGCAAATCTTGGAATTTGTTTACTTGAAACTCCTAATTTCTGAGCTACTTTCTCGACAAGTTCCTCTATAGATGTAGACTGCGTGGAAGAGAGGCTAGTTGAACTATCCAAATCTTTGTAGATTTTTGAAAGCTCCAATTCCTCCCCTAGGTTATCCTCAATGTCAATGCACATGCGTACACACTCTTCTATGGTTCTAGGGTCTTTCAAGTACACATATGATCTCAACTTTGTACTCAGCAGCCCATCAAGGAATAAAGCCACTTGTTTGGCTGGAGTGGGTAGCTCAGGAATCGGACATCTCTCTAGATATTACCTAAACCTTCTTCCTGCAAGTCTTACCGTCTCTTGAGGGGTTTGCTTGAAGCTATGAATCAGTGAGGAAGTATTATGCCTTATGCCACTCTTAGAGAATTCAATAATGAATGCCTCTAGAAGTTGGTCTATGTTTCTGAAGTGCCTTTCATTTAGTGGTTGAAACCACGTAGAGCGGTGTTCCTAAGGGTTAGACCAAAGGCATTGTACTGCGTGAATAGATCCTCCACTTGTTCAGCTCTCAAGACTTGCCTAAATTCGGCCACATGATCATAAGGGTCTCCAGTGCATCGAAGTAGTTCTTCATGGACTTAACTAGCTGTGTAGGTCTCAAAGTCCTCGTGTGCTCTCTGGGCCTCGGTAAGGGAAAATCCTCAGCATTTCTTAAGTTCCTTGGAACTCTAGTTCTCTTTGTTTCTTCTCTATTCATCTCTGTTCGCATTTGTTCTCTTCCTATTGGGTTGGCAAAGCTCACTTCTGGCCTATCTCTACTTCTATCCCTTTGAGCGCCATGAGCTTGGGATGTTCCAGCCCCTTGGTGTCCAAAAGAGACATTAGATCTTGGTTGGGGAAAAATAAATTCCCCCTTCCAAGTGTAGGCATGTCTACCATGTTCTGTGACCACAAAGATCCTCTCTGAAGTACCGTCTAGATAGGTCACTTTGCCTGGGCTATCAGGATCTTTGAACTCATAGATTGTGATCATTCCTACATCATTAGGTTGATTAGGCTTATACCTCCAGAAGGCTTCATCGGTTTCTCGGTTCAAGAGTAGATCTATGCTCTTGTTGTCCTGGGGGATCCATTCTGGTGTGAGAATTCTAGTGAGAACTTATTTGCCTCGAGGAGTTATAGGTTCTACACCCATGTTCCCTTGCTCTAGGTCACCTAAGTCTGTTTCTGGGATCACATTCCCGAATTCATCTGTCCTATCTGGTTGACTAGTGACTACATATATGGTTCCTTCTTTGTCCAAGTATGCTCCATTTTCAAACTTGACAGCAGGATGTTCAATTCCAATGGGTTGGTCAAGGTTTTTAATCTGGACCACGGATCTTCCTAGGCCGTCCTCATAGATGCTAGCACCTAATCGGTTGGTCCTAAGGTATTCTAGGTGCATCTTGTAGGGGCCTTCTACCCTATGTAGATATGGCACACCTGAACTTCCTGTAGGTCTCTCCATACCGTGGGACATCTTTAACTCACTAGTTTCAGAGCTAGGGTAGTGCGAATAATGGCTCAACTGCTGGGCCCAAGACCTAGCAGTATGGTTGACACTAGCCTCTGAAGATCTAAGACTCTGTCTATCTCTTCCTAGGTGTCGTCCTGATCTAAGGTTCATATGCTTAGTTGAGCAATCCCAATTTTTACCCAAGGTACAACCTCGTTGCTGAGTTCTTTCATATCAGTTACTTGGTTCCTTTTTTTTTATTGATTATCGTGTTTATGATCTTGTCTGATATCACGTCGTCAGGAGTACTTGAGTTAATTCTCGCACTGTAAGTTGATCGGTCCACGTTAAGTTCTTTCCTTTAAAGTTATCATATCACGAAGAGATTGTGTTTAAGCTTGAACTTGAGTGCTTAGGTACTCTTCAACTTGAGTGATGCCTATCATTGCCCTGACTTACTCCTAGCACTACTCGAACTTAGCCTAAGCTAGGAATTGACAAAGAGAGTTGAGAATATTCCAACCTCACTTGCGGATCCCTTGCCCTTTAGTGCTCAAGAACCCCGTTCTCAAGCTTGCAGAGTGCCCTTGCTTTGGATGCCTTCTAGTGCTCTCAGTGGACCTGTAAAAGTCCCAAAGTTAGCTCAAGACTTAAATTCAAATGACACCACAAATCACTTTCATTCATGTAATTCAGATATCAATTTGCACTGAGACTTTATGGAAAACAATTCTAGAGATCCCTGAGTTTTGTTCCCCCTGGTCATGGTCCACTTAAAAATACTATATCTAATAATCCTGGTATTAATTTAACCGTAACCACGAGCTTTCCAACAAAACAAGAATCACAGCAAACGGATTTCGTATGAGAAAGTTATGACTGTTCAGGGTTTTGGAGTTAAAACAGGGTTCAAACAGGCTAATAATTCACAGGATTTTTTTCTCAACACACACTTGTAGGGACCTCACAAGATGTTAATTGATAGACAAATATGCCCAAAATTATCCCCAAAACTTGGAATAACAATATCCCTAAAATGTTAGCCGAAAAAGTCTGTCAATAGCGATCGATAGGTCTGTCAATCGTGATTGACAGAGGTGTCCGTCAGGGCCTGTCGGTCGCGATCGACACGTTAGTTGCGATTGACAGTGTCAATCGCGATCGACAGAGTCGGTCGTGAGTCCTATCAATCGCGATCGATGGTGTCAATCGCGATCGACACTTTTTCTGGGATTTTTGCCATGATTTCAATCGATCGGGGATGTGTCCGTCGTGATGGACATGTGGCAACGCGAATTTTGGTGTCAATCGCCAACTTTCAGTCGGTCGCAATTGACAGTGTCAATCCCGATTGATTGAATCCTACGTGGCAGTCGGTCGATCGTGAGGTCTGTCGGTCGCGATCGACAGGGTCTGTCGGTTGCGATTGACAGGGTCTATCGATCGTGGCTGTCGATCACGATCGACGGTGTCAATCGCGATTGACAGAGAAACACGGAATTTTATATTCTTGTTTAGTGATTTGAAATGTGCTCTTCATGTGTATTAAGATGGTGCACTTTGTTTTACCAAAAGGTGAAATTTTTTGTCCATCGCGATCGACAGATGTCTGCGACACAGAGACAGGACCGAGCTTTTCCGTACCTGCGCAGCGTGCTGGTGGTGATGAAATAGCCAAATCCTGCAAGGAAGCTCAAAAACATGCAAAAACAACGCACACAAATCGCTCTCTCGCTCTCTCTCTCACAAGTGGAATGAGGGAAATAGATGGGAGAAGGTGATATGATAAAAAACTGGAATTTTTCGCGATGATGGAGATGGAGGTGGGGGATGGTGAAGATGTTGATGTTGAGGAGAAAAACAAAAGAAATAGATAAAAGTGGAGAAAATACCTATGACTCCAACGCCTCAACTCTACATCTTACCATCACACGCTCGTCCTCAAAGCTCGATCCCCGGCAACGGCGCCAAAAATTGGTGTAGCTCAGTGATGAGTAGCACCTCCTTTAATGTCAATCCGGGAAGACGTGAGGATGGTATGATGACCTCGAGCAAGTGAAGGCACAAGTGTGTGAGTGAGAAGCACACAAACATCCACACACATACACACACACGCGCACACACAACAAGACAAAGAGAAAGACAATGGAGTTCTTTTAGATTACTTCCAAAATGCTCATACAAGTTCAATTCTATTACAAGCTAGCTCAAAAATGAACTCTCTAGCTTTATTTATAGTTTTTGACTAGCTTTTGGCCTTATCCAGACCTAGTGTCCGGCCTAGTTAAAAATTAGGTTCTAGGGCCTATTTGAGGGCTCAAACGGAGTCTAAAAATTATGAAAATTGATAGGTACATACTTCTAATGCTCCTCAAGCTCAAGGACTCCTTGGCTAGCACAAAATGGAGCTATAAAAAGGTGAAATGGTATTTACAATGATATAGAGTGACTAAATTCACTATTTAGGAAGTATTACTTCATGGAAAAATTTGGACGGCTTACTTGCCAGATCTTCATTGACTACTCTATATGATCTATACTTTGTCTCTTCTCTATATGATCTACATATGTGCACGTCTCTTCTCTTCTTCTCTCTCCCTCCATCTCCTCCTTCCTCCTCTTGTTCTGCACACCAAAGCCCTTCATGTCATCCTCGATCATCACATGTTGAGTTTGATATCTCAACACTCCCCTTCAAGCTCAATGTCATGTCCTCTAATCCAAGCATATTCTAAAACTTATTTAACTTCTCTGCTCTAAGTGATTTAGTAAAAATATTGGCAACATGCTCATTTGTCCTCACATAAACAAGATCAAAATCACCTACAAATACCTTCTCTCTGATGAAGTGATAATGTACCTTGAGATGCTTTGTTCTTGCATTAAAAAATGATTTTATGTTAACTGAATGCTGCGAAGATTATCACAATAAATTATGATTGTCTTTTTCATTTCCACACCTAAATCTACAAGTAGCATCTCTAATCATGATGCTTCACATGCTTCCATTGCAACACCTCCATACTCAGCCTCTGTAATTGACAAAGCAACAATGGGTTGCTTCTTGCTGCTCCATGTACCAACTACACTCCCAAGTGAGAATAGAAAGCCACTAGTAGATCTTCTACCTAGAAGACTCTCAGCCGAATCTGCATCAGTGTATCCATGAACCTGCAAATCTACACCAGCTTCATAAAACAATGCATAATCCAAATTAGTTCTCATATAATGTAAAGTGGAGCTTAGAGCATCTAAATGTGGTTTCCTATAAACCTGCATAAATTGACTTTCAAGTCCAATCGTGTAGCTTAGATCAGGCCTTGTAATTATGAGATATATTAAACTTCCCACAATCTTCCTGCACATAGTAGCATTTTCCAATGCTTCACCTGATCTAGTATCAAACTTCAAATTTTGATCTAACGGCATACAAACTCACTTATAATCATCCATACCATATGTTTGCAGCATACTCAAGGCATGTTGCCTTTGAGACATCCATATACCTGTTTTTGTATGTATAAACTCAATGCCCAAAAAATAGTGCAACACACCAAGATCTTTCATGTCAAATTCTTGCAAAAGGATATGCTTAACCTCTTTAATGCTTTCTTCATTATCACATCCTGAAATCAAGTCATCAACATAAATACCCACAATCGTGATGCCATCATTACCCTTCCTTGTATATAATGAATTATTTGCATCACACATAAAAAATCCAATGGTGGTTAAGTAATCAGCAATCCTTGCATGCCAAGTAGGAGGGGTTTGTTTGAGCCCATACAAAGCCTTGTGCAACCTGCAAACATATTTTGGGAGCTTTGAATCTTCATATCCTTGTGGCTGGTCCATGTATACTTCTTCCTATAACTCACCATGTAAGAAAGCATTATTCATATCCATCTAATCCAAAATCCGTCCTTTTGCTTTAGCTAATGCAACAAGTGCTCTAACTATAGAAATTTAAGCTACAGGGTTGAACATTTCCTCATAATCAATGCCATATACTTGTGCATATCCTTTTGTTACCAATTGTGCTTCATACTTGTTTATGCTACCATCAGCATTGTGCTTTACCTTGTAAAGCCACTTGTAGCATATGGGCTTCTTTCCTTGTGGAAATGGAACCAGCGTCCATGTTTCATTTCCATAAAGTGCAGCCATCTCCTCATCCATATCTTTCTCCCAATTTGCATTTCTGATTACATCTTCAAAACAAGAAGGTTCACCATCTTGTGTTACCTTGGTCATGTAGGCACAATGACAAGCCACATAACTCTCATATTACCTTGGTCAATCATTGCACTGAAATCCACATCCTCTCAGACCTTCTTGGTCCTAGATTACTTCTCCTTGTATCATCTACATGTGTCTTTCTTACTCTTGGAGTCTTCACAAAGGGCAGTTCAAGTTCCTCATCAAGGCTCTTTTCTGAACTGCTTGAATCTCCATCAATGTCTTCAAAACTTGTAGATGTTTTACTACCAGCATAAAGCTTTTCTTTACCTTTCTTCAGTGTAGTTGATGGATTTGCTGGAATGAAATTTCCATGCAATCTTCCACTCCATGGATTTGAGTTGGAACTATTTCTTGGTGATGCATCGTCTCCACTCAGAACTTGAGATTCTTCACTTGATTTTTTAGCATTTCGTTTGTCATTTGAGTCAAAATTAAGTCCTTCTTTGGCACTTGTTTAAGAGCTTGACATTTTAGCTAACACCACATCTTTGCTTACCTTCAACGATCATGTGAGTGGCTTATAACATTTATATCCCTCTTGTTCAAGGGAGTACCCAACGAAGATACATTTTTTTGCTTTTGGATCAAGCTTCATCCTCAACTCATTTGGAACATGTACATATGCAATACAATCAAATACTTTCATATGTGATAAGTTTGACTTTTTACTTGTAAACTTCTCTTCAGGTGTATTAACTTGATGTACATCAATAGTCAGAGTTCTATTGATGATGTATACAAGAATGTGCACAACTTCTATCCAATAACAACGAGGCATATTCTTCTCAATCGTCAAGGCTCTTGCTATTTCTGCAATATGTCTATTTTTGCATTCAACAATGCCATTTTGTTGTGGTGTGTACTTGCATGAAAGCTATCATCAAATTTCATGACTTCTTAGAAATCCATTTAACTCATTTGAAATGTATTCACCTCCACCATAAGATCTTAATGTCTAAATATACTTCCTTATCTTCTTTTCCACCTTAGCCTTAAAATTTTGGAAGTGAGTGAAGACCTCACTCTTCTCTTTCATAAAGTATGCCCATACTTTTCGTATATGGTCATCAATGAAAGTAATATAAAACCTGCAACTACCCATAGATGTGGTCTTTGTAGGACCCTAAACAACTATATGCACTATTTCTAGCACATTCTCACTAACATGTTGATCATGCAGAAATGATACTCTTGATTGTTTACCAAATTGGTAGTCCATTGACAATCCGCTTTGACTGTATCAATTTCATCCTCTACAAATTTGCATGTGCAAGTGGTTTGTGCCAGATCCCTATATCAACAATAACTCTGCACCTTTTGCAAACATGGATTCATCCATTTCATGAATTTTCACACTCAACGTGAACATCCTACCCACTTTGTTTCCTTTGGCAATCAATCTTCCATCCTATTTGTACCATTCTACATATGACCCATTAGCATTGAACATGACTTGTAATCCTTGGTCAACCATTTTTCCAACAAAAACCAGATTCTTTGTTATATTTGGAACATGCAACACATCAACAAGATGTTTTACCCTCCCATCCTTGATAGAGAGTGCTATGTTTCTTGTATGTTGGATAGGATATGATGTGTCATCACTTGTTTCAACATATCCAGGAACTGCCAATTCTGCAAACTACTAAACCATTTTGCATGATTGGTCATGTGATTTAAAGCACGTGAATCAACATACCAAACATTACCATTTGAATTTAAAAGATCAACAGACATCGTATTCATCATGTGATATTGGACCATGAACAACTTCTTGAAATCATCTGTACTTGTGGATGCATAATTGTTTTGTTGCCTTCTGTTATTTTGATTCTTCAACCTACAATCACATTCAAAGTATCCAAGTTTACCACAAGTCCAACATCCTTTATTATCACTACTTGAATCATTTTTTTGCAAATCTCTACGACCTCTTTGGTTGTCCCTACTTTGAAACTTTCCTCTACCTCTGCATGATTCTAATGTTAACCTTGGTCTTGGTTACTATTTCCTCTTCCAATTCTGAAAACTCTACCTCTGCCTCTTCCTTTGCCAACGTAGAATGTTGGAGCAAATAAGTGCTGACACCACTGATGGAGCAAAAGAGGGTGAGCATGGTGTGTTGATGGAAAAGTGTAAATAAGCTCACAACCTCACAAGGATCTTTGAATATTGAATTTTAATTGTGAAGCACTCTTTCATGCATCATTGTCCTCAAACAACTTGCATATCAAAGCTTCACACGGGGTCATGTTTAGCATGCATACATCACAAAAGCATAAAATTACCACTCATCAATGAAACATCATCTACATATTCCAAAAAGCCTAGTCCAAGTGAAAGCATTCCGGTTGCTTTTCTAGATTAAGAGAAATCAAGTTCTCAAGTTACTTACTTTAATTTCACCAAATTCTAGTTTTGTCAAATACCCCTGACTTTAAACAATCATAAAATCCAAATTACAAAAGCTAATTGCATGATTCAACTTGGCAATAGAAGCCAATTTCACTCAATTTGGATCACTAGATCAAATTTTAGGGCCTCTACAAGTCACAACACCTAGGAACAATGCTCAGTATCCTTACTTTGTACACTCATAAATGATAATTGAATGACTCAACTTGCAAATGAAAGTACATATAATGTACTTTTATATCCAACAAATTTCATCCCATTTGGTTACCTAAATGAGAGTCTCTACAAATTACCTCATTGTAACTTTATTCTAACACTTGGGAGCCTTGGGAGCAATGCTTAGTACCCCTACTTTGTATACTCATAAAATCCAAAACTTGGGAGCCCTGGGAATAATGCTCAGTACCCCTGGGAGCACTATAACTTTATTCAAGCACTTGGGAACCCTGACAACAATGCTCAGTATGTCTGCTTTATATACTCATAAACTCCACACCAAAAATGAGCCTTGAATGATTTAACTTGCAAATGAAAGAATATCCAACAAAGATTACCCAATTTGGATCCCTATATCAGATTTGAGACCCTCTACAAATTAGCCTTCTATAAGTGGAAGCCCTAGAAACAATGCTCAATACCTCTACTTTGAACACTCATACAATCCAAACCAAACATGAGAACTCAGTGATTCAACTTGTAGCTAAAATTAAATTCAATGCACTTTAATATTGAACAAAGATTATTGAATTTGAATCTCTACACCAGATTTGAGCGCCTGTGCAAATTACCCTTCTATAAGTGGGAGTCCTAGAAAAAATTCTTAGTATCTCTAATTTGCATGCTCATAAAGTTCACACCAAGAATGATAATTGAGAAATTCTACTTGGACTTAAAAGCACATATATTATAATTCCCAAAACCATAATTATAATTCAATACTCCTTCAATTAACAATGTGAGAGAGAGAGAGATTATGTAACAAGCATAAAGCTTAATGATCAAAACTCTACAATGAAAATATGAATCACATATCACTCCATAGTGTGTGAGAGTATAGTGAATGCTTCTCTACACAATGAGAATAGTTCTAACATTCATCACAATGACAAGGAGGACAATATGGATACTTTTGTTGCTAAGAGGATCTCAAGGAAGTAGTGTGTTGCATTCCTCTTTATATAGAGTGTAGAGAGTGAATCCTCAATGGGCTGAAGAGGTAGGGTAGTTAGAGAGAGTTCTCTCAATCACATATGAGCTAATTTCTCCTTTTCTTTGGCTCCAATCACTCCAAAAGTAAGCGCTTCAGTTTTGGTAGTTGATTTCCTTACTTTTCTCACCAAAATTCATGTGCAAGCACATATAGAAGCTTGCGATCTCATCCATGTATGATTTCAGCTTTGTTCACTTGACTAAAGCTCTCTTATAATCTATGCTCATAATTTAAATGAGATAGGAGGTGGGGCTCTACACAAGAGAGAACTAAACTAAGTGAAAAATAGATGATACAATAAAACTAATGAGATGCATGACTTGAAAACTAAGCTTCACAATTGAAGCTTGCATATTTTTAACACAGAATACCTTCTGAGAGCTAGGTTTCCTTGGGAGTTTGAGTCATCATCAAGATTCTTCTCTTTAATAATCACCATGGACACTAGATCAAAAAAATTTGGAATATTTTCCCTGGCCTTAATAGAAGTTTTGAACTGCGTATGTGCATCTCTTGAACCACGGAGACACACTTCCACCTTATCATCATCATCATCATCATCTACATTCGTGCTAAAAGATGGAAGTGACTCACATATTCTTTTGATTTTTAGGATGTAGCCACTTACCAACATGTCCCTTTTCTCTAGTGTATGCAACTCAATGTTGAGTTGCAATTTTTGTGCCTTTGTATTGATCTCATACAATGTGACCATATTGTTCCAAGCCTCTTTATGAGTCTTGGCATCTTGTATGTGCCCAATCATGCTATCATGTATGCTAAAAAATAGCCAATACATTACCTCCCATGCTCCTTGATTCCATTCTTCATATACTCTTAACTAGTCTAGAGTCCGACTCTTCTCTAGGAACTATGGAGCATTTTTGTTCTATCCTTTGATGTACTTCCAGTATGCCTTTCCCACTAGGAAATTTGTCATTCTAAATCTCCAAGCATGGAAGTAGCTTTTGTCTATCTTATCTCTTATAAGCTGAATCATTCCATCTACACTTGCCATTTTTGTAGGAATTTGCAACACTAAAAAAACATTAGAAGTAGTACTTCTGCTAGAATAATGTCACACTATGACGTGACAGTTTGATCTCATAAAAGTACAGTTTTCCTGTATCAACAATAGACAGAATCGTTTGAAAATTTGGATCTAGAATATTTGAATGTTTCCAAACATAATGTAAGTTATATTTTTGCAAACTAACTTGATTTTTATGGGGCTCGATCTTGCAAACTCGAAATCAAGGTAATTATGGCTCCAAAATTTCGTAGCAATTTGAGGTCATTTGTGAATCATGCTTTCTCCACCATTCTTGCATACTCTTCACTGTCAGCTCCACAAGCTCTCTACAACACTGGCTCTGATATCAAGAGATAAGGAAGAGAGCTCACTCACACACTCTCACACTCAAAGAGGATCACACACAGATTGAAGCAAGGAATAATGATCTTCTTCTTCTATTACATAAAAGGAATATAGAAGAATGACCTAATACAACAATACAACTAGTGCAATATATAAAGAACATTACATAAGGAAGAACCCAATGTTTGCGAAGGAATGAGCTAGAAAGAAACAAGTGTGCCACCACTCTCCATAGATGAATCTAGTAAAGCTCATCAAAGTATCCCTGACATATACCGACATGACCACTATACAGGTTAGAGAAATAAAAATGTAATATGTGTCATCCTCGATCATCACATGTTGAGCTTGATATCTCAATAGGAAGAAGAAGACATGCTTCATGATGTAAGTGGTATTAAGGAATTTAGTAATTTAACTTAATAAGATTGGAACTTGAACTTGTCATTTTCTTCTCTAACAAGAAGCCGTTGAAGTGGACAAGTTTGTTGCAAGATTTGATGGGGATTGTTCTCATGGCAGTGGTTCATCCATGGAAGACTACATCGGAAATTTGTGAAAGGCTGATTTTTTCATCCTTCATAAAGATTAAACTCCTGATGGGCACTTCATGACCTTATGCTTGAAGACATTGAGCAAAGTTTTGTGTTTGTCTAAAATTATCCAAGGCACTAATTGTGTCATTTTTGTTAAAAAATCTCTAGTTGTAACTGCTCTCAAAGTTGACTTTAGAGGAAAGGTACTAGGAAAAATAGGTATTGCCATGGGTCTTGGATTGCAAGAGCCTAATATAATTTCGAAATCTGTATTAACCTACCACTTGCCACAATCGTCCAAAGGAGAAAGTAAATTGTTGAGAAATTTAAGGCAACTGAGAATTGATGTAAGCTTTTGAATCGATAAATGTTTGTTTTTATATGTTGTGTAATGCATTGTGAGTTTAGTAATGTTTGAACAATGCAAAATATGTTTCTTGTGATTATGAAGACTTTGGAAATCTCTTTTGCCCTATTACTAACATATGTATAGACCATGTTCACTTATGCAAGCCACCACACTTTATATGCAAATGAATGATTTCTAAAATCCATTTCTATGCCTCTACAAGGCTTATATGTGCAAAAATAGCCCCAGCCATAGAGACGCGATATTCAGGGCTATAAAGAATTTGCAAGGCTGAATCCCATGTTTTTTTGGTAGGCAAATTTTTGGCATTTTGAAGCCTATATGAGGGTTCTAGGCTTAGAAAGAGTCCAAATTTAAAGAGAATGAGGCCAAGTGCAGATATAAACCCTATGCAGTCTATATGTAAACCTTTATTACTAATGTAAGTTTATGCTTGTTGAGATCTTGGTTTAGCTACATGTAACTAAAAATCGAGCCTTCCATAAGCTTACAGAAGCTAAGAAATCCCAGCCATAAAAACGTGGGATTTAATCCTACAAAGTTTTTATAGAGCCAATTCTCATGTTTTCTATGGTTGGGGTTTTTTTGGAACTTTGAAGCCTAAGAAAGGATTGAATGCTCACTAATTTTTCATACTCGAAAGGAATGAAGTCAAGAAGTACTAGTATAAACCCTAAGCACTCTATATGTAGAACTTGAGCACTTGTGGAATCCTAAAATTGTCGAGCGCATGATAAAGCTACCTATAACTACATATCTTGCTTTTCCTTAGCTTACAAAAGCTTTATTATGCCATGGAGAGTCTTACTAGAACATACGTGATCAAATTTGAAAGATAATAAGTGAAGGAAAATATAAAACGAACTTCTCTCTTTTCAAAACATAGGTCTTTTGATGTTTTTCTTTTGAGTAAGTTATATACCATGTTCTTTATAGATTAATTCCAATTGAAGGAAGTATGTGAGATACCATAGATCACTGATTTTGAATTCTTCTTTCATTTGAAGCTTGAAATTTATCAAGCCTTCAACATCATTACCCATCAAGATAATTTCATAAAGATATACATGAAGGTATATCAGCTCTCCATGTGACTTCTTTATAAACAAGGAAGGATCTACCTTGCTTACTATGAAACATTTATCTTGCATGCATTTAATCAACCTATGGTTCTAAGCCCGTGGGGCTTTCTTCCATCCATATAATTATCTTATTAACATGAAGATACTCAAATAGGATTTGGATCTTAAAAACCAGTGAGTTGAGCCATGTATAACTCCTCTAACATCAATCCATTCAAGAAAGCATTCTTAACATCTGATATATCTTCCAATTCCTTGTGGTTGCAATAATCATGATTTCTTTGATAGTAGGCATTTTCTCATAATAAATGCATTGGGTCTGAATTAGAATGAAAGGTGTAGGATGTCACCTTCAACCATCCCAAGTGGCCAAGTGCATGAAGAATTGTTATGATGGGTCTATTGATCCTTATGATGACGTAGCTGAGTTCAAGCAAGTATTGATAGCTGAACAAGTCACTCACTTTTACACTCAATATGAGGCATTTGGATTAACTCTCATTTGAATCATGTTATCATGGTTTCAACCATTCACAAAAGGTATGTCCAAAAGACTTGAAAGCTCTTGTGGAAGACTTCATCAGAGGTTTTCCAAAGAAGGAGTTAAGCATGAATCAATCTCTTTGATCTATAGCTTGAAGCACGAAATCCATTAATATGTACTACTAGTAGCAAGGAATTTTAAGTAATATGTAGACCAATGTCTACCTTGCAAAATTCCACTAGAGAAGAAGTTGATCTCTCTATTCTAAAGGGATTGAATAATGGATAATTATTCTCATTTGTGTACATTTTTAGGTTTGATACCTTAAACAAATGTAAGAGAGAGTGCATGGACTTAGAGGATAATTTAGCTGCATAATTGAAGATTTCCCCATTTGACACTAGAAGTGAATAATTTGCTTCCTCATATTCAAAAAAATCTTCAATGGAAGACCTTGTAGATATGGTAGTGGAGAAGCTTCAAATGGAATAAACAAAAGAGCAACATAACATGCCATGTGGCTAGAGACCACAAAAAATTAGGAGATGTCAACACTATAATATTCCACTTACATGCGCAATAGAGTTCCAAGGTACACACCTCTAGAGCATAAGATCACCTCAACATCAATACCAATAACACAAATAGTAGTAAAGATGACATTGGCAACCTAGGACTATGTATCCTTCTAGAGATGCATATGGAAATCCTCTTGGAGATCAACAATAATACTATAGAAAAACTTATTATGAACAACCTAGGTATAATCAAGTCAACCACGAACTTGCATGACCAATTTTGGATCCACAACTACCTCCACCTCCAATGCTTGTTCCAATCAAGTATGCGAAAGAAAAACACAAAAAGGTCCATTTTCTTGATAGAACCTATAATATAGAAACAAGCCCTATATATATTAAGATGTACCTAAAAGATAGACATGAGTACCCTGAAGACACATATGCTACACATAAACAAGATGATGAAGAAACTTACTATCATGTAATACTAGTG
This sequence comes from Ceratopteris richardii, assembly GCA_020310875.1. NCBI lineage: Eukaryota > Viridiplantae > Streptophyta > Polypodiopsida > Polypodiales > Pteridaceae > Ceratopteris > Ceratopteris richardii. The sequence goes on along the minus strand of CM035423.1, from coordinate 126,227,137 downwards.
AAAACCCCTAGTGGAATGATCAATCTAATGTAGGAATTTATTATGTAGAAAAATATGTTGTTCAAAGAGAATAATGCACAAAAAGTGCACCTACTCATAAAGGTCCATGCAATAGATGTGGCGGTGATCACTTTATGAAGGATTGCTCTAAGCCATCTTGTTGCTCTAGCACAATGGTGAGAACCACGTTAAGAAGCTTCACCTCCTTAATGTCAATCCGTGGGAGAGGTAGGAGTGATATGAAGATCGTGAACGTGAGATGATGTGAGAGTGAAGGTGAGAAGCACAAAGATGCACACACACATACACACACACAATGAAGAGACAAGCAAGACACAATGGAAGGTGGGAAATTAGTTCTATTACTCAAGAATGCTCTTACAAGCTCAAACTAGCTCTAAGCTCACACTAACCAAAATGAACCAACCTCAAAAATGAGCTCTCTAGCTCTTTTTATAGTTTCTAGACTAGTTTTGACCGGTTTCACATCTAGTGACCGGCCTAGTTAAAAAATAGGTCCTAGAGGCTATTTGGAAGGGTAAACGATGTCTAAAAATAACGAAAATTGATACGAGCATTCTACCTAAGCTCCTCAAGCTCGAGGACTCCTCGGCCTGCACAAAATGGAGCTATGAATTACAAAATGAGGTTTTGTCTATATTACATATGTTACAAGAGTGATGAAAATCACTGTTGGATGTTTGAAGAGGTAATAAAAACATAATTGTTTGAAAAAATAATCCGACTGGCTCCCTGCTCCGTCTTTACATGCTTCCATGTCGTCTGTGCCTCTGACTGTGCCTCTGACTGCTTCCAACACCCCCCTCCCTCTCGCTTCTGTCGTCCTCGACAGAACCTTGTTGTGCGGTCTGCCGGATGTAGTTTTGTAGGAGGTCGTGAGCGAGGGTGTGCTCAGATACTCGAATGCCTCGGGCCAGATCAGCCTCGAGCTTCTCCCAGTCGATCGGTTGCGGTTCGTCGGGTGGCGGGAGTTGATAATGCGTGGAATAAACCATTCGCTCACAGGCAAAAAGTTGCAATAAATGTGTGGGCCTGCTGATGAATACCTCGGAATGGTATTCCCAAAACCCGGTGGTGAACATCTCTTCAAAGGTTTGTTTGTAGCATGCCGGGAGGTATTTTATCCTACAGTGCCAGGCATAACACACCCGGAGCGATGGCGTTGTGCTCATGTCATATACTAGATCAAAGTTACCATGCTCAAATCCCGGGGTGTTTACAAGCGGTGCCTTGACGCGTCGGAAGACTTTAAATATCATTTGCATCATGTCAAAAATTTTGACAGTCATGTGCGCTGCAATATCATCCATATGCTTCAGGCGAGGGAGCCAGTGACGGATTGTGGCCATCATATAACCAACAGTGGGCAACTCGGTGGGTGGCTTGAAGTAGGGGTAATTCAGCCAATCCTGACACTGCCTATTGTTTTGTACTTTGATAGCGAATGCAGTCCAGGAGCGGCGTCGTGGTACTGGTCCCCAGCAAGGATTATACTTTAAATGTAAGGGCGCTTTCACCCATGTGCTCATCATTTCTGGGTACTCCTGTAAAAGACGTGTACGCCAATCTGGTTGATAAATAGTGCCTTGTTGCGCATCCAGTGGCAAGTCTTCAGGCTCGAACTGGGTTGCATGTGATGGCTTCTTGCCAGTTCGCTTTTCTATGGCCAGCTGGTATTCGGCCATTAGCATGAAGTAAGGTTTGTATTGAAGCTCATGCCCGGATATGTACCTGCGTGGGGCCAATTGAGCAAAGTAGGGAGATTGCAAAATTCGTTCTTCGATCATGGCCATAGCATGTAGCTGGGCCCCGACTCTAGCTGAGTGCGTTGTTCCAATCTCCTCCACAGTCTTCATCCATGCGGGGGTCGGAAGTTCATAGGTCATCTGGCCTTCGGCCGTGACTTGTCCGCCTGGGATGGGTATTGGCTCGTATGCTTCTTCAAACGTTTCCTCCACCGGAATGGTTATGTTCTCGTCGTCAGCTGGGATCTCCGGTGGGGAATCAGGCCGTGGTGGTGCTTCGTATACATCTATGCGTGATTGGAGAGTGGTTACCTGGGCCCGTAGTGCGTTGAGTTCCTCTATGAGTTCAGGAGAGGGGTCCACAGGTTCTGGTACTTCTGCTGCCACTGGTAGTTGTTGTGGTGCCGTTTCTCTGAGCTGTAGTAACTTGTGATCTTCTTTTAGCTTCTGATGCTCTTCGTTCATTCGATCGTAGTCCTCTAGCAGTCGAACGTGGTCATCTAGCAACATCCGCATCGATTCAGATGGGATTGCCTTGAATCTGCTCGGACTTAATGGTTGTTCAGGGTGGTCTAGTGCCGCTTCCAAATTTTCTCTATTCTGCGCTTGGAGTCTCACGTTCTCCTCCTGGGCTGCGGCTAGGTGCCTCCTGAGTAGGCCCATATTCCTTGTCAGCGTCGCGTTTCTAATTGTTTGGGCTCGAAGCAGGTTGTCCAGATCAGCAGTGGCTTCTTTTGTTTTCTCTTCACTTTCTAGCTCTAGCTTATGATATGCCTCTCTTAGTTCTTGGTGTCGCGTATTTAACGAGGCATTCTCGATTGATAATGAATTGAGCTGCGATTGCAATTCATTGGTCGTCCTCTGCAGCTGTTGATAATTGTTGCCCAGAGATGCGAACTCATCTCGTACTTGTGACATGCATGTGAACATTTGCTGAAGTGCAGTGTCTATGGTTGGCGATAATAGTAATGGAGTGCTAAGTGAGGATGCAGTGGAAGTAGATGCAGCGGGAATGGGAAATGGGGTTGGGAAGGTGGATGCAGTGGTGATTGTGGAAAATTGTGACGTACCTAAATATGATGGTGCTGTGAGTGGAGTGGGTGCTGGTGCGGTGGGTGGTGAGATGTCCATGTCATTGGACGTGTCAAGTGCGGTGACTGTGAAAAGCGGTGTGTATGTGGGTGGTTGTGTAGGTGTGAAGACGGGATTTACAAATGTAGAGTAATTTACAGGGGGGATGGCTGGAGTAGCTTGGTGAAAAGGGGATATAGGGGTTATGGTGGGTTGGGGAGGTGAAACTGGTGAGAAGGTTAGTGGGGTTAGAAAGGTGAAAGGGGGTCTTAAAGGTGGGGGAAAAGATGGGAAGGATGAAGGGATGAAGGGGTTAACATGTAGACGAGGTGGGGTGGGTGCGGGCATGGTGGCGTGAGTGGGCGGGGTAAAGATTTGGGTTATGTTTCCGTGGACTGGTGTGGCTGTTGGAGGAGCAGGTGGGTGTGCTGGGGATACAGGATGGGTTGGTGAAACATGAGGTGAGAGAGGAGTAGATGGTGTGGATGTTATTTCAAGGATAGTGGTAGTATGTACAACGGTAGTACGTGGCGGGGAGTCAACTAGGATGGCTTCTTCGGTGAAGGATCTTTCCGGCCGTAGGCATGCATCTTGTGCCTGGTGGGATGATTGAGCACCTACCGGAACTCGAATATATTCACCGGGCTTCGATAGCAGTCGAACTCTGCGAGGGTCGTATTGGGGGAGTGGCTTCCTTTGTAAATACCTCAGTGCTTCGACCGGGCCGATGGATTGGACTAGTTCTCTGAACCCTCTGATGTAGACTTCTTCAAACCCTCCGGAGACTAGTTCTTGTTCGATTAGGGCCTGGCTCTCTTCTTCAGTTAATTTCTTCCGTGCCCAGACTTTCTCCATCGTACGATATAATTTCTTGATTGCCAGCGTGTAAGCTTCTGCTTCGAAAGTCTCCTCTTCGTGCGTGCTGGTGTCACCGTGTGCATCGGTTTGTTGGCCTTGGCCGTCTGTCTGTCCTTGTTCTTGGGAATCATGCGTGCCCTGGCTGGCTTCGTCATCACCTTCGTCATCGTCGGTGGCTGTTCTTTCGTCATCAGAGCTCGACACAACTTGTCCCTGTGGCAGATCCCGCGGTGTGGTAGGGTAACTGGGGCGTTCATATTCTTGGGAGAACATCTGTGCCTCTGAAAACTGGAATTCATTTGAGAATGCATCAGGCATTTCAAAATCGAATGTTGTGTTTATTGGTTCTGCCTCCATGTGTGGTATTGGGAAAGAAAAGGCGTCCGCACCAATAGTGGTGGGAGCTTCTGCTGTCGTGGTGGTGGGTTCTGTGGTTGCAGCTGCCTGAGGTGCAGCGATACTAGTAGTGCCCTCCGTGACCACTGGTCTAGACAACCTTATGCGAATAGGTTGCACTGTGGGAGCGGCTTCTGTCGGAGATCGCTCTGGAGAGGGTTGTGGTGATGGTGACTCTAGCACTTGAAGGCAAGGAATAGTGCCTCTCATGTGCTTACCTGCCCGTGTTCTACTGGGCTTCCTGGCTTTCTTCGTCGTTCCTTTGAATGCTTTCAGCTCTTCTCCTGTTAATGCGCGTTCAATTGGCAAATCATAGGCCAAGCACATATAAACAATTCTTGTGAGCGCACAACATCCATTAAGCACTTTCTTTCGTTCCCATCTGTGTTGTGCCAAATACATTTGATCAATGATCCAGCTCGCCAGATCAACCGTCTGAGGTCCCGTACATGCCAAGTACAAACCAAACCATATTCTTTTATGTGGCATGGTGAATCTGTCCTGAGCGGGGAATGCAAAGTGTTGCATGCATATCCGTAGCGGCTTTGACAGCTCAGGTGTAATTGCTGAGATCTCCTCCCACTTCGTGACATCCCCACGTTTCATAGGATCTGGAATTAATCTTTCTCGATCTGTGGGCGTGTGGGTGCCATGAATTTTGATGGCCGCTCTGATTAAATCCTTTGAGAGGTAAAACCTTTTGTAGGGTGGATCATCCACTAAAGAAGGCAAAATAAAAGTTCCAGGGATATCCTTATTCTCTGAGGCCAGCAAAGTAGTGATTAAATAATAACACCTGTAAAAGTCAGGTTTGGGCAGAGGATCACTGAAATACTCCGTGAAGCCTGCTCTGGCCCAAACGTGAGTTAAATCCTGGGTGTTCTGTAGGCCTTCGAACTCTCTGGAGAAAAATTGGTATTTTCCCCAAGTGCGGTCATCAAATGTCAAATTAGATTCAAATATGAAATCCGCGTCCGCTAAGGGTCCTCCAAGTCCCTGAAACCAGTGAGAGTTACGGTGTATCTTTTTTGTGTAGCCCATAGGTGGGTTGTCGATAGGCATGGGCCCTGGAAATCCTTGGAATTCTGGCGGTGGAGCAGTAGGGTGGGATTCTGCTCGTAACACGTTGAGGGGCACTGCCGCTACACTGGGGCCTGCTCCTGATGGTCCTTCGTCAGTTTGCATGATGACTGGTGCGCTAGTGAGAAAGATCTGCTACAAAAGATTAACACATTAGCATGGAAATTAATTATGATCCCATTAAAGTGAGACCGCAATCCATTTCCATAACTGATGCGTAACCCGTGTAGCCAAGTGTTGTGATGTGATGGATGCAATGCTTCGTGCAGCACTAGTGCAGGTCTCTAGACACCTACACGTTTCAGATGATGCATACATTTCTTGGTGAGATGAGATTATGAGTGATGTGTGATGATGGTGGGTGAATTTTTACAAGGTTTAAAGGTTAGTGATTTATTACAAGGTTGAAGGTTAGTCGGGGGGTAGTTAGACAATGGGTTAGGGGAAGACGGTTGGACACGCTTTGGTATCCATTTCCTAAGAGTCTTTGAGTGGGTGGTGGGTTTCTGCTGAGGGGTCAAAGGTAGTATCGGGTGTGGTGGTATTGAGGGATGGAAAGATTTGTGAGGGGTATATATTACATGGTAAGGGTTGAGCTATGATACATGGTTTGGGCACCCAAATCTGCGTGGGCGTGGGTCTATGGGTAAGATATTTCTTGGCGATCCAAATTTGCCGAATGCTCGGACCTGTAGAAGAAGGTCGAGGGGATTGTGGATACTGATTCTGTTTCTGTTCTGTCTTTTTCTTGTCGATCTCTGCTTGGTTGGAGTTCTTCGGTGCTTTTTGTCCTTTTGGCACCCATATTTGTCTAGTGCCGCTTCCTTTGGGTGGCCTAGACTGCTTTCCTTGTTGTGTCTTCTGATACTGCCGTCGGTCTGGGTTCCTTCGTTGTGGTTGACTGTGTCGTGGTTGAGGTTGAGAGGTCGGATGGACGCTCTGCTTTGGAAAAGAAGGGAGATCCAACACTTGCGTGACCTGCCCATTAGGAAGTGATGCGTTCTTTAACTTTAATCTAGGCCAGTCCGCAACAAGTTTGGAAGGATGAGCACCGCAGGGTGTCGTGCTCATTTGGCCGCTGATGCAACCCACCTGACCGCTGATTGTGTCCATCTGCCCTAGCGGATGGGTAGCTGCCTCTTCTAGTTTGCAGGAAGTCCCAAGGAAGATCTCCTGTCGTCCTTCTGATTGACAACTGTCCATAGCCAAGCCCGAGTGGGTTGGTGTAGACGTAACGCGACTGGTCTGGTTAAAGATCTTCCGGTCTTCCGTCGCATGCGTTTCATAGGGTCTAGGGTTACAACCGTCAAGCGGAATACCGTTAGGGAAGTCAAGCGGTATCACTCGCTTCTGTTCTAAGGTTCCAATCTGTAAGGAGCCTTGTCTAAGATTTAGGTCCACTGAGTGATCGTATAGCCAATCTTGGCCAAGGATTAGGGGTTCTATCAGGTCGTCATCATGGCACACTAGTAGCTTCGCTGTCATGGTCATATCCTTAATGAGGATAGGAAGGTCCACCTCACCCATGCAAGGGGTTTCCATGCCTCCTAGGCCTATGAGGTATGCTTCAATTGGCCGCATTTCTATTCCTGAATCCTTATAGTGGGACCATCTAATCGCACTAGTCGCAGCACCTGAGTCAATTAAAGCCCTGAGTTCTTGGCAAGGGTTGCCGTGCTCTAGCCTAACTGTAATGAATGGTCTCCTATCCACTATGCTAGGATGAGTGGTTGACTTTACTTGACACATGGCCATGGGATATCTGGGTGATGTTTCCAGATGGTTATAATGTTCTCTCCCTAGTCCTTGTCTTCTTAGCCTCATGCGCTTAATGCGTTCTATGGCTTCTGCCTGAGCTTCAGCTCGTATTCTATTTTCTTCCTCCTTACGCTTCTTTGCCAACGTGAGTCGTCTAAGCATATCCTCAGTAAGAGGTTCTTGATATAACCTGACTCTACAGCCACTAATGTAATTAGGCATTATATCTCCTTCTAAGGTGGCTAACTGTACTACTCCACTAGTCGAAAGTCTGTTAATGACCATAGGTCCATAACCTCGCTTTTCTAACTTCCGTGCGTGCTGTTTCAGCGTATACACTAGAACTAAATCTCCTTCTTTTAAGCCTTTATCTTTCACATGTGCATCAAAATATGCTTTCTGTCGCTTCTTCGCTGCGTATATTCCTGCTGCTGCTTTCAGCCTGGTTTCTCCTAATCGTTCCAAGTCCATTATTCTCGCTGATAATTCATGGCCGGTCCACTGATGTTCTTGTGCAACCTTAAGGGTCGGTATCAAGAAGTCCAAAGGAAGCACAACATTCTGACCAAAAACCATATGAAAGGGAGTTGCATTGAGTACGGTCTTGTAGGCCACTCGATATGCCCAAACAGCGTGGTGTAACTGTTTGTCCCAATCTGAACGTTTATTGTTCACGAGTTTCGTCAGTACGGTACAAAGTATCTTGTTAGTGCTTTCAGCCTGACCATTGGCCTGAGGATGATATGGTGCAGATTTCTTGTGAATCACCATAAAATCCTGTAACAAATATTCAATGACTTGGTTTAGAAAGTGAGTGCCTCGATCGCTCACTAACTCTATAGGCAATCCATATCTTGTAAAGACATTTTCAAATAAGAATTTTGCAGTCGTGTGAGCATCATTCTTTCTTGTGGCTTTTGCCTCTACCCATTTCGTAAGATAATCTGTGGCAACAATAATGTATTCTGCATGTGTACCTTTTGCAGGGGGGTTAATGGGTCCTACAAAGTCTATACCCCACTTAGAAAATGCACGTCCGCTCATCATGGGTTTCAATGGCATTTCATCTCTGCGAGTAGGAAACTGAGTTCTTTGGCACACATCACATCTCTCTACATAGGTATGTGCATCCATGTGAAGAGTGGGCCACCATAGTCCTGCGAAAAGAATGGCTTTGACTATCCTATCGGGTCCAAAATGACCTCCTGCAACACCTTGGTGTGCAGTCTCTAGTATGCTCAGATATTCGCTCTCATGAACACATTGTCTTAGATATCCATCTCGTCCTCTTTTGTATAGATTATCGCCAATAAGTGAATAGTCTTGAGCTTCCTGCTCTAGACTGCGTTGTCGAGCTAAAGTCATGCCTTGAGGGAATGTGGTCGTCCTCAAGTATGTCACTAAAGGTTCACTCCAGTCAGGTGTGAGAGACACGTGATATAATGTCGCATGCTCTACTGGTGGTCTTTCACAGCACACCTGGCATTCTTTGCACAACTTGTAGACATCTGCTTCCATCGTAGGCCAATATACTCCTAATCTATGCAGAGTCTGTAATGTTCGATGTTTTGAATGATGTTGCTTTAGTGCACCTATGTGTGCTAATTGCAACCAATTCGCATGTTCTGATTCATCTACACAACAAGCAAGAATCTTTTGATTATCCTGTTTATATATGCTTCCTGCCATTATTTGGTACCTCTGAGACTTGGTAATCTCTCCTTCTCTGATCTTTATCCTAGGATTCTTGGGTCCATATGTGAGAATGGGGACTATAGGTTTAGCCCATTCTGGTGCTATCTCCAGGTTAAACAAGTATGCATCTGGTAATTCATCCGCTACTCCTTGAGGAGCTTCTCCTGAGGTTAATCTTGAAAGGTGGTCGGCTCTAAGATGCGTCTTTCCTTTCCTAACTACCACTTCAAAATCGTACTCCATGAGCAATAGAAACCAACGTATCAGTCGTCCTGTGTTACATGGTTTGTTGACTAAATATAATAGGGCTTGATGATCTGTAAAGAACTTGAATTTGTTGGCCAACAAGTAGTGCCTAAACTTCTTTACAGCGTAGATCATCCCTAATCCTTCTCGTTCCGTCGTGGTGTAATTTCTTTCTGCTGCGTTCAATTGTCTGCTCGCGTAAGCTATGGGGAGATCTATGTTACCTTCATTCGTGGGTTGTGCTAACACACATCCTATGGCGTAATTGGATGCATCCACGTGTACATGGAATGGCTTACTCCAATCTGGGGTAGTCAATATAGGTGCTGAGCACAAGCGTCGTTTGAGTTCATTGAATGAATTTTCACATTCATCTGTCCACTCAAAATTGGTCAAAAGAGAGTACAGAGGCTTGGCTATGATTGCATACATGTGTATGAATCTCCTATAATAACCGCAATGGCCCATAAATGCCTGTACCTCTTTCACATTAGTTGGTCTGGGTAGATCCGCAATTACCTTCACTTTTTCCTCATCCGTAGAGATTCCATTTTTTGACACAATGTGTCCTAGAATTTTGCCTTGTCTGACCATGAAAACGCATTTTTCTGGGTTCAAACAAACTTGATATTCTCGACATTTGTCAAATACTTGTCTTAACTCTGGAATATGTGTCTGTCTTACATTTGAATGAGCACATAAGTCATCGACATAAACTTCCAAGCTCTTGCGTAAGAATTCCTTAAAAACATGACACATGAGTCGCTAGAAAGTGGCGGGTGCATTCGTTAAGCCAAATGGCATTACACGAAATGCAAATATGCCCCATTCTGTGGCAAAAGCCGTCTTGTGTTGATCTTCTGGAGCAATGGCTACTTGGTTATAGCCTGAGAATCCATCAAGAAAGCTGTAAACTTCCTTGCCCGCAACTCTTTCCAATAGATGTTCCGTGATAGGAAGAGGATAACTATCTCTAATCGTGGCGGCATTAACTTTTTTAAGGTTAATACACACACGCAATTTTCCATTCTTCTTGGGCACAACCACAATGGGGGATACCCATTCGGTGTGCTCAATTTCGTAAATGAATCCTGCTTCTATCAATCGATCTATCTCCTCTTTAATCTTCGCAGCATAGTTATCATTGTACGTGTAAGGTTTCTGTTTTGTCGGTTTTGCATCTGGAGTCATAGGGATTCTATGAGAACATATATCTGGATCTACTCCTTTCAAATATTTGTAACTCCAAGCAAAAACATCTCTATATTCGCGCAATAGGGCAACTAACTCTTCTTCTTCTTCAGTCGTCAAATCATGCCCTATGTATGTACATTTCTCTTCTTCTCCTTCGATAGCAACTATTACTTTCTTGGTTTTCTCTCGGTTATCATATACTTGTCCGTCCTTCGCCTTTCTATTAGGCATTCGTACCATGATTCTTCTATCTTCGATTTCATATTTCTTGAAGTTCTCGGGTACTTCAAACAAAGATTCTTCTTTTTCTGACATGGTTGCTTGCTTCTTTCTTTTCTTGCCTTCACTTTTAGTAGTCACTTGAGTGGCTAACCTTACCTCATTCGTGATGTCCTCGTGTCTCTGAGTGTAAGTCTCTACTTCGTAGAAATATTCTTCTTCTGATGCAAAGGGTGGGTCCATGATAATTGATTCTAAATCAAAATCGCTTGCATCCTCAAATGCATCAGTGTCTGGTTCACACTCTTCTAAAATTGCATCGCCCATGATTGGCTCTATCGTGAAAACTGAAATGTCATAGCCATCCTCGTCACAGTGGGGTGTCCATTGTTCTTCATTGATGGCTACATCCATGGTTGCTAGTATTTCTGCCCAACCATGGGGTTCAAACTCTTCGTCTGGGAATACTACAGGTGTGTAAGCTGGGTCCTGAAGAGTTCGTGGATGTTGTTCTGCACCTAAGGTCCTGGCTTCTAACCGCTCTTCCTCTTGTTTGGCTACTTTACACATCCATAAATGAGTATCCTCATGCAACCAAGAAGGATCTGATTCTAATGAGTGCACAGATTCCGTCTCTACTGGTGTCTTATGGATGGTATTCCATTGTATTGGGGGTACATCTCTGTGTGAATAGTCTTTAAGATTGACTTTAGTGGTCACTCCTAAATGTTGCAAGTACAAAGAATTAGTTCCCCAATCTTGTACAATTTGCAACTGACGCATGAATGGTCGTCCCAATATCATCTCATACGGACGATTTTTCGCGAAGTCACAAATGGCGAAAGTATGCTCAAATTCTACACCACAAGTGGTGAGAGATATGCCTTCTAGTAAGCCTAATGGTTTTTCTATGTGTCCATCAGCCATTTGTAGTTTCAGCCTGGTGGGTCTGAGTGCTGGCTTACCCCAACGTTTCCACAAAGCGGTGGTAGCGATGGCTACTCCGGCTCCTGAATCTAAGATGGCTTTCGTGGTGTAGCCCTGATGGGTTATTGGAAGATATGTGTTACCTTCCTCTCCTTCGCTTACGTCTCCAATCTTTTCCACGGGTATCTCTGGTACCTTCTTATGTGATCCTATCTGAGAGGGTGTGGTAGCTAGCTCAGGGAATTGATTTGCTACATGCTTCCACAAATCTGGTTTTACCTTTAACAGTTCCTCCAGAGTGAGATTACACTGTATTTTAGTGTTCTTGATCACTTCCGTGTTCCTAGGGATCACTGATTCTTCATTCCTCACTATTATCGTGGGTGCTCTCATACTAATAGACTTTGCTTCCCAAGGTCCTGTGAACTGAGGTAATTCTTGTAAAGAATTAGATTCAAATCCTGTGTGTTCACTCAGTTGTTCCACCTCTACATCATCATATATAGAGGGGATGTCTTGGGGAAATTGTTCCTGCAAGTCGTCTATTTCTTGAATAGGAGGATGAGTTCCTAGTTCTTTTCTCCATTTCTCTTCTTGTATTTCTCTCAAAAATTCATGTGAGTACTTATGTATGGAAGACAAGTTGTCTTGACTTTCTGTACTGGGTACTTGAGACAGGGATGGTGCATTCCTTTCCTGTGTCTCTGGGACAATAGGGTTCCTATGCTGATCCTTTTTCTCTTTGCTTCCTATCAAGTATTCTAGCCTCTCCATTAGTCCTTGAAAATGTAATTCAGGTTTTGCCATGTTATTCCAATTAAGATATCTAGAGGCTTCAAACAAAGCTTGTGCTAATTCTACCATTTTCATGCAAAGTTTAGTTCTCTCAATTTCTAGATCAGCTCGAGGGTAGTTTTTACTCATTTCCGTGACTTGAGGTCCCTCTTTTATTCTAGCCTGATATGCACGAAACATCATGTCTAGATCTTCTGGTATGGGTTCCGCTAAAACTGATCCTGATTTTTGAGCTGGGTTTTCTTGGTTTAATTCTTGTGCAGTCAATTCTTGTATTTTGGCTCTAGACTCCCTTAAACTTCCTTCCAACTCACTTATCTTTTTACTCCACTTTCTCTTGATTCTTTCCCTAGAATCTTTCCAAGATTTTGTCTTTTTACTGCTAGATTCTGCAACTTCACTAGTTCCGGCTACTTTCTCTTGATTAAGCTGTTGGTTTTGTAAGAGCACCTGGGCTCTGGTTATAGCTTGGATAGGCACGTATGTAGGATTAGATCCATCTGCGGTGTTTACAATACCTATCACATTGATCGGTGTCACGTTTGAAGTGTTAACTGGGTTCTTAGGACAATCTTTGATTATGTGCTCTTTGCCACAATCGGCACAAAAGCCTTGGATGCTATAGTACTGTGATTGCCTTGCTATTGGGGGATGTGGACAATCCTTTATGAAGTGATCTCCTTGGCACCTAAAGCATGGTCCTCTAGGGCCCCGTAGTCTTTGTTGTCTCAGTTGGGGCCGTGGATTTGGGTTTGTGTACATTACATTAGCATAATCTGGCTCCCAACTAGGTTCCATTGGTGGACTATCATAATGATATGTCTCCACATGTTCTGGTGACTCCGTGTAATAAGCGGGTGGACTAGTTACATGAGTAGAGTCAAAACTGTTTGAGTTCGGGTCACTTTCTGTGATCAAGGGTGAAGAAGGCACTAAGGCCCTACTTAGGTTCTCTTCTGCAGCAGCGTATTTGACTGAGATGACATTCGCCGGTGGGGATGGCTGCTGAGCTAAGACAGGTTGAGGTCTCTGTTGAGCCTGGTATGGGTAGTTCTGAGGAGGCCTATAGTAATAAGGCTGAGCATTGTATTGGCCTTGATACCTACCTGGCTGCTGGTATGTTTGCTGGTAGTTTTGAGCCGTATGATTCGTGTATCTTCTCTCAATTGTGCAATATTGGCCACTAGGGTTGGCGTGAGGTTGAGGTGCATTGGGGCACACGTTTGCCAAATGATTTCCACCACAAGTGTAACAACGTACATTAGTTGGTAGCTTGGGCACCTGTTTACTAGAAACTCCTAGTTTTTGGGCCACTTTTTCTGCTAGGTCCTCTATCGAATTAGACAATTTTGTGGATGCTAGAGAAGAACAGTCTGAGTCCTTATAGACCTTTGAGAGTTCTAATTCATCTCCTAGGTTGTCCTCGATGTCTATACATATTCTTACACACTCCTCTAGCGTTCTGGGTTCTTTTAGGTACACATAGGAGCGTAGTTTAGCGCTCAACAAGCCATCTAGGAACAAAGACACTTGCTTAGCTTGTGAGGGTAGCTCTTGCATTGGACATCGTTCAACATATTGTCTGAATCTACGACCTGCCAGTCTTACTGTTTCCTGAGGGGTCTGTTTAAAGCTATGAATCAATGAAGACGTGTCGTGTCTAATCCCACTTTTAGAGAATTCTGTGATGAATGACTCTAAAAAGTGATGGATGTCTCTAAATTGCCTTTGTTGCAATGGTTGGAACCAAGTTAAAGCGGTATTCTTTAACGTTAGTCCAAATGCATTGTATTGCGTGAACATGTCCTCGACTTGTTCTGCTCTTAGTACTTGCTTGAATTCTGCGACATGGTCATAGGGATCTCCTGTCCCATCAAAGTAATTCTTCATGGATTTCACTAATTGAGTGGGTCTCAATACTCTTGCGTGTTCACGTGGTCTAGGTAGAGGGAAATCATCTCTACCACCTAGTATTCCATGATCTCTTTGTCTATCCGCTCTATTGGTGTCCGTGGTTGTTCTATCTCTCCCCATGGGGTGATTAAAGTTTACTTCTGGTCTCTCTTTATTTCCTTCTCTTTGATTTCCATGGGCTGAGGAGGTTCCTGCCCCTTGTTGACTTGTATTCATGTTCGTTCTAGTTGGAGGGAATATCAATTCACCTCTCCATGTGTATGTGTTTTTAGCGCGCTCAGGCACCACAAAGACTCTTTCTGAAGTCTCATCCAGGTATACAACCTTTCCAGGTGTATCTGGGTCCTTGAATTCATAAATTGTAATGATGCCTATCTCACCAGGGTGTTCCTTTCTGTACCTCCAAAAGGCTTCATCCGTCTCTTTATTTACAAACAACTCGGTGCTCCTGTTATCTTGAGGGATCCATTCTGGGATGAGTACTCTTGTTAATACGGATTTCCCTCTAGGTGTCCTAGGTTCTTCTAATGGTTCTTTTCCTTGAAGTTTCGCTTCCGTCTCTAATTGAATTGTGCCAAACTCATTAGTATCGTTTGGTTGCGTACTTAGGACGTACATGGTTCCTTCTTTGTCTATGTAAGCGTCTCTCTCGAATTTCACCACTGGTCTTTCCAATCCAATGGGTTGATCAGGGTTGTGCAGTTGTACCACTTGCCTTTGCAAACCATCCTCATAGATGCGAGCACCTAATCGGTTGGTTCGGAGAAACTCTAGTTGCGTTCTATAGGGTCCTTCTGGTTTTTCTAGGTATGCTACATGAGACCCTCCTTCTGGTCTGTCTGCGCTAAATGCCATTTCTGATTCACTAGTCTCTGAGCTCTCGTAGGGGTAATTACTATTCAATTGCTGAGCCCACGATCGAGCAGTAGTTCTTACACTTGCCTCTGATGATCTAAGGCTTTGTCGGTCCGACTTACCTATATGTTTGCCCGATCTAAGGTTCATTAATTTTCTTCCTCGCTTACTCAATTACACACTTAGATCGTCAATGGTTCTTTGTTATTACTTTCTTAGTTCTTTTTATTTTTCTTTGGATTCTTGTCTTAATATATGCGTCAGGAATTCGACTTTCCGTTATAGTTTTGAGTTCTCGTTCCGTCAGACTTAGGTTCTTTTCTTTAGGTTTTCGTCACACACACCTTTACTTGTAGTCTTAAACTTGAAAGAATTAAGTAGCTTGAACTTGAGGTGTTCCTATCGTCTTAAATCCACAATGCTAACGTTTAGCATAAGCTAAGAATTGACTGAGGGGGTTGAGTAATCTTCAAGCCTCGAGTCGGCTTTTCTGTTGCTCTGATGCCCTGTTGCCCAAGAAGCCGCGCTTCCCAAGCTCTGCTGTCTTCACTGCCTTGCTTGCTTGCCCTTGATTGCCTTTGCTAGACCTGGAAAATTCCAATATTAGACCAATTCACAGGATGATCAAACACTTGAGTATATTCACCTTTTAAGTCCCTTCCCTTTTTGCCCAAATTTTTAATACTTGCCCCCTGACTTCCTAGTCCCAAACTAGGTGAACCTCAAAATAGCTTATCCAAAAATAGATGTATTCTTTATGAAAAAAATAGTTGAGGTCACGTAGTACTCGTCACGAGCTTTCTAACGAGCTATTAAGCTCAAAAAATGGACTTCGGATGAAAAAGTTATGAGCGTTCAGGCCCTGGGGGGTAAAAACTGACAATCAAGTTTTCCTTCAAATATGAGCTAAGGGGTCTCCTATGAGTCTAATGGTCCAAAAATTTCTCAAAAATACCCCCAAAATTGGTCAAAAATTGGAGCCCAAAATTTGCGATGGGGGTGCACAATTGCGATGGTCTGGGACCGTCGCGATGGTCCAAGTGAACCGTCGCGATGGCGTGGAGTTTGGACAATCGCGATGGCCCGAAAAAGTGAACCGTCGCGATGGCCCGAAAAAGTGAACCGTCACGATGGCCCGAAGTGAACGATCGCGATGGCGTGGAAATGGACCGTCGCGATGGCCCGAAAAATGAATCGTCGTGATGGCGTGATCAGGCGGACAATCGCGATGGCGCGGTCAACGGTCAAAGGTGGACAATCGCGATGGTCTGAAGTGAACCGTCGCGATGGTCACAAGTGCGATGGCGTGTGCCAATCGCGATGGTCCGATTTTGGGCTGTCGCGATGGTTCGAAAAACGAACCGTGGCGATGGTCTATCTTGACACGTGGCATCGTCGTGGCGATGGCGTGAGCCAATCGCGATGGTCCGGGGTCAGCTGAACAATCGCGATGGTCCAAGTGGACCGTCGCGATGGCTCAAGTGAACCGTCGCGATGGTCCGGGACCGTCGCGATGGTCCGGCCGAGCCGTCGCGATGGCGTGAGCCTATCGCGATGGTGCGACACAATCGCGATGGTCTGAGCCAATCGCGATGGTCTGAGCCAATCGCGATGGTCCACCAAACTGATGATTTTTGAGATGCGCCTGTGGATTCGTGCAAGCGCAAGGGTCGCCTACCTCGTGGTGTGGTCGCCTACCAAAAATTCCGAAAGTTGCAGACCATCGCGATGGTCCGCCATACTCGGCAGATCTTTGACAGAGAGTAAATTTTTACCTTTTCCAAGCTTTCCTGATGCACTGGAGCTCTGTACCTGCAAGAAAACTCAAGAAAACACAAGCACACACAAGCACAAAAATTCTCTCTCGCTCTCTCGCATGCACAAATGAGGGGAAATGAGGTGAATGGGTGGATATGGTGAATTTTCTGATTTTTTTGGAGATGAAGATGATGATGCGATGATGAAGATGGAGTGTGGGGAAGGTGAAAAACACTAAAAGCTAAGTAAAAACAACAACAAAAACTGAATCTTTTACCTTCCAACGCCACTTCTTGCTATACTCTTACCATCACACATTCGTCCTAGACTCGATCCCCGGCAACGGCGCCAAATTTGGTGTTGCTCTAGCACAATGGTGAGAACCACGTTAAGAAGCTTCACCTCCTTAATGTCAATCCGTGGGAGAGGTAGGAGTGATATGAAGATCGTGAACGTGAGATGATGTGAGAGTGAAGGTGAGAAGCACAAAGATGCACACACACATACACACACACAATGAAGAGACAAGCAAGACACAATGGAAGGTGGGAAATTAGTTCTATTACTCAAGAATGCTCTTACAAGCTCAAACTAGCTCTAAGCTCACACTAACCAAAATGAACCAACCTCAAAAATGAGCTCTCTAGCTCTTTTTATAGTTTCTAGACTAGTTTTGACCGGTTTCACATGTAGTGACTGGCCTAGTTAAAAAATAGGTCCTAGAGGCTATTTGGAAGGGTAAACGATGTCTAAAAATAACAAAAATTGGTACGAGCATTCTACCTAAGCTCCTCAAGCTCGAGGACTCCTCGGCTTGCACAAAATGGAGCTATGAATTACAAAATGAGGTTTTGTCTATATTACATATGTTACAAGAGTGATGAAAATCACTGTTGGATGTTTGAAGAGGTAATAAAAACATAATTGTTTGAAAAAATAATCCGACTGGCTCCCTGCTCCGTCTTTACATGCTTCCATGTCGTCTGTGCCTCTGACTATGCCTCTGACTGCTTCCAACACATCTAAAACATTTATGCGGAAGATTGAAGGATTTTGAAAGGATTATGTGAAAGAGAAAATAACTAAATACTATCCTCAAAATCCTCAAAACACTTCTCAAACCCCAATGAAAATGGTTAAGATCATCAAAAGTTGCAGTCACTATGAATGTGGCACTTCAAACAAGAGTTCTATTCCTTCTTTCTGCTACACCATTTTTTTGAGGAGAGTACCTATTCCCTTTTTAACCTGCATTCCACAAGTAATCACGAAACTCATTAGAGAAATACTCTCCCCCTCCATCTAACCTTAGTCTATTCAATTTTTGACCTGTAAATCTCTCTGCATACACATGATAATGTTTGAATGTATTGAATACCTCTGACTTATCTTTGATCACATAGATAGTGATCCATCTAGTAGCATCATCAACATAAATCACATAATACCTTGAACCATTGATGCTGAAATCCATTGATGGTCCCCACACATCTGTGTGTACCAATTCAAGCTTCTCTGAATACATAAAACCATGCTTGGAATAAGGTTGCTTATGAGCCTTACCTAATTGATATGCCTCACATCTGTATGTCATATGTTGACCTGCAACATTAGGAAATTCAAGCACTGAACCATTATTAACCATATCTTTAATACCTCTTTCATTGAAATGTCCAAGCCTTTTGTGCCAAAGATCTAACTAAGAGATCTTCTATCCTCCATAGGTGAACAAGGCATGACCAATGTTACCTTGTATCTTTAATGTGAACAACTTCTTTATTCCCTGAAACAATTTGTTTATACCCATTGCTAGGGTCTTCCACAAAAACTCCTTCATTAGTGAACCTAACTTCATAACCTTTTTCAACAATTTGTCCTACACTAATTAGATTCTTTGGAATTGTAGGAACATACAAAACCTTACTCAAGAGAGTACTTCCATCCTTGGCATTCACTGATCCAATTGACTTCACATTGTGCTTTGTATTGTCACCTATTTGAACTACATGATTAGTTACCTTATTCTCCAAATCAGTCATCAAAGCTATGTTGCCACTGAGGTGATTACTACACCCTGAGTCAATGTAGAAGACTCTTTGGTCTTCACTTTGCCTTTCACAAGTTGCATTCATTATCAATGTTGAATCCTCCTTCTGATCTGAAGCATAATTATAGTAGGTATTGTTGTATTGTTGACTTTGGAATCCTCTACCTGCATTTCTTCCAAAGTAACTTCTACTACCTCTACCTCTGAGATTACCTCTTTGATTTCTGCCACCTCTTCCTCTTGAATCAAAGTTCTGATTATATCCACCATTATTTTGAGTATTATGCCAACAATCATGAGCTAAGTGATTTGTCTTACCACAAATCCAGCAAGCTTTGACTCCATCTTTATTACTTCTGCCTCTTCCTCTACCTTTGCCACCTCCTCTTCCTCTTAGGAAGTTAGCTTGGCTAGTTGTACCTTCATCTTCATTTGCTTGTTGCTTCCCTTTGCTATTCTTCTTCTTATCCTTTGAATACATTGCTTGACCTGCACTTTTATCACTTTCACCTTTGACATCCTGCTCAAAGGTTAGCATGTGTCCTAGCAACTGATTTAAATCAGGAGTAAAATGATCTAGTGATAATTCAGTAGACAAAATGAATGGCTTCCATTTGTCATCACCTCTCAAGCCTGTGAGGATTTGCCTTACCAATTTATCCTCCTCAATATCTTCATCAACTACTCCTAATGCATCTACAATGTCCTTCATCCTTGTTACATAATCTGAGATGGATTGAGAGGCCTTCTTCTTGAATGTGGTAAACTCTGCCCACAAGGATGCCTTCCTTGACTTTGTGGTGTTTTGGAAATGCTCCTCCAAAGCATTCCATATATCACTTGCACTTTCAAGACCTCTAATGTGAGGTAACAAGTAGTCATTAGCTCCCATATAGATAATGCTCCTAGCTTGAGCATCTCTCTTCATCCAAGTCTTCAAATCTGACAATTCATCCCTAGTTGGAACACTAGGATATCTGAACTGAGGCTTTTTCTTCTTCACCTGTAATATAACCTATCAAGTCTTTGCTCATAAGATGAGCTTCCATCCTCATTGACCATGCTGGATAGTTCTGTCTATCCAATTTCTCTATCTAAAGAGAATCTCCCATCCTTTCTTCACTTGTGTATTAAATCCTTCAAGCTTTATGAGGAATAAGGTTACCTTTGCTTCGAATGAAGTTCCTTTTGTCTTCCTTGATATCTTTTGGCCTCCTTTTCAAGCTTTGCTTTCAAGCTTCCACCCTTTGTATCTTCAAATGTTGAATTCTTTATAGCTGCAGAAGTCGGGGTCCTCCTTTCTTCAATTTTGATGCTTCCTGCTCTGATACCAATTTGGAGGATCAATACTCAATTTCCAAAATCTTGAACAAACTGTGAAGAAGGTGACTACATAGAAAGTCTGCTGCACATAACTCACTCATTGACATATCAAATGTGTAAAGTTTTTAATAAAACTTTGCACAAGGTGTTGCATATAGTTTGCACACCTCCTCCAAGTTAAATCATTCCAAAAGACTCACTAGATCTTGAGAAATGATCTTAACAAGTCACCTATGTCTAAAATTGTAGTTATTTACAATCGACTTTGACACCTGCAACTTCTAATGCTTGATTCTCCCAAACTAGAACCCTTTTAATCAAATGCTTTTAGACATATGTAGCTTACCTTCCAACTTAAAGAATGAGTCTTGCTTGCTCAAAACTTTACACTGTGGAAGGAGAACTAACCAAAACATTAACATCAAATTTTGCACCTCCTGCAACTTCTCTTCTTTACATTTACACATGTAAATGTTCCTACACTCAATTCTCTCAACCTGATCATAATTAGAAGCTAAAAAATTTGTACAGAGGTCAGTCAACTATAGACTTAGACTTGTACAAAAGCATTTCACAAAAGACTCAACACAGAAAGAGAACTCTCAGAAATTTCGGGTGCAACTTTTCTTCATTTCTGGAAAACTTTACATCTGAGTGTTGAGAGAGATCTTACTCACTTCTAAAGTTTCTAATGACTCATACAACTTCTAATTTCTCTATTCACATGCTCTCTCATATTTGCCCCGACTTTTTTACTTGTATATATAGGCATATATGTACAAGCTTATAACCTTACAAAAGATATATGTAAGCTATCTCTAAATTAATGTACATATGTATGCACATCTTTATCTTCTGGACATGCACTTCCTTCATGCTTCATAACTTGATCTTTTCTTCAATCGTTGACTTCAAAATCTTCATCAAAACTTCAATTGTTGATTGCCTTGCACCAACAATAATTATTGGCCTTTTGCATCTCATGGTAAGAGCATGATGGTAGTGAGAGGTTTTCTCGTATTCTTTGGTATAGTTGGGTAAATTCCTTAAGCGGATTGCATTATATCCCGTTATACATAGGCTTGAGCTTCCCTCAAACATAGAGGAATTTTCTAATGAATATGGATTTTCCCCTAGTTCTATCTCCATGAATGAGGTTTGAACTTTACTTTCTTTGTCAGATTTGGTTGCTTGCACTTTTTCCCAAAGGTCTTGAGGCCAATGCTCACTCACTTCTAGGACCATGGAATCTATGTCATTCTCTTGTCATATTTTATTGTTTCTATATGAGGTATGTTCTCATATAGGTGTTCTTCTACTTTCACTTGTTCTTGACGGAAGTCTTGGAACTCAACCTTTGGAATACAAGTATCATGAATGGGGGTTGGTGGTGTTTCTATCAAAGCTAGAGTAAATTTTATGAAGCTCTTCCACATCACAATCTTCTTCTTCTCCAATCCCCCTGGGATAACACTTTTCATGTTGTTGAGGACTTTTTCCTATCATTGTCTTGAGTGATAAGATTTCAACATCATATTAAAATCTTCAAGCTTAGGATCTATTAGAGTTGATTTTTCTTGGTTCCACATTTGTTCCTCATCTTGTACTTCTATGTTTGTGTAGATCTTTCAATTTTGTTGTGTAAAGAGGCATTCTCTTTGGGTTTGGAATCTTATTTTTGCTCTCTTTCTAATTCTTTGAGTCATTTTGCCCCTTTGTTTTTTAGACTTTCTCTCCTTTATTCTTCCATGTTTGTGCCTTTCTTATGTAGTATAATTATGAGGGCTCTAAGAATTCTTCAAGTAATGGATCTTTAAGTACTTGAATTTTAGAGATTTTGGATTCACTCTCACTTAGACGAACTTTGGATTCTTCATTTTTATCTTAGGCTCATGTTATAGCTTTTACATGTACCACACTGTCTAACTCACTTCTTGAATCATCAATCACCTCAATCGCGTTGATTTTTGTAGGTTTATGAATGGTTTTGAATTTTAGGACAATCTCCAAAGAAATGTTCTTTGCCATAGTCTGCACAATACCCTTCACACTTTCCTATAGGAGGTGAATTAGGTTTGGAACAATCTTTGATGAAATGGTCCCCACCAGAATGATAGCATGATCCCTTTGGGGATAATGATTAGGGTTTTGGTGAATTGTAGCCAGAGCCCTAGGAATTGCATACATCAAGTAGCATACTCTACTCCATATGTATCTAAATAATTTATGTACTCATAGTATTGTTGTTCATATGAGCTTCCATAAGCATTGGGTGGATTCCCATTGTAGCAACACTCAGAATAATGGATATAATAGCCCTCATTGCATGAGTCCATATTGAAAGTTGGAGTAACTAGCACTAGAGTCTACTCTGGCTTGACTTTCAATTGGGTATATTTAACAAGCTCCACATTCTAAGGATAAGGAGGTTGTTATCTCAGGACAAGTTGAGGTGAAGGGTAATTCTCTTGTTCATCCATTCTCTGAGCTAGAGGGGATCCTTGATATTCAAGGTACCTTGCAACCTCTCTTTCTTAATCTCTTAGACGATAAGCATATGGTGCATATGGATATTGTGGATGCTTCCTCACCTACTGTCTATTATAGGGAAAAATTTCTATTGTGTGATTGTTAAAATTCTTCTGAATATAGCAATACAAGACATCTCTCAGCATCTATGGTTTCCCATAAGTAAAAGGGCTATGTTGGAGACTATAATCTAAGTACTAGCTTGGGTTGGGTGATCCCCTTCTCTCAACATAGGTTTCCTTGTAATTTGAGGAGGATATGGTTTAGAAATGTTGTGAGTCTACACCCCAATGCTTTTAGCCAATAATTCTACCAACGTGTCCATAGATGGTGTATGGGAATAGGCTACATTAGAGATTTTTTTTTTACTTGGGTGAAGTATGTGGCAACTTTAAATCCTTCTCAGAGTTTTCAAGGATGTCTATGCACTCTTTTAGGCATGAGTAAATTTTTTCAAGCCTCTTAATGTATACCAAAGTCCTTAATCCTCCATTTAATGAGCTATGTAAAAACAAAAAGATCATTTTTGTCTCGTAAGGGGTTGTTAGCCTTATGGTTTTATGGATTGCCCATTTAAAATTGTCGATTAAAGATGAAGTTCCATGCGTGAATCCACTCTTTGAAAATTAACCAATAAACTCATCCAAGAGGATATCTATGTTGGCGAAGTTAGCTCTATTCAATGGTCTGACTACAATTGATGGTAGTTCTTTCAAGAAAAATTTATTGTCCATTTCAAGATTACTCAATATTGTCTTGTTTATCAAATTTGTTGATGATACGTGTGTAGTTCATGATCTCTCAAATGGCAATGTCATTATTGATTCTAGAATTTTATGTCATGGGATATATAAGCTCATTGAGTATGTGAAAATTGTGAATGATTTAGTATGTGCAATTCAAGATTTTCAGGCTATCTCAGATGCAAAGCTTTGGCATGCATGCTTTGGTAATCTAAATTTTGCTAGTTTGTTATGCTTGCAGAAATATGAAATGGAGTCCTCTTTACCCAAACTTGAGGCATCTTGTAAACATGTCTATGAAGGTTGTATTTTGGGCAAAATGTAGTGTTCCTCCTTCCCAAAAGATGGTTCAGTTTGAGTTGTTGATAAATTGCATCTTGTTCATAGTGATGTTTGTGGTCCTATGCAGACACCTTGTTTTGGGAACTACCTTTACTTTGTGACCTTTATTGGTAATTTCTCTAGGCATGCATGGGTGTATCCACTTAAAGCAAATTCCGAAGTTTTTACATGCTTCAAATAGTTACTAGTTATGGCTAAAAATCTATCAGTATGTAAATTGGACACCCTCCATTTTGATTGAGGGGGGGAATACATGTCTTCTTATTTTAATGCATTTCTTTCCCCACATGGGATAAAACATCAATGAATAGTTCTATATACACTTCAAAGAAATGGAGTTGCTGAAAGAAAGAATAAATTTCTTATGGAGGTGGTGAGGTGTATGGTCAAAATTCATGCTTTACCAGAGAGATTCTAGCTTGAGGTTGTTATGTGTGCAACATATGTGCTTAGCTTGCGTCCCACCAAAGCGCTACAATTGATCACTCCATATGAGGCTTGGCATGCTCGCAAGTCATCTGTTGCTCATTTGCGTATCTTTGGTTGTCTGGCATATGCATTAGTGCATGAACAACAATGCAAGAAATTGGATGATAAAGTAGTGAAATGTATTTTTGTTGGGTATAGCTCTAAAAGCAAAGGCTATCATCTTTATCATCCACATACTAAATGCATTTTGTTATTCATGATGTTGTTTTTGTGGAAGATGCAAATCAACCATTACTTTTCTGTACTAAGGAGAAACTTTGATTCCTCCTTTTATAGGTGGATAGTCAAGTGTTGGTCCAAATGAGGCAATCTCATAACCTTTACAAAGTTTCAAATAATGATGTAGATCATTCAATTTCTAATGCTGATTTACATGATACACTTGTTGATGAGAGGACTAATATAGAGAGACAAAAACTATGCCTAAATGGCTAATGCAAATTTTGAGAGATAGCAAATTAGGTGCACCTTTGTCCTATAGTACTTGTTCAGGCTCTCATGGTGCTTCCTTTGCATCAAATTGCTATGCGATGGTTGTCTCTAGTCTTTTTGATGATAATGAGCCTATTTCTTTTGATGAAACACAAAATTAAAAAAATCGGATGGCTGCTATGTGATCAGACTATGATGCTATTATGAAGAATGGTACTTGGTCTTTATGTGATTTTCCTCTAGGAAAAAAGGCCATTGGTACTAAATGGGTATACAAGCTGAAATGCAAGCCACATGAAACAATTGACATGTACAAAGCCATGCTTTTTTCCCAAGGTTATGCTCAAGAGAGAGGCATTGATTTTGATGAGACATTTGCTCCCACATGCCGAATGACCATTGTTCATAGCATTTGTGCACTTGCAGCTCATCATGGTTGGAATGTATATCGATTGGATATTAAAATTGTATTTCAAAATGATAATTTACATGAAGAAGTATCCCTATTCCAGCTCCATGGTTTTGTGTAGAAAGGGCATGAAAACAATGAAAAAGGCATTATATGCTTTGAAGCAAGTACCATGTGCATGATATGAAAAGATACATGCCTACTTGATTGCACATGGTTTTGAGAACAATCCAACTAAGAGCACCTTATATACTAAGCATGTAGATGATGTGCTTATGATCATCGTTGTATATGTTTATGACATCTTGATTACTGGTCCTAATGAGAAGCATATTGCTGACTTTAAGTTTGATTTGCATGCCTCTTTTGCAATGTCAAATTTGGGGCACTTGCATCATTATTTGGAAATTTAGTTTATGCAAGTTGATGAAAGAATAGCTTTATGTCAAACAAAATATATTGACACATTATTGCAACATTTTGGCCTTGACGATTATTGCCACTCCTATGGAAACATGTTTACAATTGAGTTTTCATGATGCACAAAATGGATTTGATGTTGTTCTCTATCAGCAAGCTATTGGATGCTTGATTTACTCATGCATGAATCAACTTGATATTCAATTTGTTGTCTCTTAGATGAGCAGGTTTATGCATTGCTCAAGTATCAAGCATTGGTAGGTGGTTAAGTGCATCTTTCACTACTTGGGTGGTACCGGACTACTTGGAAATTTTTTTTGAAAGAGGGATCATTACTACTAGATTTACATGATTTTTGTCCACCAATGGTTTTTCCTTCATGCTTGATAGCTCATTCATATGTTGGTTGAGCAAGAAGAAGCCTAAAGCCTATTGTGGACACTTCTAGTTGTTGGGTTGAGTATAGGGAAGCTTTCACAATGACTACTGAGTGTGTCTGGATCAGTTGTTTTTTGGTTGATTTGGGTGTTTGGTCAATCTTCTACAATCACCATCTTCACTGACAATCAGAGTGCATTGGCAATTGCTAGGACCCCTGTGTTCCATGCTTGCACAAAGCACATTGAGGTGCACTATCATTATGTTAGGGAGAGGTTATTTGATGGAGAGATCAGTTTGGCTTACGTGCTCACATAGGATAATGGTGCATAACTTTTCACAAAGGCTTTGCCTAGGGAGAATTTTGAAGCTTTTTGCAAAGTTTTGGACTTACTCCCTTTTGTGGATTGATCTCTTTTCACATAACTTGGCACTTCCTTATACATGAGTGCCACCTCCTTGTTCTCCGCATCACTCCCAAAGTGGATTTGTTGATATAGCACATTTTTTCCTCTTTAGGAGGTTTTTCCCCCCAACTTGTATATACACCTATAACCCTAATGGGTGACTTATCTCTATACATTCACTTGGTAATACATCTTGTGTTATGTTGTGCTCCAAACTTCTTCTAATTCCTTATGATGTTTGTGTGCTTCCATAGACAACTCCAACATAATTTACTTTGGTTGGATTTGTATGCATTGCATCAATGTAGCTTGTGTACCAACCCATGTATGCATGCTAGTCCACCATGTGGCCAATGACGACCCATGCACAACCACCTACTTAAAGGCAACCTCTCTCTATGATTTTTTTAAGGCAAGCCTTTGCTCATGAATAAACATCAATTCAAATTTACGTATCTTTACCTTGTATTCCCGAATCTAAAGTCATCTATATTGTCAGAGAATCTCTACTTTGATAATAAATGAATCGACAAGTCCACCTTTATAATTATCATTATTAAGAAAAAAATCAAATATTTTCCATAACCATCTCTTTTTATTTACTTACCTCATCTCTCTTGGGTATTTCTTCCTTAGGATTTCATTTTCAAATCAATCCAATCATCTTTCAAGCATTAAGAACAACAATGCAAAGATCTAGAACGAAGACTATGAAGACATGATAGACAAGTCGCAACCTATGGCCATAGATTTCAAGGAATTGTTCATGAAACTACATATGAAGAAAAATAGCTAAATAATCAATTCTTTTGTGGTACCAAAGACGAATTAAAGGACATTTTGGTATCCATGCCTCATATAAATAATATGGATGAAGTTATTTATAATCAAATTGAGTATGAGAATCAATTTCTTAAGGAAACCAAGTCAAGGATACATTTTGAATCCTGAGGATACACTTGATCCAATTTTTCAAACATAGATCTTGGAAGTTTTGCACATTATAACTATCAATTTGAAGGATGCATCTTCTAGGGATAAATTATAATTTAAGGGAAAGAAGTTAAATTATGGAGATATAGTTTCTTTAGTTCTTATAACACAAATATTGGAAGTCTCAACATCTACAAATGAGCATTTGAGGGCTAAAATCCATGAAGATAAGCAACCATTTAAATATCAAAAAACAAAATATTTTTCCTTGGAAGTTGCAACATGGCTTTCCGTTGATGATTTAATCAACTTGTCGTTGATACAATCTATAGATATGATCTTGCTAACAACCATAATTTATGCTCTTTTTCTTATCCAAAACCAAGTAAAATTTCTAAATACATGAGGAAATTCACTTGTGGCTATTATTTGTGATCCACCTTTGCATTTGTTGGATCGGAGAACTTACTCTTGCACCACCATGCATTTTACATCAAAAATATATGCACATCATTCAAATATGATCCTCATGAAGCTAATTACTTGAGAAGAGTGTAATGCCATGGACATCTCAAATGAATCTTTAGATGCCAATTTTTTTTCAATATTATCTATATTTGATTCAAAATTTGAACATTCTAACATCGAAATTGTTTATAGAGCATTCCATTACCCTAAGAATGATTGGCTATGTGCCTTTTTTTTAGAATTAGGGTTCCAATTTTGATCCATTGACATCATCAATCATAACCACCCTTGATGCACACCCTATAACAAGTACACACACATACACACACACACACACACACACACACACACATATATATATATATATATATATATATATATATATATATATATATATATATATATATATATATATATATATATATATATATATATATATATATATATATATGTGTGTGTGTGTGTGTGTGTGTATGTATGTATGTATGTGTGTGTGTATGTGTGTGTATGTATGTATATGTACACACACACACACACACACACACACACATATATATATATATATATATATATATATATATATATATATATATATATATATATATATATATATATATATATATATATATATATATATATATATATATATATATATATATATACACACACACACAGACATACATATACATATACATACATACATACACACACATATATAGAGCAAATAACACAAATTTTAATGCTTCAAATTAGACAAGAATCTTTTTATGATCCTTGCATGGCCTTGAGGTACAATATACACTTGTTAAAACTTTGTCTAATCAAAAGTGTGCCCAAAATTGATATCCAACAATGATAACTTTAACATAGGTGACTTCTAACATAGATTTCTTTGAGAATACAACCCGTTTTTCAAAATTCTTTTAGCCATATCTTCCTTATCTTGTAACTTAGATTTATAATGCTTAAACACAAAAAAATTACATGCATGATTGAGATCTAAGCAAATCATTGATCAATGAGATGTGTCATTTATGAGTCTTCACTTTAGAGATTTGACATGTGAATGTTCCTATGAATCATACACACACTATGGAAGGAATCAACACACAAAACTTTAACCAAAACTTAGCTTTACATTGAATTAGATCTGTGTATAAGGATTTTTTATCCACATGATCATCCTGAGAGAAATGTGAATTAGATTGAGCTTTAAATCTATTGATTTTTCTCGACACATCTATCTTCACTATGGCAATGAACTCTCTCAATTTCTAATAACTTGATTGACTTATATAGCCATGAATTTGTAACTGGATCATGATTAATACATTGTTCACTTGTGTTATTGATTGCCTAAATTATTTATAAATATGGTACACTAATTAGGATCCTTTGAAGTGAATATATGCACAGTCAAATCTCAAACTCTTTATTCATAACTATCTTCATTCTTCTTTATATTTGTCTACAACAAAACTTCTCTTTGTCTCTATCCAAATACTTGCTTGACTTCTATGATCTTCATAAACATCAATTTGTGATTGGTTTACACCAACAACTCCCCCTCAATCACTAATTGTAATTATGTTCTTCTTCTTCTTCTTCTTTCCATTTCTTTTAATCTTTGTAACTTTTGCCCATCTAAACTCTTAGTTAACATATCTGGCACCTATTCTTTTGTTGGAGTATAAATGACTTCAATCTCTTTGTCAAGTATCTTTTCCCTTAGAAAGTGATATTGGTTCTCAATGTGTTTAGTCTTGACATGAAAAATAGAATTAGCTGCCAAGTAAAGTGAACTCATGTTATCATGGTGTTCAACTCCAAGACTCTTCATCAAAGTCTTCATCCATAGTACTTATTTTTCAAGCTCTACCATGCCTTTATACTCAACCTCTGTGGATGATAAAGCAATTATGTGTTACTTCTTAGAACACCATGATATTGGCTTATCTCTAATGTAGCATAAGTAGCCATGAGTAGATCTTCTACCATCTTTACTACCTACCCAATCTGCATCACTAAACACTTTAAGTCTAGTATCAGAAGTGAAACCATAGTACAAACTTGTATTAGAAGTCCTTTTTATATATCTTAGCACTCTTTGAGCTACAATCCAATGAGCTTTCTTTGGGTAATGCATAACTTGTGATAGAATACCAATTGCATATGAAAGATTTGGTCTTGTCAAGGTAGCATATATGAGACTACCTACCAAACTTTGATATATCTTCATTTCTTTGAATTCTTCACCTCCATACCTACTTAACTTATGATTTACCTATAATGGAGTTGTTGAGGGTCTACAATTTTCCATGTTGAATTTCAATAGTAGGTTCTTCAAATACCTTTCTTGTGTAACATACACTCCATGTTGAGTGTATATGATCTCCATTCCTAGGAAGTAAGATAAATTGTCCAAGACACTTATCTTGAACTCTTTTTCCATTTGTTTCTTAAGCTTTTTGACTCATTGAATATCTATTCCTATAAGTATAATCTCATAAATATAGATACAAATATATATGTACACATCTTCACTTGCTTTCACTAGTAAGCTATTATTTTCCTTCGAAGCTTGATATCCAAGTTCATTTAAGAATTTCACAAGTCTATAGTTCCAAGCCCTTAGGGCCTCCTTCAAACCATACAAAGATCTTTGGAGCTTACACACACAATCTAGTTCATTTGGATCTTTGAATCCCTTTGGCTACTCCATGTATACTTCATCTGCAATATATCCAATTAAAAGCATTTTTTACATCCAGTTGTGACAATTTCCATCCTTTGCAAGCTGCAATAGCTTTCAATGTTCTAATGGTAGACATTTTAGCCACTGAATTATAATTTTTGTCATAGTCCACACCTTATGTCTAAGCATATCCTTTGATCACTAGTCTAGCTTTATATCTAGATGCCTTTCCATCTGCAAATCTTTTTTATTTATACACCCATTTACATCCAATTACCTTTTGGTTCCTTGGGCTAGGTACAAAGTACCATGTATCATTCTCAAGTAGAGCATCATGCTCTTTCTTCATTGCTCTTTCCCAATTCTCTTTGCCTTTAGCTTCTAAATATTTTGATGGATCTTCATCTGTTTTCAATATGTATGCATAATCTTTGGTTGTAATATAAGAAGTGTCATAGCTTTAGCTTATAGGTTTCTTTTCTCTCTTGATGACCTTCTTATATTTTCACTTTTTGAGGTCTTTGCCTCATTATGCTCTAAATTCGAATCTTGCTATATATTCATCTCCAATATGCACTTCATTTCTATATCTGTCATCATCACTTTCATCTTCATATACCTCCATCTTTGATTTTCCTTTCCTTGTCTTCACGATTTCTTCTAAATATGCATGATTATTATTTGAACCCATATACCATTTACTTTTCTCATTAGATATCATATCTTTGGAAACAAGAAATTGTTTTGTGGATGGACTCCACAACCTCTAACCCATTTTTCTATCAACATACCCCTATAAAGACATACTTTTCTACCTTGGGTTCTAGAATATGTCTATATTGAGAAGGAACATAAGCATATGCCAAACATCCAAATATTTAGCAATGATCAAGAGTAGGTTTCTTACCCCACCATGCTTCATAAGGAGAGATTTCATCCAAACCTTTGCAAGGTAACCTATTCACAAGATAGGTTGTAGTGTTAACAACTTCTACCCACAAGTAATTAGGAAAAATCTTCTCTTTCATCATGGATCTAGCAAAGTCCACAAGAGTTCTATTTCTTCTCTTTGAAACTTCGTTTTTTGTGGAGAATACATGCATGTTACTTCTCTTTTTATACATGCATTCCACAAGTAGTCATCAAATTCTTTGGAGAAATACTCTCGCACAAGTAGTGTTGTAATCCTTTCTTCATAAGCATGATAGTGCTTAAATGTATTGAACGCTTCATATTTATCCTTGATCATATAAAGTGTGATCCATCTTGTTGCATCATCATATACAAAAAAAACATAATATCTAGATCCACTGATTCTATAGTCCTTTAAAGGACCACATACATCTACGTGTATTAATTCAAGCATGTTTGTATGTATGAATCCTTGCTTATTGTATGATTGTTTGTGAGCTTTACCTAATTGAGAAGCCTCACACTTGTATGTCACGTGTAGAACTTGAATATTGGGTAAGCTTAGCACTAATTCCTTCTTTTCTATATCCTTTATACCTTTCTCCTTAACATGACCTAACCTTTTGTGTCATAGGTCCAACTCAGGCATCTTTTGATTTCCATAAGTGAACAAGGCATGTCCCTAAATTACCTTGTACCTTGAGGGTAAAAAGTCTTCCTTCTTTTTTACCTACAATAATGCTCTTATATTCTTGATTTGGATCTTTCGCATAAACTCCATTAATGAAGCTGACTTCATATCCTTTCTCAACAATTTGTCCTACACTGCTTAAATTCTTTGGAATTGTGAGAACATAAAGTACATTGCTTAATAGTGAACTCCCATTCTTTTTCTTCACTGATCCAATGCTCTTGATTTTGAACTATGTTTCCATGCACCTTTTCTTCCATGTCACTCAGCAAGGCAATGTTGCCACTAAGGTGATTGCTACACCCCAAGTCAATGTAGAATACTCTTTGGTCTTGTTTTGTTACTTCATGTGTAGCATTCATGATCGTAGTCAAATCCTCCTTTTGATATGATATATAATTGTAATAGGAGTAGGATGACTCCATGTGGTACATAGGAATCTCCAAAGCTTTGACATATCCACCACTAGATGTGTATGACCAAGAAGTAGGTCATGCAAGAATGAAATATAAAGCATGAAGCATAAGCTGCCAAGTTTGATTCTTATGAATAGAATCAATCTCTTCTTGCATAGCTTTTCTCCAAATAGGAATGTTAAGTGCATCTTTAACACATGCAGGTTCATCTTCAACAGTCATAAGTGCCAAAATATCATGAATATCAAATCGAGGTACTAGGACTTTCTGGAACTCTAACTTCTTCCATTTTTGGAATCAAAGTCTCTTATGGAACTGACTATGTAGAAGGTTGTGAAATTCCTCTTTCTTCAACTTTTTCTTGAATCCTAGGAATTTGAAATCCCTCCTGATATGGCTGAACATGTACATCCAAAATCTTTATAAAAAAACCATAGTCATTTTAACTATGAACTCTGGAATTTCTACTTCTTTATCATAAACCTTATTTTCAGCAATATAAGCATTACATGAAAGAATAACTTCACCTGTCTCTAGAACATAAAACCTGTATCCTTTACTTTCAAGAGGATATCCAATAAAAATAGCTTTCTTTTCCTTTACATCTAGTTTTCCTCGGTCCTTTTTCTCAACATGTACATATGAAAGTGATCCAAACACTTTGAAGTAACTCACATTTGGTTTTCTACCATAATAAGCTTCATATGGTGTGATTACCTTTAAAGCTTTTGTAGATGACTTGTTTAAAATGTGGTTAGCCATATGTACTGCATCAAACTAGAATTTTGGTGAAAGATTCTTGGACGCCATCATGATCCGCATCATTTCAACAAGTACTCTATTCTTTCTTTCTGCAACACCATTCTGCTGAGGCGTATAAGCAATAATAAGGTGTTGAGTAATATCTTTCTCATCAAGAAATGTCTGGAACTCATTTGACAAGTATTCTCCACCTCTATCACTTCTTAGAATCTAGAAATGTCTAGACCATAGATCCATGAGTATCTCGTAAAATCATCAACAAATAGAACAAAATACCTAAAACCCTGAATAGAGTCTGCTCTCATAGATCCATTCACATTTGAATGAATAATCTACAATTTCCTGGTAGCTGTAATATGACCATGTTTCTTGAAAGTTAGTTTATGCATCTTACCTTCAAGACAACCTTCACATATATGTGAATCATCAGGTAGCTTGAATGAGGGTAAACTATCAACCATACCTCTGTCTTTGATACTCTTGAGAGCTCCAAAACTAATATGTCCAAATCTTTCATGCCATAGCTTCATATCTTCCATCGGTGACGAAGATTTGACCGCATATGCCTGACTGATTTTTGACAAAACAAAGATCCCTCCTCTATGCTCACCTTGTAAAATACACTTGTCATCTTTATGTGATAAGATCTTACAAAGATCTCTCTCAAATACAACTTTAAAACCATCACTTAAAAATGCAAATATAGATAGTAAATTCTTCTTGATTTTAGGTACATAAAGAACATCTAAAATATGAAAATTACCACCTTCTCTTAACTTTAGGGTTATTGTACCTATTCCCACAGCATCCAAATCATTGCCATCTGCAATAGTAACTCTTCTACCTGAAGAATAGGAAAGAGAAGAAAACACATCTCTACAACATGTCATATGCTTTGTAGCACCTAAGTCAAATATCCAAGGACTTGCTGAAAGAACTTGTAAAGTTGCCTAATCAAAAGCTACTTCCTCAATGGTGATACAAGCATAAGAATCACCTTGAGATTTTCCTTTTTTATCATCTTCTGCAACATTACGTGATGCCTTTTTCTTTTCTGCTGCAATCCTTTTATAACATGCTGACTTAATATGTCTAGGTTTCTTGCAGTAATAACATATTACTTCCTTCTTCTTAGAAGAATTCTCTTTAGATGTAGTAGATATAGAAAACTGAAGTAGAAGGTGAGAGGGACCTACTTTCCTTCTTGGATTGCTTTTCCTTCTTCTCCTTCTTCTTCTTACCCTTTAATGAAGATAAAAGTGCTTCTTCATTCTCTTCCATTCCCTTCAACTGATCTTCATCTTGAAGAAACAACAACTCTAGCTCTTCAAATGTGACCTCTTTATCTCTTGTGGTAAGGGTAAGAGTGGTCATAAAAGATTGATATGAAATATGAAGTGAATTAATCATCGTATTTACCATTTCTTCATCTGATATCTCAACTCCTATATTTAGAAGTTGATCTCTCAAGTCAACGAGTCTCGTAATGTGGGTTTGAATTGACTCACCAACCGTCATCCTTGTATTTGCTAGTTGTCTCCTCAAGTGAGCTTTCTTAGCAAGATTTCTGCTTTGAAAAAGATTCTCAAGCTTCAACCAAGCTTGTCTAGAACTTTTGCAAGATCTGATCTATGGTAGAATATGCTTTCTAACACTCGTTGCTATGAATAAAAGTGCTAAAGCATCTCTAGCATCCCACCTTGCCTGATCTTCACTAGGAGGTACTATAAGTAAAGACCTACCTGTGACTCTGGATGTCGAAGCGGTTACCTCTTCTTCAGTTGGTTCTGTAATAGTAATTCCAGTACCTCTTGAAGTTGTAGCTCCTTCTTTGCCTTCTCGTATGGTCTTGTTAAGGATCCATTGACAATACTCCATAAATCCTTTGTCACTAAAATATTCATCATCATGAAACTCCACATGGGATAATTAAAAAATCCATCCAACTTGTCTTCATTCTATCTTCTAATCTCACTCATCTAAACTAAGTGTGTATGTCAATTATGCTCTGATCCCAAGTGTTGGAATTTGCGGCCCCAGGATCGTTCCAATCTAAAACCTTTTGAGCATACACAACTTAATTGACAAGATGAGAAGTGAGATAGAGAAAGAAAGATCTTGAGACAAGGATAGGTAACTTAAGATAGATGCTTACTCACTAAAAATAAATGTCCAAATTACAACATGGGAGTACTACTCAACCATATAAAGTGGTGCACTCACTAATGGAAGAATATCCAAGAAGATGATGATACAAAATTTTGAAATAATCTGTGTGTGTGAAGTGAACGAAACAACGAAGCTAACCTGATTCTCACAAAATAGTGTAACAAAATTCTAAATCAACCACAAGGTTAACTCACAAAAGATAGTTACTGCCACCTTGTAGAAGACTTCTTGCTCCAAGAGAGTAACCTCTCCTTCACCAAAACTTCACCTCCTCAAGAGTATGAGACTCTTCCTCCTTGATCTCCTTGAGAGTGCTTGAGTGAGTGATTATACAATGAGCAAGACTCTCATTATATAGTTGTTGTATCCAATGAAAAGCACTACTCCAAAAGCACATAAAAACTACGATCAATCTTTTGCCATGTTTCATGAAAATCGTAAATCATCCTCCGCTAAATTTAGCGATCGGTACTTGAAAAGCAAACGGTGTCGCTATTCAAAAATCAAAAAAGAAAAACATCCGCTGAATGAAAAATTTGCGATATGTGGCATACAGGAATTAAACCCGTGTGGGCACTTTGAGAGGACAAGAATGTAGCCACGTTGCCACCCGCTTTTGCTTGAAGAGTTTCTTTGAGAGCAGTTGCAAGTTTATACTCTAGTCATTGTTGGACCATATGATATTGAATCCAACACTTTGTACTTTGACCAGTTTATTAAAGTGCAAAGCGAGACAGTGTTTTGAATCATTCAGGCAAGGATGCCACCACAGAGATGAGACATGTTCTTCCAGTTTTAGAACATGACCATATTCTTCTAGTTTTAGAACATGAGGCTCGGGGGTTGCCTACAGTATGTATATAGCTCTATTTTCGAGGATGAAAATATTTTCCAAGGGGGAAGAATGTAATAAAGTAAGTCTATGATCTAAGGGTCCTGTCAGTTCAGATAGATCTGAAATCAGTCACTGTTTGATTACCCATGTCTATGACCAAAGATCTTGACTCTAGACTTACTAGAAGGTCATTTACTCTTGTAACCAAGTGATCCACTTAGCCTAGTGGTTAAGACTCAAGGATGTGAAGAAGGAGGTCTTGGGTTCAACCCCCATGGCATATGGGGAGAGTGTTTTGCCCAAAGAGCTCTAGAACCTTCTAGAAGCATCCACTTGAGTTAACTCTCGTTAACTGGGACACTAGGTGCACATGCAGTTACATGGTTGACACATGGATGGTTAGTATCCACCTACCCAAGCAGGCAGTCCCCTGGAGAGAGCTATATATAGAGGCATTTGGTTGGGAGGAGAGTCATCTCTCTAGCACATGGTGGTCGTAATCCTCATTCTCTTGTAGTCTACACCTCTTATCATACCATCGAAGGTTTACATTTCCCCTCAGCTTCAATTGGGCATTACTCCAGGATCAATGATATGTCAGTTTTCATTCCCATCTTTGAGAGTCTTGTACCAATATGACATTGAAGGAGGGATTGTTGGAGTCAATATCATATGGTCCAACAATGGCTAGAGTATAAACTTGCAACTGCTCTCAAAGAAACTCCAGCGTGCACGTATATAGTTTTTTTATTGAATCCTCTTCAAGCAAAAGCAGGTGGCAGCGTGGCTACATCCTTGTCCTCTCAAAGTGCCCACACGGTTTCAATCCCGTATGCCACATATCACAAATTTTTCATTCAGCGGATGTTTTTCTTTTTTGATTTTTGAATAGCAATGTCGTTTGCTTTTCAAGTAGCGATCACTAAATATAGCGGAGGATGATTTATTTTTGGAGTAGTACTTTTCATTGGATACAAAAAACTATATAACGAGAGT
This sequence comes from Ceratopteris richardii, assembly GCA_020310875.1. Lineage (NCBI taxonomy): Eukaryota > Viridiplantae > Streptophyta > Polypodiopsida > Polypodiales > Pteridaceae > Ceratopteris > Ceratopteris richardii. Next base: position 126,190,209 of record CM035423.1, on the reverse strand, counting down.
CTTGCTCATTGTATAATCACTCACTCAAGCAATCTCAAGGAGATCAAGGAGGAAGAGTCTCACACTCTTGAGGAGGTGAAGTTTTGGTGAAGGAGAGGCCACTATCTTGGAGCAAGAAGTCTTCTACAAGGTGGTGGTAACTATCTTTTGTGAGTTAACCTTGTGGTTGATTTACAATTTTGTTACACTATTTTGTGAGAATAAGGGTAGCTTCATTGCTTCGTTCACTTCACATAGATTATTTCGACATAATCTAAATTTTGTATCATCATCTTCTCGGATATTCTTCCATTAGTGAGTGCACCACTTTATATGGTTGAGTAGTACTCCCATGTTGTAATTTGGACATCTATTTTAAGTGAGTAAGCATCCAGCTTAAGTTACCTATCCTTCTCTCAAGATCTTTCTTTCTCTATCTCACTTCTCATCTTGTCAATTAAGTTGTGTATGTTCAAAAGGTTTTAGTTTGGAACGATCCTGGGACCCCAAATTCCAACACAAAGTAGTGAATGAATAATAAGGATGGATTTAAAACATCCCTAGCCAATTCATAGTTTCTCGATGTGCGATCTAGGCACAAACATATGAACTGGGTGGATTCAAATTACTAGTCTATTTCTGGGCATGACTGGTGCATAGACTTAGTAATGAAGGTTGGATTCTTAACCCTCACAAGACTTTGAGAACTCTTGACTCACTTGAATTTGGTTTAGAGAACTTGAAGTTTGGTTGTCTCAAACATCTAACTTGGATGTTGGTACAATGGCTTACTCCTATACAACAATTACATGATTTTTTCACCCGACTAGAGGACTACTTTGTCCTAATGAGTTTAAAAATCCTATGTAAACTGTAGAAGAAAGTTTACCATTTTCTTTGGGTCAACCGTACTATAACTTGTCCAACTCAAATTCAAAATGAAAATTGTCCAATTTAGGACACTTTCTCAAAGACTTTAGCTGAAAGTTCTTGGGAATTGTGAATCTGATGAGCAATTCCTAAAAGTTGTCTATTCTAGATTATAGTGGACTCTAGGAAATCATTTATGCTATAACTTGAAGAAAACTCAAATAAATAAGTCCACTTAGACTTATTATCTTTTGAAGATTGAAAAGGTTCTTGTACATAACATCTATCTAGGATGTTCAATTTAGTTATCTAGTTCTAACCGGCTAACTCTGGTCTTTTGCCAAAGGAATCAGATACCATATCTTAGCCAATTCCCAAAGATTTGAAAAACGAAAAGAAATAACTAAAACTTTGTTCAACCAATTCAAACTTCGAAGATACGTAAACTTGCTAGGAGTCAAAGTCTAGATGACTTAGGACTTTAACTTTTCAAAGATCTATTTCAAGAGGGTATTGAAGCATTTTCTCTATCTTTAAGAGAAATAAGTTGGATTCTCAAAAAGATTCAAAGCAAATCGAAAACATCATCCAACCACAAGATACTAGTGTGGTAACCAACATCAGTGTGTCAACCCACTGAGGTTCTATTGATGAGTTTTCTATTCAAATAATGCTTCACTTGAGACTAAGTTCAGTTCAAATTCAATCTTTCTGACTCCTTATTGGGAATGCAATTCTTGTGCATTTCTTTGAGTCAAAAGAGTGAATTTACCAAGTTACAAACTTGGTGCTTGAATTAGTCAATCAAATCCTTGGTTGAAAAGATCGACTTAAAATCAAAGTCCATTTTTTTTCAAAAATTTATGAAATATTTCTGAATTAACAACACTTTATCTTGAAGTGCTTTAAGAAGATCTTTGAAGTTACTTACTTCATATCTTCTGTTTCCTTGATCTTGAAGTTATTTTGAAATACCTTGAGATACTACTCTTATCCTCCTTGAATTTCAACTCCTTCTTTGATGTTTTAATTCCCTTGAGGATCAAACCTAACTTCAAGATCCAATCAAGGACTAAAAGGTCATTATCATCCACGGTCCGATGTCCCATACTATCTTTCCTACGTCAATCTGAGTATACCCTATTTTATATTCACATTAATGTGTGGGTGATATTTATCCTAAAGTCTTGTTGATATATTTAGGTAGTGATGTGTGTGAACACACTAGGACCGTCGGGGCACTTTTTTCCCTCTTTAGGAGGTTTTTTTCCCCCGGCTTGTATATACGCCTATTGCCCTCATGGGCTACTTATCTTTGTACATTCTCTAGTAATACATTCAGTATTGTGTGTTGTGCTCCAAGCTTCTTCTTCTTCCTTGTGCTGTTCGCGTGCTTCTACAGAGGTCTAACTCCAACAATTGGTATCAAAGCAGGTCGTCGCTTCATCTAGGGCGCCATCGACACTCCTCCATTTGCAGTCTCAGAATCATACGAATTTTGGTGAGCATACTCAGGGTGTTTCCGAGATCAAAACAACTTCACTGTCTGGTGCCGAAATCGCGATCTGAGCTTGTTTCGGCCTCCGAACACACTATCGCAGTGCTTGTGTAGGCTATTTTGTCTTTTTGTGCAAAAGGTACATACCTGTTTCTGTTCGCCAGTATAAGCGTCTCGAAGTCTGCTACAGGTTTAGTAGAACTCGTCTGGGCAGTTCCGTTCAACTTTTTCAGATACAGTCAATTTTTTGCATCAAGGTATTTTAGTCACCGGCCATGGCTGAAAGCAGTGATGTATTCCGTATGTTGGCTGTTGAGGATAAGTTGGATGGTACCAACTACCCATTATGGGCTTATATGATGCGACATGTATTGGTTGCAAAAGGATTGTGGAACATTGTGCAGGGTGTTGAAAGACGTCCTGTTACACCTATAACAACAGGTACTACGAATACAGGTGCTCAAGCTGATGAAGATGGTGTCATAGATGATATTGTGTAGATTCCTATTCGTGCTGCTATTTCTGCTGCACCTACTGCAGAGCAGATTTGTTGGGATGGCAGAGATGCCCAGGCACATGCATTGATAGCTTTGTTTGTCAAACGTGCCATTATTCCTCATACTCGCTCTTGCAGAACAACTAGGGATGCTTGGGATACACTTACCACATTGTACCAAGCTAGGAATTAGGCTCGTGTTGCTTACCTCCGAAAACAGTTGGAGAGTGAGAACATGAATGAAGGTGATTCTATGGACAGTTTCCTAATGAAGATTAAAGACTTGAAGGAACAATTGATTTCTGCTGATGAGGTTATACCAGATAGCTCACTTGTGCAGACCATTATGAATGGTCTTCCTGATTCATATCAGAGTTTTGCTTCTACTCTTCGGTTGATGATGAAAGGCAATCCGAATGCCTTATCATTTGAGGAGTTAGTTTCTGTTCTATTGCAGGAAGATCAGTCCAGGCAGAACAGGTCCATTATGTGTGTTGCAGATCAAGCTTTCCTGGCTAGTTAGAAGGGCAAAGGAAAATGGAGCTCCTCTACTAGTGAGCAAAAATTTGCAAATGCTGCACATTCGAAGAACCAGGATAAAGATGAGAAGAAATCAGAAAAGTAGAAATTGTTTTGCAAGTACTGTAAAGGGAATGATCATATCATAAAGAACTGTCCAAAACTGGCTGCAAAAGAGGCAAAGAAAAAGGAGGCTAGAATGGTTGTTGCAGAAGCCTCTACACCAAAACAGAGTCTGCTAATCTTGTGCAGGAAGAAGAATGGGCGTTTACTACTGTTTGCAGTTTTGACCCATCTTCTCATGAGCAGTGCATGACTGCAGTGGACTGAGATGTTTGGTACTTTGACAGTGGGGCGATCAAACATATTACCTCGCAGCGCAGTTTCTTCTCTTCACTCGAGCCTGCCCCTATAGGGAATACTGTCACATGCGCCAACAACTCCTCTTATCCTGTTATGGGAGTTGGTAAGATCATTCTGACTACTGCTGATGGTAGTTCTTTCACCTTGTCAGATGCTTTATTTGTGCCAGGGATCAAGAAGAATCTGTTATCAGTTTTTGCATTAGCCAAGATTGGCTTGGTTGTGAAATTTGTTGATGACAGATGTACAGTTCATGATGTGTCAAATGGCAATGTTATTATTGCTTCTGGCATTTTATGTCGTGGGCTGTATAAACTCATAGACTATGAGAGATCTGTGAATGATTCGGCATGTGCAGCTCATGATTCTCAGGCTATGTCAGATGCAAAGCTTTGACATGCATGCTTTGGTCATCTTCTTTTTGCTAGTTTGCAACACCTGCAGAAATCTGATATGCTGTCTTCTTTGCCCAAGCTTGAGGCGCCTAGAAAACATGTATGTGAAGGCTATATTTTGGGCAAAATGCAGCATTCCTCCTTTCCAAAAGATGGTTCAATTCGGGCTATGCAGAAATTGCAGCTTGTACATAGTGATGTCTGTGGTCCTATGCAGACACCTTCTTTTGGAAACTATCTTTACTTTGTGACTTTCATTGATGATTTTTCCAGGCATGCATGGGTATATCCATTGAAGGCAAAGTCCGAAGTGTTTTTGTGGTTCAAACAGTTTTTGGTTTTGGTTGAAAATCTGTCAGCATGTAAAATGGGCACCCTCTATTTTTATCGAGGGGGGGGAATATATGTCTTTTGATTTTAATGCATTTTTGGCTGAACGTGGGATAAAACACCAGTGTACAGTGCCGTATACACCTCAACAGAATAGAGTTGCTGAACGAAAGAACAGGTCACTCATGGAGATGGCGAGGTGTATGGTCAAGAGTCAGGCTTTACCACATAGTTTCTGGCTTGAGGCTGTCATGTGTGTAGCATATGTACTTAACAGGTGTCCCACTAAAACGCTGCAGTCTATCACTCCATATGAGGCTTGGCATGATCGTAAGCCATCTGTTGCTCATCTGCGTGTTTTTGTTTGTTTGGCATATGCATTAGTGCCTGAACAACATCGCAGAAAATTGGATGATAAGACAGTAAAATGTATTTTTGTTGGGTATAGTTCTGAAAGTAAAGGCTATCATCTGTATCATCCACAGACTAAACGCATTCTGGTTAGTCGTGATGTTGTTTTTGTGGAAGATGCTATTCAGCCATTGCTTTCATGTACCAAGGAGACATCTATTAGCTCCAAAGACATGTATGATACTTTGATGCCTCTTTTTACAGGTGGACAATCTAGTGGTGGTCCTAATGAGGCAACTTCTCAGCCTTTGCAGGTTTCATGTGATGATGTAGATAATTCTATTTCTGATGCAGATGTACATGATGCACTTATTGATGAGAGAGTTGATATTAAGCAGGCAAGAACTATGCCAAAATGGCTAGTGCAGACTTTGCGTGACAACAAATTAGATGCAGCTCTATCATATCGTACTCGTTCAGGCTCTCATAGTGCCTCTTTTGCATTAGATTGCTATGCTATGGCTGCATCTAGTCTCTGTGATGAGAATGAGCCTGTTTCGTTTGATGAAGCACAAAATTCAGAAAATTGGATGGCTGCTATGCAATCTGAATATGATGCTATAATGAAGAATGGTACTTGGTCTTTATGTGACTTGCCTCCTGGCAAGAAGGCCATTGGCACTAAGTGGGTATAAAAGCTGAAGCGTAAACCTGATGGTACAGTGGACAAGTATAAGGCTAGGCTTGTTGCAAAGGGTTATGCACAGGAAAGAGGCATTGATTTTGATGAGACCTTTGCACCTACATGCCGTATGACTATTGTTTGGAGCATTTGTGCACTTGCAGCCCATCAGTTGGACATTAAAACAACATTTTTGAATGGTGAATTGCATGAAGAAGTGTATGTTTTTCAGCCCCGTGGCTTTGTGCAGAAAGGGCATGAAAACCAGGTGTGCATGTTAAAGAAGACATTATATGGTTTAAAGCAAGCACCACGTGCTTGGTATGAAAAGATACATGCCTATCTGGTTGCACATGGTTTTGAGAACAGTCCAATTGAAAGCACCTTATATGCTAAGCGTGCTAATGATGTGCTTCTGATGATTGTTGTCTATGTTGACGACATGCTCCTCACTGGTCCTATTGAGAAGCATATTGCTGATTTCAAGGCTGATTTGCATGCCTCATTTGAGAGGTCTGATTTGGGGCATTTGCATCACTATTTGGGCATTCAGTTTATGCAAGTTGATGGTGGAATGGCTTTCTGTCAAACGAAATATATTGACACATTATTGCAACATTTTGGCCTTGAAGACTGTAAGCCTATTGCCACTCCTATGGAGACAGGCTTACGATTGAGTCTTCATGATGCTGGAGATGCATTTGATGCTGTTCTCTATCAGCAGGCTGTTGGATGCTTGATTTACTTATGCATTACTCGGCCAGATATTCAGTTTGCTGTCTCATAGATGAGCAGGTTTATGCATTGCCCAGGAGTCACACATTGGAAGGTGGTTAAGCGCATCTTTCGCTACTTGAGTGGTACTTAGCTACTTGGGTTGTTTTATCCCAAGGGGGGATCACTACTGCCAGATTTGCATGCTTTTTCTGACTCAGATTGGGCTGGTTGCTATGACACTCGTGTGTCCACCAGTGGTTTTTGCTTCATGCTTGGTAGCTCATGTATATCTTGGTTGAGCAAGAAGCAGCCTACTGTGGCCACTTCCAGTTGTGAGGCTGAGTATAGGGCAGCCTTCACAGCTACTGTTGAGTGTGTGTGGCTCAGACGCCTTATGGCTGATTTGGGTGTTGTCCAGTCTTCTGCCACGACCATCTTCACTGACAGTCAGAGCACATTGGCAGTTGCGAGGAACCTTGTGTTCCATGCTCACACTAAGCACATTGAGGTGCATTATCACTATGTCAGGGAGAGGTTCTCTGCTAGGGAGATCAGCTTGGCATATGTGTCCACGCAGGAGAACATAGCAGACCTTTTCACGAAGGCTCTGCCTAGGGAGAAGTTTGAAGCTTTCCGCAAAGCTTTGGGCTTACTTCCTTTTGTGGAGTGATTTCCACATAGCTTGGCACTTCCTTATACATGAGTGCCAGCTCCTTGTTCACTACATCACTCCTAGGGGGGATTTGTTGATATATTTAGCTAGTGATGTGTGTGAACACACTAGGACCACCGCGGCACTTTTTTCCCTCTTTAGGAGGTTTTTTTCCCCCGGCTTGTATATACGCCTATTGCCCTAATGGGCTACTTATCTTTGTACATTCTCTAGTAATACATTCAGTATTGTGTGTTGTGCTCCAAGCTTCTTCTTCTTCCTTGTGTTGTTCGCGTGCTTCCGCAGACGTCTAACTCCAACAAGTCTAAACATCTCTTGATAGAGAACCTTCTTGCTTCAATTTTTTTCAAGCATTATTTTGAAGTTTCAGGCATTATCTCTAACTAGATATTCTAGGTTTTAATCCCTTCACATGATCGTTTCACGATCTTGTGCTTTACCTTGGGAACTTGAAAACCTTTAATAGAATATCCCCAATCCTCTTTGCTATGGTTTTTTTCAAATGAAAACCAATTCGAATTCCAAGTACTTGAATTTTCATAAATTCAAGTTCAATTGGTTTATTCTTGACCAATTTGTAGTGAGAAGAGCTTTTGACTTCTTGTCTTTAGATACCTTTCTTACTGATGCTTTAGGTACCTACCCCGGCCGAGACTTTACAGGAATCTCTCTACTGCTTAATTCTAAGCATCTACTCATGCTCTCTAGATTTGTACAAAAATCCCTTTAAGGATAGGCAAACATTTATGTTTTACCTTCCAAAGAATTAAGTACTGTTTTCACGGTTGTAGACTACATGGCATTCTCCTTTCATGCACCAAACTTAAATCAAGCAATTTCTTGAGCTTGAAAATTCATGTTCCCAATCATCCATGCACAAACATTATACTTACTAACTTGTAAAAAGATATAACCGTTCATGTGCATAAAATTGAGCATTAACTATCTTTTTAAGCAAAAAGAAAATGTGTTTTGTGCATGAAAACATTCTGTGAAAAGGAGAAATGCACCAACATTCTTTTGTAGATGCATGTCTATGCTTATGTTTAATGAGTGTTTCAATATCTTTATGCTCTTTCATGTAGGTTTTAATAATTTGCATCAATATTATAAAAAATGAAGTTTACTACCATACTTCAATGATAAAAATGCATCCTACATGAAAGCAGAGAGCAAAAACAAATATTGAAACCAATCATTAACTTGGAAAATACTTATCTCCCAATCAGCTACGTCTTCCATTGATCCTCGGGAAGAGTCAACCTTCATAGTCATGCTCACAATTGGTTTCAATCCTTTGATCATGAGAAGAGTCGTTTAATCCTCTTCGGAGAGCTTTGCTTCCTCATGTCCTTCTGTGCCTAAAAGAGCTTAGATTGGAGTATCATGCTTGGGTTTGACATCTAATCTCTGATAATTATAGTTCTTTTGCAATTCAAATGAAGTTCATTTGGAGGAGTAGGTAACACAAACAATTTTATAATATAAAATTGGGAAATACCCAAGAGAGGGCGAGTGGCCCTTGGATAGCTCAGAAAGCGTGTACTTATGCTGCTCGGGTTCGATCCCTTCAAACCACACATTCCAATCATCAAGTGTTCCTTTTGCTCTTGTCTTGTAAGCTTTGTGGTCATATCAGCACTAATACACTAGATTCCATCAAATGTCCATACTTCAATGATACCAATGCACGAGAATGAGGAGTACGACCACCACATGCTAGAGAGATGACTCTCCTCCCAACCAAATGCCTCTATATATAGCTCTCTCTAGGGGTACTACTTGCTTGGGTAGGTGGATACTAACCATCCATGTGTTAGCCATGTAACTACATGTGCACCAAGTGTCCCAGTTAACCAGAGTTAAGTCAGATGGATGCTTCTAGAAGGTTCTAGAGCTCTTTGACACTCTCCCCATGTATGCCATGGGGGTTGAACCCAAGATCTCCTCCTTCACATCCTTGAGTCTTAACCACTATGCTAAGTAGATCACTTGGTTACAAGAGACCTTCTAGTAAGTCTAGACTCGAGATCTTTGGTCATACACACGGGTAACCAAACGGTGTCCGATTTCAGATCTATCTGAACCGGCTGGACCCTTAGATCATAGACTTACTTTATTACATAGACATATGAGGTATAAGTTGAGATTGTATCTCTGATTCCTCTTGCTCCAAAATTGTATCATGATTGGAAAAGTCATGTACAAAGAAAGCATGCTCCATGACTGTTCAAAATTAGAATGATCCCCCTCTGAACCAAAAATGGGAGGATCCAAAAGGGATGAATACTTAGAGTATTCATCAAACGTGCAGTCTTTGGTTACTATAAGTGAGTGACTCTTTGGGTTGTAAAGTTTGTATGCCTTCTGTCGTACACTATAGCCGATGAAAATTTACTGCTTAGGCCGATCATCATCATGACCTTGGACATAGGCATCACTACCAAAGATCCAAAAATAGCTCACACTCGGCTTCTTTTGAAAGTAAGCTACAAATGGTGTTTTATTCTTCAAGATATCTGAGAACCCTCTGTTCTGAACATGTACTGCTGTCTGTATTGCTTCACCCCAAAATTTTAGTGGAAGTTGCTTTTGACTAAGCATAGCCTTGGCCATTTGGATCACACTGTGACTCTTATGTAAGGCAATACCTTGGTGAGCATCTTGCATTGCTTGATACTTGATTGCATGTTGCTTCAAGTACTTGGAAAAGTTGTGATTGACAAAGCTACAGTCTCCATCAGATCGGATAACCTTCAAAGAACTTGGAAAGTCTTCTTGAATTATTTGTAGCCACTTCTTTAACTTGGAAAAGGCATCCTCTTTATGCTTGAGTGAATAAACCCATGTGTATCTAGTGAAGTCATCTACTATCAGGAAGAATTAGATTGACCCACTTAGAGAAGGTATATGCATAGGTCCACAAATGTGGGCATGGACTAATGCTAAGGGTTTATTTGTAGAAATGGACGCTTCTTTAGGCAAAGGGATAATTGTTTGCTTGGCACATGCTTGGCAATTCATTTCCACTTGTGCGATCCTGGGTAAATCCTTGACAACATGATTGGAAGAGATCTTAGCTAAGCAAGAGGTGTGTCCAAATTTGCAATGCCATAAGCTAAGTCTTGAATCTTTGGCCATAAAAGTTGAAAGCTTGTAGAGACCTTTGTCTTCATAGCCTTGAGCTATCTCTTCATTGGATTCATGATCAATGACTTGAACTTTGTTGTGACCGAATTGAACTGTCATGTTACACTTTGTGATGGCCTTTACTAAGAGAAGGGTTTTACAAAGGCTTGGTACATAAAGAACATCCTTGAGTGACTTGGTCTCGCCTTCAGAGTTGATGACTTAAACTTTTCCTCTTCCTTGGATTTGAATGCACTTGTTGTCTCCAAGGTAAACTTGATCTTTATGCTCTTCAAATTCATGAAAATCATCTTTGTCATTACACATATATGGCGAAGCACTACTATCAAAAATCCATTCTTTCTTGGGAGTGGTTGCCAAAAGTACTTCGTGTTCAGTTGTGAGAAAGAGATCTAGTCCACTTGCACAGTGAGAATGATGTTTGCTCTTTGAAGTAGACTTAGAATTGTCCTTGTTCTTTTTCTTGAAGCAATATTTCTCGATGTGGCCAGGCTTGCCACAAAAATTGCAAGTGAAGTTCTTCTTGCTTTTCTCCTTTGATTCTTGATCGTCTTTTTTCCCTTTATGTTTCTGGAAGTTGGCTTTAGCCTTCATGGCTATTTCTTGGGTAGCTTGGGTCTGTTGCCAAGAGTCATGAAGAAGCAACAATCTCCTAACTTCTTCCCAAGTGAGTGTTTGACCTCTATTGTATAGAGTCATTAGAAAGGTCTCATATGACCTACGTAGTTTGTTAAGGAGCCTAATGGCCATATCTTCACTGGAAATTTGATGGCCACAAAGCACTAACTTGCGTTGATAGTCTTCAAACTGAGCTATGACTTTTGTGATTGTATGTTGTGGTCGAAAAGTTAGATTATGGAATTTTGCTTCTAAAGCATAGATCCTCGAGGGTGTTTTATCTTTGTATAAGGCCGCTAAAGTGTTCAGACTTCGTTGGATGTTTTACAGGTCATGATGTACCCTTTGGTCAGTTCATCATAGGCAACTAGAAGTTGGCCTAATGCCCTTTTATCTTTAACATTCCAGATATGCCAAGATTCTAGGTTGTTGGCCTTATTGGGTTCGGGCTGGGACTCGTCTGCTACATCGTGAAGGAGATTGGTATACAGATATGCTCTCATTATATCTTTCCAAATATTATAGTTTTGCCCATTTAACCTTTCATCCTTGGGCATGAATATGGGTGTGAAGGAAGGTAAAAAATTGGTGATAGATGAGATGCTAGGTTCATTCTTAGACATTACAAAGTTTGAGTGAACTTGAATGTGTAAAGAAGTGAATTTGTGCTTTGCAAGAGTAAGTGTCAAGTGTTTAAAAACACTTTCAAAGACACGTGTGCGAAGAAATTACGTGAAAAATAATTGCAAATATTATAAAGAAATTGAAAGGCTTGGCATCACAATGGAAATCCTTGGGGGGGGGGGGCTTGGAATAGCCCTACACATTGGACACTTTGGAGAAATGAGATGAGTCGATGTGAGAAGGAGGGCTTAGAGTAGCCCGTTTCACAGAGAAAGTCACACATGGAGGCTTAGATTAGCCTCCCTAGCCACACACACAATCTTCTTCTTTTTATATGCTTGATAATACAAACATGAGGCACTTAGTAACAAAGTGTGATGCGATACCCTCAAAACTCTTTTAGAGAATACAAATTATCCCTTTTATAAAATGGGTATTATGATGATTGGAAGTGGCAAATAGTGTGCGACAAAGCATAAGGATGGAAACCCTAAAGTACAAAGTAACTTTTTTCTAAAGACAAAGTAAGATGAGCTAAATGGTGAGGCAAAGTGATGAAGAAAATACCCTTAGAAGGTAAAGTCTAAAGTAAAAAGAAAGACATTTTGTTGTGAGGGAGTGGTTTTAGTGATCGCTAATTTCGTATATAGTTGATTCCTTTGTCAAGCCACCCATTCACCATTACTACTCCTTTGGCGGTGATTTACTAGCACATCCTTTCAAAGATATGCTCAGAAACCACACGATGTAGTCATTGCCTGTGATGTCAATGGTCTCCACTATCTAGTTCGGATAAGTGTCGTGTCTCAACACAACGTAGAAATGAGGATATCCAATGTACTTTACTATTGCGAAGGAGATTTCTCTCCGAGCTGAAGGAGAACTGATGGTCACGGTGGGCATCTAGTTCACAGCAACAAGCATATATTCCACATTCCACATTAAAATGAAAAATTTAGTAGATAGAGATTGCAAACAACACTTGGGAATTCCTCAGCTCGGATGAAGCATGAAAGTTGGCAAAGAGATGGGTATTTTGAATAAGGAAAATCTCATTGCAGATGTCAGAGTGTTTGTTGGTGATGAGAAGTGCCTTGGGGCCTGCTTTCACTCTCTATCTCACTCTCTTGATCTATGTGTAGCTATTCTTATGCATTGCTTACTTATTGTATGCTGTGTAGATGCACTTACACATGAGAGAAACTAACCAGAAGACTTCAAATACAGCAACAGTAGAAGCCCAATATTTTCGGCTCATCATTAGTGCACCATGACTCCATGCTTCTTCTCAAAAATGCTTCTTCTCATTAGTGCACCATGACTCCATGCAAAATATTTGCTATAGTTCCCTTTGATGTTGCAACAAAAAAAAGGGACATCAATCCTTGCGGGTTCTCCAGAGTAGTGGAAAATCTGATAATTGCACATAGGGTATTTAGATGCAATAGCCGAGTGGGCTAACACATGCACTTCAAGGACAGAATGTGTCTCTTCTTCGAAATGAAGACTTGCAAATGATGCACTGCAGATGGAGTGTTTATGAACACTTTAATAACCTGAGATTTGCAGCAGAAAATTGTTTATAATCACTATCAACAAAGCGAATTACTATCAACTCTGCATAAATGTGTTTGCACACTTCAAAATTGACACAAGCACTATTAATGCTGCAAGTCTTTATGAGCACTTCAAAATATGAGATCAAGAACCAAGTCCCAAAAAATGACCACCAATATGAACACTAAAGAGGGCTTATAAGCACCACAAAATAGGAAAATGCATCATAGATGCCATAAATAATGTTGGAAGACCATGAAGCACGCCAAAAACACCAAGAGCAAGGGTGGTAGGGTGGGAAAGGGTACAAAATGATAAACAAGAAGGGGTGGGAGGGTGGGCAAATGGGCAAAATGAGGTCCAAAAGAGCAAAGTTGGAAAAGCCTCTCTCAATGAGGAAGCATAACCACCACCACTCAAGTACCACTGCCACCAAAATGAGCTCCAAACGTGCCACCAAGGCCTTCACCTAGCACTCTGATACTATGTAGAGAGTACATGCATGAAATCAAAATGAAAAGAAGAGTGTACTCACAAAAGAAAGAGTGTGTGATACTCAAAATGAGTAGACCATGAAATGGGTAAACTCATGTGGATTAGAAATGAGCTTTCCAAGAGCATGGAGTAGGCTCCTCAAGCTTCTAACCAAATACAAATGGTGGGAGAGGCCCTCCTTATATAGATTTGGGAGGGTGGGATAATTCCCCTGAAAGGAGAATGAATACAACTAGTAGAAGCAAATGGCAAGGTACCCAAATACAAAGGATATAATATAAAATGGGAATACAATGGAAGTGGAATGGAAATAGAGTGACTCCAAGATACAAACGGGAGATGCACTCTCATATTCTCAACATTATATACACATTGCATCTACTCCTCCCGCCACATACTAGAGAGAATCTCTCCTCCAAACCTTATGCATCTATAATATATAGCTATTAGAATCAACAAGAACCATAATACATTAAAAGATACATACACATCATGTATATACACATACATATATATAAAACACACATGTAGATACATACACATCACACATACATGCCTACATGCGCAAATACATACATATACATGCATAGACAATTATAAACACACTTGCATATATCACACAAATGCACATGCATACATACATGTGTGCATACTAACATATGCATACATATATCACACGCATGCACACATGCATACTCATGAAACACATATATGTGCATACTAAGACATATATATATATAACACACATGAATACACACACATATGCACACATACATGAGAGAAATTTTGTCTTAAAAAATAAAGCTATAAATAAAATTTTAGACATACCCACACGCTTCATGTTCTAACTTAAAAGAACATGTTGTCATCTTTGTGGTGGGATTCACCTATCTTCTAGTTTAATAAAGGAGAACCTATTGTTCGATACCCATTCAAATGATTCAAGTTAATGATTAGTATTTAGAGTAGGATCTACCATCTAATCTACTCATATGTTCACATTATTACCATCATTTTGGTAAGACATCAACATAGTCTCATCTTCATTGTCCTTGTTGATTTTTGTTATTTCTTCTATTGTTAAATGTATGTTCTCATAAATAACATCATCTATTGATGGACTAATATTGATGGAAACATATATTCTTCCTAGGCATATTGAACAAGCATTTTTTATCAAAATCGTGATGCTCATCCTTGGTGGCAAGTCATTATGTTCAACCTAAAGCTTGGTCATTGTTTGAACAGTTTATTGTTACAGACATCGAAGAAAGTCATGTTGATGATTTATCATCAAATATTGATATATCGGCATCTCAAAGAGAAATTAGAATAATTGTACATGACAACAATATTAATCTACTTGATGAAGACAATAATACTCTACGTGTTGATTGTGAGGAATTACCATAAATCAATATTTTTTTTTAATGTAAAGGAAGTTCGGCAATAGCCTACTCTCCCGGACTTGAATTAAATAAAGAAAAGTACAAGAGAAGGGGACTAGTGCCCACGGGACCCCCCAAATCCCACAAAGCAGGGGAAGCTTTTACAGAGCTTAGATGATTGTCAACTGTAAAAAATCCCCCCCCTTTAGGCATCATCAAGTACTCCTTTTGATCGATAACAAGCTTAAACCCAAGTGGGCCCCACATGAGGGTGATGAGAGGTTAATTAACCTTCTTTGTAATGTCATCTAAGCTCTGTAAAAGCTTCCCCTGCTTTGTGGGATTTGGGGGGTCCCGTGGGCACTAGTCCCCTTCTCTTGTACTTTTCTTTATTTAATTCAAGTCCGGGAGAGTAGGCTATTGCCGAACTTCCTTTACATTAAAAAAAAATATTGATTTATGGTAATTCCTCACAATCAACACGTAGAGTATTATTGTCTTCATCAAGTAGATTAATATTGTTGTCATGTACAATTATTTTAATTTCTCTTTGAGATGACGATATATCAATATTTGATGATAAATCATCAACATGACTTTCTTCGATGTCTGTAACAATAAACTGTTCAAACAATGACCAAGCTTTAGGTTGAACATAATGACTTGCCACCAAGGATGAGCATCACGATTTTGATAAAAAATGCTTGTTCAATATGCCTAGGAAGAATATATGTTTCCCAGCTAATTAATTGCATTATTTTTTAAGAATCAATTGCCTAAAACGCAGTTAATTCCCTTCTCAATGTGGAATTACTACCTTTATACTTGACTCGAAACCAATCAATCTTCAAAATAACCTATCAAAATATAAAAAAACAAAAATTCATTATTATGTGCTTAAAAAAATAATAAACTATATCATAAAAAATAAAAACTTTTTTTCACATGTTTAAACATATGAAACAATATTTTGTAGATACCAGCAACGGTTCCTACATAACCAAGTTTGTTATCTATAAGGTTTGTATCTTTTGAGCTAGCACGTAATAGTTGCTTGAAAGAAGCAACAATGGTAGAATCCTCTGTTTTATGTAAAGAATCAATCATTTTGATTCTAATATGCTATCCAAAAGCCCACATATTAGTAAAAATTTGAGCCTACAATAAAAATTGAATTAATAAAGAGAAACTAATATACATATATGGGAAAAAAATAGAATATTATTAAAATAAAATTACCTTTCTTTCACAACTTATCATTAACTCCCTCTGCTCGTCTGAGATTTGTTGATTATTTGCATTGGCTCATTGCATACGAGTATATAGCCAATCCGTGAAGGAAGATATATTTGTATCAATTAGAGCTTCTTAGCTTGAGTTATGGCCAAAATACTTAGCAAATATCGAGAGGTGCCAACCTGCACATTCACCTCTTGTGACCTAAGCTTCCATTGAAGCTTCTTGCACACAAGCCTTCAACATGCTCTGATACCAATGAAGGGATTTGGTGTGCAAAACAAGAGGAAAAAGGAGGAGATGGAGGGAGAGAGACAAGAGGAGACACATGCACAGATGTGTGGAAGCCTCGAAACCCACATAATGATCTCTCTTGAGGCAATGCTCTATATATGATGTATATATATGAATATGGGGGTAAGGTCACATGACCCTTACATACCCAACAATCTCTCCCTTTTGAACCCTACAAATTTCCTCTAAGAAATTCCATATCATCTGCAATAAACTTCAACATCCCAATGGAAGGTTTAAGTTATTCATGGGTTAGCGTCGTTTTCACAATTGCACCTGCGCCATCATGTTCTCCCTCCCTATGTCTTCATTCAAAGAATTTCCATATCATAATCATGCCACTTAGCCCTTGATATCTTCCTACAAAGTATATGGATGTTTAGCTTTAAATTGAGAAGTTTCACCATTTGACCATACCTAATGTTGGTCTAAATCAAGGTTTAACTCTCTCAACCATTGTCAATGTAATTGGAAACAATGTTGCACAAAAAGGGTGTTGTGCTTCTTGTCATCAGATATGAAGAAGTAGATTACCTTTTTAGGGATACCCTCCATACGAAAATATGTGACATGAACAAAAATAGTTATTTGTATGGACCACTAGCACATAGATTGTATCTCATTCTACTCATAGAATGTATAGTTTTCTACAAAATCAACCAGTCAAACCAAAATATCACTTGGAAATTAAGAGACACACATCTCAAAGTGGTATGCCTTGCCATAAATAAATAAATGTTTGCTTGAAAATTTTCTTTAGATTTTTCTCAAATCATCCTGTACAACTTGAGGATTCATGTCCCTCTTTAGCAATTCATTCCCTTTAGGATCTTGTCCTTGATACTTTAACACAACATCTTCAAAGATCTTTACTAGAATATGATATTCCTTGATTCTAGTCTGTCTCCAACACCACTTAAAATGTCCTACTTTGTAATCAAAACACTCACCCTTCACACGTTTGTACTAGTAGAATATGGTATCGTTATGAGGTGGACATAGAATACTCTCTATAATGTTGCTAATTGATCAAAATGTAGTCGTTGAAGCATTGCAACTTGATGTATGCTCTACTTGACAAATAGAACAATCACATTTACAAGGAAAACTATGCACAATAGAGCTTGATTGACGTAGGAGATTGATTGCATCCTTAAGGTACAACATTTGAACATGATAAATGAAGCAACGTGTGAATCTATCTTTCAATCACTTAACAAAATATGGCTTAAATGATTCAAACTTCCAAACTTGGATACTTATCATGGGATTTTTGAAATGTATAAATAGTTTCATCTACATTACACAACCAAGTATCTATTAGCAATCATTAATTAGCTTGTTACCAGTCAGCTATTACTGAGTAGTTGGTTCTTAATTCATTGTTACAAGGCATTAGCTTGTTGTAATTTAGCTATTACTAAGTAGTTGGTTCTTAGTTAATCAATAGTGATTAGCTACTACTAATTAGCTTGTTACCAATAGCTATAATTAGTTATTACTATTTAGCTTGTTCTTAGTTTGTTGATACTAAGTAGCTTGTTATTAGTTAGTTATTTATACTAAGTAGCTATTACTAATTAGTTTGATCTTATGCAATTATAACTAATTAGCTATTAGCTTGCTCTAAATCAACTACTACTAATTTTCTTTTTACTAGCTATCTAGGTATGCGTAGCTTTCACTATTACTTGTTACCTTGTTACTAGCTAACTAGGTATGCATAACTTCTACTATTAAATATTAACTTGTTATCATAGTAGCACTAGATTGTTACTAGTTAAAAATTATATTAGTTAGATATTACTAATTAACTTTTCACTATCTCTAATTAGCTAAAATCGTGAACTGACAACTGAAAATAGGATTACTTGAGATACATCAAGAAGGTGAACATGGTGCTTCAAATCTTGATTTCTACCAAGTCGAGCCCTCCATTGATCCTTCTCATTTGGTGACACCCTATTCTCTATTGTCCAAGACATGATAATCAAGTCCTTTACCTCTTGTGTGATACATGTGGTGTGTTTCGATCTACTAATTAACTATAAGAAGTTATGATCAAACTCAACTGCACTTAACTGGCCAATGGTATCATAGACAAATTTCCTACTTACTCCCAATACCCTAGAAAGTCTTGAAAATATTTATCTTATGTGCTGATTGTATGCATTTCTATTTAGAATCATCATCAATATTGATCTCTTCAACATAAGGTTATCAGAATTCTTCCTCATACTCTGTAGTGTATTTTGAAGATTGTTCACAAGTGCAAATGTTACATGATCTTTACTTCTACGCATTGCATCAAAGAGTTTCCCAATACATGGATCCCACAACATCCTATTTAGTGCCTTGATTTTATCTTCAAAACATAGGTGTCTAGTTTGATTGTTCAAATAATTGATTTTCTTATCCAAAATTCCATCCAAGTTGCTTGATTTGTGATTACCATTACCCTCCACATTAGTGCTTGATCACCTCGACATTATCGTGTCTCTATATTTCCTTTTTATTTTCTACCAATAAAATCTTAATTCTTACTCATCACTATCCACTTTTGGTATTGTATTAACTTCCATCAGTTCACTTATCTGAGATTTCCCTGAATCAAGACATTACAAATGAGGAAGAAACCATAAATACAATAACATCTACTAGTTATCAGTCTACTTTATTATAGTTATTCAACATTGAATATGATCATCTGATTCTAATGTGCTCCATCCCTTACACATGTAGAATTGTTATACCATTTTTTAACTTACAAAAATAATCCACAACCTCAATTGTTATATACAATGATTGAACAATACGAAACTAAATGAACATCGTGAAACCACTTTAAACCTACAATGGTCATCCTCAACCTCAAAGGTTACTCATATCTAACTTCCGGATGTTGTTTACCTTGTGCAACTATAGAAATCTATGAATATCTATTGATAAGAAATGGGAACACAACCTATAGGATCGATTGATATTCACATGCACAAACCTCATCACCACTTGTAGGATGGATTGTGCAGCAAGAATGGTAACATGACCTATAGGATCGGTTGATATGTGCTCCATCCCTTACATATGTAGAGTTGTTATACCACTTTTGAACCTTCAACAATCATCCACAGCCTCAGATGTTACATGCAATGATTGAGCAACATGAAACTAAATGAACATTGTGAAACCCCTTTTGAACCTCTAAGAATCATTCACAACCTTAGATGTTACTCATATCTAACTTCCAGATGGTGTTTACCTTTTGCAACTATAGAAATTCACGAATATCTAATGATAAGAAATGGGAACACCACTTGTAGGATGAATTGATGTTCACATGTACAAACCTAGTAACTACTTGTAGGATGGATTGTGTAGCTGCAAAAATCCGCTAATCTCTATTGATAAGAAATGGGAACATGACATGTAGGATTGTTTGATATTCACATGCATAAACCCCATCACACTTGTAGGATACAACTATTCTTGCATGTGGAAATATGGCTTGTAAGGTGATAAAATACTTGCAAGCCTAGGACAATAGAATGAAGATCTTCTTGTATGGCGATAACATATATTTGCTCTATACACGATCAATGGAAAGATGTTAAAGTTGTGGTAGAAGCCCATCATTAGTGCGCTTGCATAATCACTAGAAAACACGAGTACCCCAATATCATTCTTTAATAAGACACACCACCACAAATACCTTTGCTTTACTCCACATTTAATTTTATGGATTTGAATAAGTTGTACGTATATATTTTAATTTGAACATAATTATTTATAAATGTCTCACATTCGTTTAGATAGCTAAGGGGTGTTGGCTTTTTTGAGCTAATTGGCAATGTCCTAGACTTCACTATTTTGTAAACATTAACATGCTGTCATCCAATAGTTTCTAAATCACAAACGTAAACACACACATACATTTGTACACATAGAGATCCACTAGCATATATCAACGCTAAAACATCTCAAGACTTTTTGGAATTTAAATATAATATTTTAATAATCTTTTATATTTTTAAATTGAATTATTACCTTTAGATAAAACTAGAAATTCTAAATATTTATTATTATTTTTACTTGTTCTATAATTTTCTACATATTTAGCTATAAAATCTACTATTTTTTTAATTTTATAATCCTAAAGTATTAAAATTTTTAAAAGGATTTTAAACCTTTGTTTCTTGTAAGTCATTGTAGTTTGCATAAAACAAGATAATTTTAGTGATACTACACCATCGGCGCTGTTTTATTGAATACACGTTTGATTGAAAGCTTTTCTATCAAGAAGTTTTTTTATTG
>CM035423.1:125989663-126164663 GCA_020310875.1 Ceratopteris richardii | reverse complement strand
TGGCATTGATTCTTTGGAATTTGACAATAGACGATGTCAATTGGGCTTTGACGAGAGCGTTCAAAAGAATTACATCGATGTAAGTGATTGTTTTGTTCTTTATTATAAATAGAGATAGGGAGAGAGAGAGAGAGAGAATAAGAGAGAGAGAGGGAGAGAGAGAGAGAGATAAAGAGAGAGATATAGATAGAGAGAAAGAGAGAGACATAGAGATACACACAGATGCATACATATTACATACACATATGCATATGCATATGCATACATACACACACACATATACATGCACACACGTGTACACACACATGCATACATGCACATACACATACACACACATCACATATACATCCACACAAACACACATATACATGTTTTAGGTTTAGGGTTTTAGGATTAGGGTTTTTTACTTTTACACATATACACACATAATACATACACACATGCACACATATAAACATGCATACACACATACACATACACATACACATACATACATACATACACATACATGCATACATACATACAGACACACATACATACATACATACATACATACATACATACATACATACACACATACACATAGAGAGAGAGAGTCACAAGAAAGAGGCATTGATTTTGATGAAACCTTAGCACCAACATGCCGAATGACTACTGTTTGTAGCATTTGTGCACTTGCAACTCATCATCATTGGAATGTACATCAGTTGGACATTAAAATAAAGTTTTTGAATGGTGAGTCACATGCACACACATGCATACATACACACACGTGACATATACATACACACATGTGACATATACATACACACATATGCATGTTTTAGGGTTAGGGTTTTTGGCTTTTACATATATACACACATGCATACACACATATACACATATGAACACATAATACATATGCACATACACATATATATACACATGCATACACATATACACACATATATACATACACACACACATATACATATACATATATATATATATATATATATATATATATATATATATATATATATATATATATATATATATATATATATATATATATATATATATATATATATATATATATATATATATATATATATATATATATATGCATACACACATACACATATGTGACATATACATACACACATATGCATGTTTTAGGGTTAGGGATTAGGGTTTTTGGATTTTACATATATGCACACATGCATACACACATACACACATATAAACACATAATACATATACACATACACATATATATACACATGCATACGCACATACGCACATACACACATATACATGTTTTAGGTCTAGGTCTTCAGAATTAGGGTTTTAGGATTTTTACATAGATACACATAAGCATACACACACATACACATATATATATTCACCTACACATATATATACACAAGAATACACACATACACCTGTTTTAGGTCTAGATCTTAGGATTAGGGTTTTTACAAATGGAGATAAATATTTACACATATACAAATATACACAACTAATACATATACACATACACATGTATATACATAGGCAGACACACATATACATGTGTTCAAGTTGTTGTTTATAAATATCATGTGAATGTGTCCCATTTCTTTGTACACAATTCATGATTCATTGCGCTCATGTCTTTTGTATTTGACAGTATGTTTTGCTTTATCAAATCATTTTTTTGTTGCATGTCATAGATGTCACATGTACTTGGGTTCTTCTTGGGCAGAGTGGATTGTCATTTTCTACACAACAGCATGGGAATGTTGCTGTCGCAAGAGACAACACACTCTGCCCAAAAAAAGTTTGCAGATATGGTCGTCGGTATAGGTGACGGTAAAAGCATTGGTATCCCCAGGCACATACCGATGCTTATACCGACTATTTTGCCCAGGGGCATACCATGGCTTATACCAACGCTTATATCGACGCTTATACCGATGCTTATACCGACGCATATACCGACGCATATACCAACGCTTATACCGATGCTTTGGTTCCGAGGCCTACACCGACCCTTACACCGACGTCAGGGCAAAATCACGCCCGTTCATTTTCCTTGGTAGAAGCCTCGGTATACGCCTGATATGTTGTAGTGAATTTACAATATATAACTCGGATTTTAGCATATAATATATCGTTGGAAAGCTCTCGGAACGAGCTTTTGAAGTAACCTATTAGACTGAGGATCCAACATAGTTTGAAAGAGGGGTTTTGTTCTCTAGATATGGATCCTACAACAATGGAGGATTTTGGCAATTCACCTTTACCCGGGGTCTCACTCGAGCAACAATTAGAGCTTATGCGACAAGAATTTCAAGCAACTCAACGAGATGTACAAGAACGCGATGCTATGCTCTAGCAAGTACAAGTGATGATCGTAGCTTAATCAACGTGGTGAAAGCGATTATCACTGCACAAAATCTGAAAGCTTAATCAACTAGGAGGTCAGTTGCTTGTCAACTAGAAGGCATGTTGTATTTTATGGAATCATGGAAGGTTAAATGGATTTTTAATGTTTTAAATGTCCATAAGTTTTTAATGTGGTTGTGGTTGATCTAGCAGATGGAGAAGCATGAGGGCGTGGATACAAGTGGATGCGGTAAATAAGTAAATTTGAAGACTAAATCGAAGACTTCCAAAATAGTTATATTTAGGTTTATCTTGTTGTAAAAGTAGTGGTTCGCTTTAAAAAGTGATGCCTTTTGTAAATAAAGTAGTTTTTCCTAAAAGACGCTTCTAAAAGCAATGGTCCTCATGTAACTTCTATTTTCACGACATAATAGAAATAAACCTATAAATACATGTACTTTGAGAGACTCGTCCATCAGAGTACATGAGGGGATATTGCACCCAATATCGTGTCGATTGTTTCTCTGTTTCTGATTCTTGTTTCATCTTCTTTCTGCCTCTGTGTGTGCGTGTGCTGAAGGATCTGATAACAATCATATCCAATGAACACATACTTTTCAGCTTTAGGTTCCAATTTATGCCTCAATTGAGATGGTACATATGCATAAACCAAACATCCAAATAATTTGCAATGATCTATGGTAGGTATTTTACCCCACCAAGCTTCATATGGTGTCATACCCTGCAAAACTTTACATGGTAATCTATTAACCAAATATGTAGCTGTATTTACAGCCTCAACCCACAAATAATTTGGACAATTTTTCTCTTTCATCATAGATCGTGCAAACTCAACAAGAGTTCTATTTCTCCTTTCTGCTACACCATATTGTTGAGGAGAGCACCTGCAAGTAACTTCCCTTTTTATACCTGCATTCCATAAGTAATCACTGAACTCATTTGAGAAATACTCTCCCCCTCCATCTGACCTTAGTCTCTTCAACTTTTGACCTGTGATTCTTTCTACATACACATGATAACGTTTAAATGTATTGAATATCTCTGATTTATCTTTGATCACATATATAGTGATCCACTTGGTAGCATCATCAACATAAATCACATAATATCTTGAACCATTTATACTGAAATCATTTGATGGTCCCCACACATCTGTGTGTACCAACTCAAGCTTCTCTGAATACATGAAACCGTGCTTAGAATATGATTGCTTATGAGCCTTACCTAATTGACATGCCTCACATCTGTATGTCATATGTTGACTTGCAACATTAGGCAATCCAAGCACTGAACCATTGTTAACCATATCCTTGATACCTCTTTCATTGAAATGTCCAAGTCTTTTATGCCAAAGATCTAACTCAGAGATCTTATGTCCTCTATAAGTGAACAAAGCATGACCAACATTACCTTGAATCTTCGATGTGAAGAGTCTTCCTTCTTTCTTCCCTGAAACAATTTGTTTATACCCATTGGTAGGGTCTTCCTTCAAAAACTCCATCATTAGTGAACCTTACTTCATAACCTTTTTCAACAATTTGCCCTACACTTATCAGATTCTTTGGAATTGTAGGAACATACAAGACCTTACTCAGAAGAGTACTTCCATCCTTGGCCTTCACTAATCCAATTGACTTCACATTGTGCTTTGTATTATCACATGTTTGAACTACATTATTAGTTACCTTATTCTCAAATCAGTCATCAAGGCTATATTACCACTCAGGTGATTGCTACACCGTGAGTCAATGTAGAAGACTCTTTGCTCTTCGCTTTGTCTTTCACAAGTTGCATTCATAATCAAACTTGAATCCTCCTTCTGATTTGAAGCATAATTGTAGTAGGTATTGCTGTAGGATTGACTTTCGAAACCTCTACTGCATTTCTTCCAAAGTAACCTCTACTACCTCTACCTCTGAAGTTACCTCTTTGATTTCTACCACCTCTTCCTCTTGAATTAAAATTTTGACTATATCCTCCATTATTTTGATTATTATGTCAACAATCATGAGCTAAATGATTTGTCTTACCACAAATCTAGCAAGCTTTGGCTCCATATTTATTGCTTTTGCCTCTTCCTCTTCCTTTGCCACCTCCTCTTCCTCTTAGGAAGTTGGCTTGGCTAGTTGTACCTTCTTCTTCATTTAATTGTTGTTTGCCTTTGCTATTCTTCTTCTTATCTTTTGAATACATTTCTTGACCTACACTCTTATCACCATCACCTTTGACATCGTGCTCAAAAGTTAGCATGTCTCCTAGCAACTGATTTAAATTAGGAATGAAATGATATAGTGACAATTCAGTAGACAAAATGAATGGCTTCCATTTCTCATCTCCTCTCAAACCTGTGAGGAGTTGCCTTACCAATTTATCCTCCTTAATATCTTCATCAACTACTCCTAATGCATCTGCAATGTCCTTCATCCTTGTTACATAATCAGAAATGGATTGAGAGACCTTCTTCTTGAATGTAGTGAACTATGCCCATAAAGATGCCTTCCTTGACTTTGTAGTATTTTGGAAATGCTCCTCCAAAGCATTCCATATGTGACTTGCACTTTCAAGTCCTCTAATATGAGGTAGCAAGTAGTCATTGACTCCCATGTAGATAATGCTCCTTGCTTGAGCATCCTTCTTCATCCAAGTCTTCAAATATGAGAGTTCATCCCTAGTTGGAACACTAGGATCTCTAAATTCTAGTTTTTCTTCTTCACCTGTGATGTAACCTATCAAGTCTTTGCTCATGAGATGAGCTTTCATCCTCATTGACCAAGCTGGCTAGTTATCTCTATCCAATTTCTGTATCTGAACTGAATCTCCCATCTTTGCTTCACCTGTGTATTAAATTCTTCAAGCTTTATGAGGAATAAGTGTACCTTTACTTCAAATGAAGTTCCTTCTGATCTCCTTGATAGCTTCAGGACTCCTTCTCAATCTTTCCCTTTAAGCTTTCACATTTTGAGCCTTCAAATGTTGATTTCTATATGACTGCAGTAGTCGGGGTCCTCCTTTCTTCTATTTTGATGATTCTTGCTCTAATACCACTGATGGAGAGTGTTAATCTCCAAAAGAACAAGCTATCCTTGATGTTAGAGCACTTCTATATCAAGAATAACTCAAAACCTTGATCAATTTTGGAAGACCAATGTTAAATTATCAAAATTTACACTAACTATGAAGAGAGTCACTACTCAGAAATGTGTGTTGCACATAACTCACTCATTGACTCACAAAATGTGTAACATTTTTTATGAAACTTTGCACAACGTGTTGACTAAAGATTGTGCACCTTCCATAAGTTAAATCATCTCAAAAGATTCAGTAAATCTTGAGAAATGATCCAAACAATTCACCTATGTCTAAAATTGTACTTCTCTACAATCGATTTTGACACATGTAACTTTTAATGCATAGTTCTCTCAAACTACTACCCGTTTATTCAAATTCTTTTAGCCATAGGTAGATTACATTCCAACTTAAAGAATGAGTGCTTGCTTGCTCAAAACTTTACACCGTGGAAGGAGAACTGAACAAAACATTAGCATCAAATTTGCACATATTGCAAACTTCATTTCTTCACATTTACACATGTAAATGTTCCTACTCTCAATTCTCTCAGCCTGATCACAATTAGAATCTAAAAACTTGTACAGAAGTCAATAAAATATAGACTTAGACTTGTATAAAAGCAATTCACAAAAGATTAAACACAGAAGGAGTACTCAGCAAAAGATCGGGTGCAATTTTTCTTTTTCTCTGAAAGATTTTACATCTCAATGATAAGAGAGATCTTCTACACTTCTAAAATGTCTAATGAATCTTACAAATACTAATTCTTCTTATCTCATGCTCTCTCATACTTGCCCCGACTTTCTACTTGTATATATAGGCATATATGTACAAGCTCATGACTATTACAAAAGTATAAGCATGTCTAATGTACATGTATATACAAGCCTTCACTTTTTGATTATGCTCTTTCTTCACCCTTTATGAATTCACCTATTTCTTCATCTTTTGACTTCAATCCTTTTGTGCAAAACATCAATTGATGGTTGTCTTGCACCAACAAAGTAGCTTGTTATTAGTTAGTTATTTATACTAACTAGCCATTACTAATTAGCTTGATCTTATGCAATTATAACTAATTAGCTATTAGCTTGCTCTAAATCAGCTACTACTAATTTTCTTTTTACTAGCTATCTAGGTATACATAGCTTTCACTATTACTTGTTACCTTGTAACTAGCTAACTAGGTATGCATAAGTTCTACTATTAACTATTAACTTGTTATCATAGTAGCACTAGATTGTTACTAGTTAAAAATTATACTAGCTAGATATTACTAGTTAAGTTTTCACTATCTCTAATTAGCTAAAACTATGAATTGACAACTAAAAATAGGATTACTTGGGATACATCAAGAAGGTGAACATGGTGCTTCAAATCTTGATTTCTACCAAGTCGGGCCCTCCATAGATCCTTCTCATTTGGTGACACACTACTCTCTATTGTCCAAGACATGATAATCAAGTCCTTTACCTCTTGTGTGATACATGTGGTATGTTTCGATCTACTAGTTAACTTCAAGAAACTATGATCAAACTCAACTACACTTTACTGGCCAACGGTATCATAGACAACTTTCCTACTTAGTTCCAATACTAGAAAGTCTTGAAAATATTTATCTGATGTGCTGATGATATGCATCGCTATTTAGAATCATCATCAATATTGATCTCTTCAACACAAGGTCATCAGAATTCTTCCTCATACTTTGTAGTGTATTTTGAAGATTGTTCACAAGTGCAAATGTTACATGATGTTTACTCCTACCCATTGCATCAAAAAGTTTCCCAATACATGGATCTAACAACATCCTATTTAGTGCCTTGATTTTATCTTGACAACATAGGTGTCTAGTTTGATTGTTCAAATAATTCATTATCTTATCCACAATGCCATCCAAGTTGCTTGACTTGTGATTACCATTACCCTCTACATTAGAGTCTGATCACCTCGATATTATCGTGTCTCTATATTTCCTTCTTTTTTTCTACCAATAAGATCTTAATTCTTATTGATCACTATCCACTTTTGGTATTGTATTAACTTCCATTAGTTCACTTGTCCAAGATTGCCCTGAATCAAGACATTACAAATGAGGAAGAATCCATAAATACAATAACATCTACTAGTTATCAGTCTACTTTATGATAGTGATTTGACATTGAATATGATCATTTGATATCTAATGTGCTCCATCCCTTACACATGTAGAATTGTTATACCATTTTTAAACTAACAAAAATCATCCACAACTTCAATTGTTATATACAATGATTGAACAATATGAAACTAAATGAGCATCGTGGAACCACTTTAAACCTACAACGGTCATCCTCAACCTTAGAGGTTACTCATATCTAACTTCAAAATTTTGTTTACCTTGTGCAACTATAGAAATCTATGAATATCTATTGATAAGAAATGGGAACACAACCTATAGGATCGATTGATATTCACATGCACAAACCTCATCACCACTTGTAGGATGGATTGTGCAGCAAGAATGGTAACATGACCTATAGGATCGGTTGATATGTGCTCCATCCCTTACATATGTAGACTTGTTATACCACTTTTGAACCTTCAACAATCATCCATAGCCTCAGATGTTACATGCAATGATTGAGCAACATGAAACTAAATGAACATTCTGAAACCACTTTTGAACTTGTAACAATCATTCACAACCTTAGATGTTACTCATATCTAACTTCCAGATGGTGTTTACCTTCTGCAACTATAGAAATTCACGAATATCTAATGATAAGAAATGGGAACACCACTTGTAGGATCGATTGATGTTCACATGTGCAAGCCTAGTGACTACTTGTAGGATGGATTGTGTAGCTGCAAAAATCCGCTAATCTCTATTGATAAGAAATGGGAACATGACATGTAGGATTGTTTAATATTCACATGCATAAACCCCATCACAACTTGTAGGATACAACTATTCTTGCATGTGGAAATATGGCTTGTAAGTTGATAAAATACTTGCAAGCCTAGGACAATAGAATGAAGATCTTCTTGTATGGCGATAACATATATCTGCTCTATACATGATCAATGGAAAGATGCTAAAGTTGTGGTAGAAGCCCATCATCAGTGCGCTTGCATAATCACTACAAAACATGAGTACCCCAATATCATTCTTTTATGAGACACACCACCACTAATACCTTTGCTTTTCTTCACATTTAATTTTTTGGATTTTAATAAGTTCTACGTATATATTTTAATTTTTACATAATTATTTATAAGTGTCTCACATTTTTTTAGATAGCTAAGGGGTGTTGGATTTTTTGAGCTAATTGGCAATGTCCTAGACTTCACTATTTTGTAAACATTAACATGCTATCATCCAATAGTTTCTAAATCACAAACCTAAACACACACATACATTTGTACACATAGAGATCCACTAGCATATATCAACGCTAAAACATCTCAAGACTATTTTGAAGTAAGAATCAATTTATGATTCAAAAAGTTACAATAGTATCTAAACCATAAAAATCCTAAAATAATATAATGCTTACTTTTGGAATTTAAATATAAAATTTTAATAATATTTCATATTTTTAAATTGAATTATTACCTTTAGATAAAACTAGAAATTCTAAATATTTATTATTATTTTTTACTTGTTCTATAATTTTCTACATATTTAACTATAAAATCTACTATTTTTTTACTTTTATAATCCTAAAGTATTAAAATTTTTAAAAGGATTTTATACCTTTGTTTTTTGTAAGTCATTGTAGTTCATAGAAAACAAGATAATTTTGGTGATACTACACCATCGGCGCTGTATTATTGAATACACTTTTGATTGAAAGCTTTTCTATCAAGAAGTTTTTTGATTGAAAACTTTTCAATAAAAAAACTTCTAAATTTCCATGCAAAAACATTCAGACTCATTCAAATAAGTTAACATGGCAAAGAATAATTCGATCAATTAGACTGTAAAATTTCACAGTTATTCACAAATAATTGAACTATCAAATAAAAAATAATGCAAACTAGAATATGAGACCACCACATGTTGAATTAAGAGATCATGAAAGAACTCTGAATCATGAGTCTTTTAGCACATTAAAATTCAACAAGTTCATAAAATAATGAGAATGACAATCCCTATTAAGCTCTTACTAAAAAGTTTACTAGTCATCTTTCCTACGAGAAGAATAAGAATAAGAATTATAAAATGAGATAACTTGATGTGAGTGACAACATGTTGAATTAGAAGATCATGAAAAGACTTTGAATCGTGAATCTTATAGCACATTAAAACTCAACATCCTCATAAAATAATGGGAATGAAAATACTTAAGCTCTTGTTAAAAAAATTACTAGTCATCCTTCATATGAGAAGAATAAGAAATATAAAAATGAGTGTGTTAAGGCATCCTTAGAAAAGAGTTATTACTACTTAATACGAAAACTTGAGAGGTCACCTGATGATGATAAGACGATGATGGAAGGAATTTGCAACCTTCTTTTCAATCATAATTTTTGTGTGCAAAAGATTATAAAAACTCTATGTAGGAAGTATATGCTGCTTTTTCTTGCTTAGAATCCATTGTTCTATCTACTCGGTGTGGATTCACTCTAGGCGGCGACAACAAGGCATTATGCAATTACCTTTTGTTTAATGGAGGTTCAACTGAATCCTACTTTCTAGGGTTTTAACTTTGAAATTACAACTATATAGGGTGAAGGTTTAGGCATAGTATCTATGGGATCCCCCTTATCCCAGAAGAACTTGGGTTAGACTCAATGACACAGACTTACATGCCTGAAGGTGACTGGTTTATGCCCGAAGGCTAAGATCTCCTACTAGAGAGGGTCGAACCCTTGCCCCCACCTCAAGAGGCGAGGGATTCAACTGCTACAACATGCATGCAAGGACATTGCAAAATTACTTCCATATAGCAAATACGCATTCATCAAATGAAATGCGAGTATGTTCTGGACCCACAACCTTCTCTGGCAAGCTTCTCCCCTCCAAATAAAGTTTTGATGGTGGGAACATGGAAAATCTACAACAACAAGAGCCACTAAATACTAGGGGGCTAACTGACCCCACAAGAGCCACCATTATTGGTCAATGGCTCCGCGACATAAGCTTAAACCCGGATTTCATTTGTCTTCAAGAGATTAAAATTGAAGAAGACCTTCAAAAAAGACTTATGGGCATCTCTCAGTCCCATTTGTGGTTTTCCACAACCCATCAGCGTGGTTCTGGTGGTACTACCATTGGTATCAATCACTTCTGGGCTAATAAGCTTGACTACACTAGCAAAGACAGAAATCATAGGTGGATGGCAGTTACATTCAGCACCTCCTTTCAATTCTTCATGATCTCTATGTATGCTCCAAACGAGGATGTTGCGAGGATCGATACTTGGTCCTCCTTGGACTTGTTTTTTCATAATTTCATGATTTGTGGTGACTTCAATATGGTGGAAGACCCCTCTAATAGGTGGAACAACAAGGGCCGCATCATTGATGGCCACGAGAAAAATAATTGGGACCAAACCAAACTATTTTTGGATCTGTCAAAGTCAAGGATTCGAATGGTTTTTCTTGGTCCAATCTTCAATTGGGTGAGGTCTTGAGGAAAGCGAGACTCGACAGAAGCTACATTTCACAGAATCTCGTCCATCAATGGGGTCCTCCGACCATAATGCAACATATCAACCTCACCATCTCAGACCATTGCCCAATGGTGCTCACCTTTCCCCCTCTATCTAAAAGTCGCAAGGCACGTTGGTTTCATGCCAATTCGTTTGTCTTCTCACTTCCTTCTATCCAACAAGAAATCACTAACGCTTTGCTTGAGGCCTTCGTCGTTTTCACCTCTCTAGCCAAGTGTTAGAGAAACGCGGTGGAGAAACGCGGTGGAAAAGTCTCATCAGATCTTGATTAGGACCACGAAGGTTCTCAAAACCATCTCCCAAAGACGTAGAGAAAACCTTTACCGCCAGCTCCGAAGACTCAAAGAAGAAGTTAATAAAGGGAAGATTCAATCTCAGAAGGGACTTTCAAAATATCATAGGAAGATTAAGATATGAGGAGGAGATCAAAAGGAAAAATCTTCAAATTTATGTTAAGGAATGGTGGGCTGGTAAGGCAAATAGACCTTCCGAAGAGATGTGTGATATTCTCAGAAGAAAATAGATTAGAGACGAGATCCGGCTACTACTTGACAGGAATGGGGTGGAATGTAAGACAGAGGAAGAGAACATTGACATTATAGAAGCTCACTTTCACGGGTCTCTTGGGTGGTGCATGTCCCCTCTCCCCCCATAGGCGGGATTGCATGGCTACCATCTCTCGGACTTCCTTGCATAAGATCCCATGCAACTTGAGCACTCTGCTTGATGCCACCATTTCCGAACAAGAGATCCTTGAAGTTATTGATTCGCTTCTGAATGGCAAGAGCCTGGGACCTGATGGGCTCACTAATGAGTTCTTTAAATCATTCAAATATGTGGTGGCCACCCCCTTGCGTCTTGTTTGGCTTGAGGCACTCGAGTTTGGTGCCCTTCTCGCTTGTCTCAACAACGGCATCATCAAACTTATTCATAAAAAAGCGGAGAGGAATAGAATTGAGAATTGGAGACCTATGACAATGCTTCAAACCGGATATAAGATTTTTGCTAAAGTCATTGCCAACATGATATCCTGCCATTTAGACCAGTGGCTTAGCAAAGACGAAAAAGGCTTCATTAAGGGAAGGTCAATATTGAAAGCCATCATTGATATCTTGGACGGTCTGGAATTTGCTGAAGAATCTAATGAGGACATTGTCTTCCTCAAGATTGACTTTGACAAAGCCTACGACAGATTGGAATGGGACTATATTTTACAATCACTAAAAAACCTCGGGTGTAGTTAGAGATTCCTTAGGATGATCTCCTTGGTAATGCTTCGACCAAATTAGTCAATGTCAACGGGCAACTTTCAAAGGCAATCAAACTGAAATGATCAATCAGGCAAGGTTTTCCGTTGGCCCCGCTGCTCTTCGCCATTGCCATAGAAGGACTTAGACGATTTGTGGAGCGATAGATGGAGCTTGGTCGCATAAGAGGCATCACTTTGCCACATAACTCTTGGCAAATGACCATGAGGCTATTTGCGGATGACACAAATGCCTTTGTTCACAATGACGATACTAGCCTAGAAACCTTTTGGTGGTGCCTCGATACTTTTTACGAGGCCTTTGGGTCCATAATTAACCATTCCAAGACTGCGTTCAGGGCTATCAAAGGGAATTAACCCAATCTCCTCACTGTGCAGGGATGCCAAAACATTCAATCGGGTCAAGTCGTTCGCATTCTTGGTATCCCCATGGGATTCGGCGTTACTATGGAACAAAGGTGGGCTTGGGTCCTCACCAGACTTAATAATAAACTTAACTATTGGAGGGTTTTGCAAATTAATCTTGCTGGCCAGGCCATGGTGATCAACATGTTCCTCATATCCTCAATCATATACTTTCTTTCTTGCTGAAGACCGAAGGATCAAGAATTAGCCAAATTGGAAAGTATTTGTAGGAACTTTCTCTAGATTGGGGAACATAATCGGAGGGGAGTGCCTAAAATCAAATGGTCCATTTGCGCTAGCCAAAAGGAGAGTGGAGGCCTAGGTATTATGGACATTGGCAGCATGGCCAATAAACTTGCGGCAAAGTGGATGATTAAGGCCTGGTGCAACAGAGATTCCTCTTGGGCCACATTAATTTTCAGAAACACGAACGTGATTACTCTGGTGGGCTACCGTGGATGGAAAAACCTTGACATTCTCACCCTTTTATTCTCTCCGATTCTGGTCTCACCGAAAGGATCGATCATGGTAAGATCCTTGTGGAAGAGTTGGAACAGATTCAAACCTCACATCAGAATCAGTGAAGATTGGAAGTGGGTTGCATGTATAAGACAAAATGACTCTATTTGGTTCCCGATCCAAGGCATGAGAAACGTGGAGCCTTGGAATGTCTTAAGTGCCAAGACTCTAGAATAAGGGATTCAAACAATGGAAGCACCTCTGAAAACAGGACACGAATAGATAGGTGGACTTTGAGGACC
This sequence comes from Ceratopteris richardii, assembly GCA_020310875.1. Classification (NCBI taxonomy): domain Eukaryota; kingdom Viridiplantae; phylum Streptophyta; class Polypodiopsida; order Polypodiales; family Pteridaceae; genus Ceratopteris; species Ceratopteris richardii. Next base: position 126,151,131 of record CM035423.1, on the reverse strand, counting down.
TTGACCCTAGTGCTTCGGTCACATATGAGGAATAGAATATTTTATTGAGCAGACACCATGCTTGCTTGCAATGACATTCACATCAGTCTCAACAAGAAATGGTGTCTCAACTAGACGCGACTTCGATGGGATATGAAATTTATGTCTATCTGGCACCCTCTCATTGAAAACAAAAATTCGGTCCTCCTATGGCAAATTTTACACCGTGGAATATGGACCAATGCAAAAGCTAACAAGATCTGTGGTGTTCCACCCTGGTGCAAGCGATGTTGCCGTAGCAAAGAGGATATTGGTCACCATTCTTTGCTTGCCCTAAATCCCTTCGGCTATGGAGGGTCCTTGGTCGTTCTCTGGGGCTCCAAGAACAAATCAATTGGAAGCAAGCCCTCATTGGTGAAGCTCTCATCGATTGCTCTACGATGTTGTGGAATGCGATCAAGGGAGAGATCCTTTGGAAGATTTGGCAAGAAAGATGCGCTCACAACTTTGGCAGTACCCCCAAGGAGTGGTCGATTGAGAAGTCCCTATTCCTTCTCGGCAAAAGAATTGCTAACTATAAGAAGTCGCCCCCTTCAGACATCACAAAGAGCTATAATATGTCAACAATAAGCTTAAAATCAAGTGGGCTCCGCATGATGGGGATGCGAGGTTTATCAACTTCCTCTATAACTCCATGTAAGCTTATTAAAGTCTACCACGAAGGTATGACTTCCTGACGTGTTTGTGCTGCTCCCACATTGTGGGACTTGGGGGGTCTCGAGGGCACTAGTCCTATTCACTTGTATTCTTCTTTTACTTAATTAAAGTCAGGGAGAGTAAGCATTGCCGAACTCCCTTTTATTAAAAAAAAAAATCTACGATAACTTTAAAATTTAACGATCAAGATAATTTATACTATAACTAATTAAGTCAGGGAGAGTAGACAATGCCGAACTCCCTTTTATTAAAAAAAAATCTACGACAACTTTAAAATTTAACGATCAAGATAATTTATACTATAACTCGAATGCTACTCTCTGTGAATGACAAGGGTGGAGGAACAATGTGCGCTCGGAAAAATGCTTTATGTTCCTCCGGAATAGTATGAAGTCACCCTCATTGAAATTTTGGAAAGAACGACACATACGTAGATCATCCCTTTATGGTTCTCGGATGGCCACTCTATATGCTATATCTCATGATGCCTTGCACCCATTAAGCACCATATAAAGATGTGTTAAGAAGCCAATGGTTAAGAAGACATCGGCAACAAAGTTGAAATATGAAGCAACCTTTACCATCTCTTCTCTCATTCACGTGAGGTGGTGATAGAAGGATGTGAGACGAGTTGGACGGCTATGGTGTTTAGGATTTTTCTTTGAGTTAATCTACAACGTTGTTTTTTTTTAATGAGAGTACAATGAATTGAAAACACAATCACACACCCAACGTCGTAAGGTAGAGGCACTCATCTTATGTCCAGCCAAGACTTGAACTGAAGACTTCCTTCCAAACATTAAAGAAGTCAAATTGTTAGGTTATGCAGACTCAAACAACAGAACATTGGTTTTAGCATATCACTTGGAGAGATTTTACATGTGGATGGAATGATGAAGCTTCTTTGCAAAAGCTTCCTTGTGTGAAAACATTGTTATATCCATCATCCATGGGCCATGGATCACATAATTTCTCTATCTTGAAAGAAGGTGAAATCTTCAGGCTATTAGATATATCAATGGGTTTCAAAATCTCTATGTCGCAAAGGTGGGAATGGGTAGTAGACAAATTTAGAAATCAACTTTTTTTTTACTGGTATGGCTCTAAGTCCTCTTTGGCTCATCATACTTTTATTCTTAATCATTACCTCCTACCCAAGTTGACTTATTTTCTAGCTTGCTCGTCCCATCCAAAAAGCAGCTAAATCAGATTACTTCCCTGGCTAGAAGGTTCCTTTGGGAGGGGGGGATGCTTATAAAAATGAAATGGTTAAAGTGGCATGGTCCACTTGCTGTTTGCCTAAAACCCAAGGTGGTCTTGGCATTATTTGCCCTAGGAAAATGGTAAACAATATGGCTAGCAAATGGATTCTTCGAAGCCTCTCAAGTAATGATGTTTGGGCTGCCCTCATTCAAAGGAACTTAAATACATTCTTCCTTTCTAACTATAAGGCTTGGTCTAATGTGGAGTTGTGGGACATAATTGTCTCCCCTCTTACTTTCTCTCCTATGGGTAGTCCTCTTATCTGTAGGTTCTGGAAGGCTTGGCAGGAAGTCAAGCTCTCCTCCCCCCCCCCCCCCCCCCCCCAAGCCCAACTCACTAACTTAGCTGGTTTTTTCTTGGGGGAATCCCCCTAGCTAGGTTGGCTGGCCCATTGGAAAAAGGACACTATCTCTATCAAAGAGCATAAATGTCATAAGGTTGGATTCCATTCTTGGTCCAAGTTTATGGACAATGATAGGATAATGTATGACCAATCTATTTTTGCAAGCACTGATGCCAACTCCTCTTGTCTGTAGGTTTTATGTGCAAAAAAGAAGCTTTTTGTTAACAAGCTGGAGGTCTGCAATCACAAACCTATGAAGATTGAGGATGTTGCTACATACATGTGGAAGAACTTCAAAAAAAACAGAGGATCCATTTCCTACGTTATTGGGAAGCTCAATAAGAATTGGCAATTAAACTGGTTTGCCTCTCAATGGATTTACAAGTTTAAAGCTCTCTGGGCTTTTCCAGACTTCTACAAACACTCCCTTATGCAATGGCTCATTATTCACAAAGGTTTATGGATAGGTCCAAGAGTCATTTCCAGACTTCTACAAACACTCCCTTATGCAATGGCTCATTATTCACAAAGGTTTATGGATAGGTCCAAGAGTCAGGAATATTTTTATGAATGGGGGTTTGTGTACCTTATGTGGCTATATGGAGGATGTTTCCCACGTGCTTTGTGAATGCCATCATGCCAAGAAGTTTTGACACCATCTGGAGTACTTTATGTTCATCAATGGCCTCCCCAAACTCAATATGATGGAAGTCCTTCTGGGTTGCTACCGTGGCATGGACATTCTCCTCTGGGACGTGTGGAGGGCCTACATTCTATGTTATATTTGGTGTAGTAGAAACAATCACTTATTTTCTACTGGCAATAGGAACTTCCTCTGTGTGCTATCAAGGACCCTCAAAAAAGCTTCTTCTGATCGTATCAAATTTATCTCCCAAGTCCCCTATGGTTGTATTGATACCCATAGGCTCTTGTATAGTAACCCTTATACCTGATGGAAAAGTATGTTGCTTCCTCTGTACTCTGCCAAAAGGATGTCTATGGCTGAATCTATGTAATTTCTGGGTGGGCACCTGCCTCCAGCAGAGATTGCACCTTCTCTGTTAATTTTAATCTTGCTATTTTATAAAAAAAAAACTATTGGCTTCTTTTTTTTTCTTTTTTTTTTTTTTAAATGGAGGTTCGGCCTAGGCCTACTCCCCCGGACTTTAACTTTGAAATTGCAACTGTACAAGGAAGGGCATAGTACCCATGGGACCCCCCTTATCCCACAAGAACAGGGGTTTACAAGACTGGATTGAACGACAGTCACAAGTACCGCGAGGATGATCAAACGATGGCCAACAACCACATACAATAGTTTCTGGGATTCATATGTCCCTACATGTTGCTGCCAGGGGTTGAACCCTCGCCCTCGCCTCAAGAGGCGAGAGGCCCAACCACCAAGCCTGCGAACCGAGACAAAACTATGGGCTTCTTGGTTGTAACTTGTAATGACACTCTTCATTAATAAATTATTTTGAAATACTATAACAAATTATTTTGAAATGCTATAATAAATTATTTTGAAATGCTATCATCTTCCTGCTCTGTGGGAACATGGGCAGTGGACTAAAATTTAGTGTTAGGGAACAGAGTAAGGACTTACGTGGTAGCTGAGCATTGGGGGAACAGAATTCAAAAGGAATAAAATAAAGGACGCAGAAAATGTAAGGGGAGAGATTGAGAGGCAGATGAAGCGAGACGACAATGTAGAGATGCGCCGGCTGAAGTAGAGCGTGAACGAGGGGCCATTGCCCAGGGCCCAAGGGGGGGTGTTCAGGGACTTGGAAGTTGGAAGCGGAAAGATGGAAGACCCAAGTACAGCATAGCAGCCAGCGAGGTTTTCTCTAATCAGAGGTTGTGCGTGGATGCCAAGGGTCGCTGCACAAATTGGCAGAAGCTGCAAACTTTTCTGCCTTTTGCTTCGATGAAGAAAGGAGTGACAGCAAAACCTGTCTCGTGAATCCTGATAGAAACGGAGACGGACAGGAAGGGAGGGGGACTGTCAAATGGTTGAGAGAAGTGAGAGGCTGACGGGCGTCGGGACTTACAAGTAGCTGCATCACCTCGACTTCCAAGTCGCCATTGCCAATAGCGTGGCGTTCTTTATCTCGTTCTCCTGAATACGGAGGTTCGCTGCCAAAGACTAGCAGGGGCTGCAAAGCATCTTGCCTTGAGCTTAGAAGAAGGATTAATAGGAGGAATCTCTCTTCTGTTAGAAACGGAGAAGAAGAGGAAGGAGATCTTGCGAATGGCCGAGAGCTAGAGAGGTTGACGGAACGGTCTGCTGGGTCACATCGGCATCGCCGTCGTCATTGTCAATGACGTGGCGTTCTTGATCTTGTGGTACTGCAATCTCGACTTGCGAAGTTGCGACTTGCGAGTCGTTCTGCACTTCTTCTTCTTCTCTCTCTCTCTCGCGAGCGCGTTGGATTTTCCTCTTTATCGTTGTCTGAATCAGCGAAAATACAGGCCATGGAACAACCTTCATGAATACTTCGAATGGGGCATTCTCGCATGGACAAATACGAAAACAGTGACAATGGTAGTAAATCTTCTATCAGATCCCCAAGAAGTATAGGCTGAGGTAAAGAATTGCCGATACGAGAGAGAGAGAGAGAGAGAGAGAGAGAGAGAGAGAGAGAGAGAGAGAGAGAGAGAGAGTTCCGCCAATCCTTGTGAATCAGTGGACGTTCACAGACTGTCTCCAATAACCGATTATTGTGAGTGTTGGCTTCATTTTGGACTAGTAACCGATCCGGCGACACTTCCGTGGAACCTTCAGGGAGAACAAGCGAATCGCCGACTAGAATGCTGGGTTAGGTCCCCTAGCGAATTCCTTCACGGCGTGATGTAGGAACCTGCAGTCATGTGAAGCTCTTCTCCCGTGTGTGTGTGTGTGTGTGAGAGAGAGAGAGAGAGAGAGAGAGAGAGAGAGAGAGAGAGAGAGAGAGAGAGAGAGAGAGAGAGAGAGAGAGAGAGAGAGTCGCGTGCCTTATATCTTTCGTCCTCATGATTCCTGAAGCAAGCGACCCCTGCAGGGCATAGCGTTGAAACCATGAAGGCTAAACATGCTTTCACGCAGCCCAGCGACGGTACTGCATTGCCATGGAAGTGGTTACAGGAAGCGGACCTTCATGCACTCGAAGGCCAGCTCAACGGGACTGCGGGTGCAAGATTAGCAGGAAGATCCTCGCGCTCTCGCGTTCACACATGGCTTTTGCGACTCACTACGAGCGTTCTTCTGTGGACCTGCCTCATACAACTTATGGCCCTTGCTCAGCTGTGGCGTCCTCATATTCTATGGCCGCCCTGTTTTAATAGCCACAGTAACCTGCACAATGGGAATCAGAGTGATCAGAACAATTCCGATCATTTTCTTTCACATTCCTCCTACCGTCCAGATCTTATTCGAATGCCGAGTAAGAGCATCGCTATCTCACTTTCTCTCTCAAAAGCTCGAGCGTGCGCACACGCGCGCACATTCACACACACACACTCACACTGACGAATCGTGCGTCCTTGTGTTTCGACAATGAATTTATTTTAGTGCTTATTTTTTCTCTCCGTATCTCTATGTGCACTGGTTATGTTTTCTACGGGTTTTCTCCGATTAATTGTATGATTGGCTGTAGGAGTCTACAAGAATAATGGCTACCTGTTGGCGTCTTGCAATGGCGGACTTAACCAGATGCGTTCTGCTGTAAGGCTTGATTCTCTCTTTGGTTCTCTTTTAACATTGGATCTGATCTCCTCACGCTTGGTATATGCCGTTTTATGTTGTTAACGTTTCAGATTTGTGATATGGTTGCCATCGCCAGTCATCTCAACCTCACTCTCGTCGTACCAGAACTTGACAAAACATCCTTTTGGGCAGATCAAAGGTCCGTCACTTCAATGTCTCAATTTTTTATCTTCATCCCCTCTTTCCGGGTAATCATGGCCTTGTAATTATTCATTTGAACTTCTATATTCTGGCCCAGGGCTGGTTAAGCTATGCAATGTTTGTACTCATGCTAACTATACCTGTTGAAAACGTGATGGAGATGACGTAATGCAGAAGCACGACACCAGCGAACATAACCGCATTTTCGACTAATTAATAGTTGATTATATGTGTAGATGAAGGAATGTCTGTTCGTAGCACACTGCTCATTCAAATGTGAGCGATCATGAGCATTATTTTGATCCGATTCACCCCTTCAATGCCAAATGTCCGCAATAGGGGTGGTTGAGTTTTATTTGGTTGATTCTACTCTAAAGGAAGGGTGCATTATATGATGAAATGCAGAGAGACTAACTAATCTAACATAGCCGCTCGTCGATTTTGTGGGCGGTAAATATTGAACCTAACAGAGCTGCATTTCTAGAGCTTGTAACCTTCAATATGAGCTTTGATCCTGAAACGCAGTTACACCTGAGGTAAACTTCCAGTGTCAAACGGTTCCTAAATGAGAAGCAGCAGCAGCAGCAGCAGCATAAATATGTCCAATAGAGGGCGATATAGATGATCTGCATGAAGCACGGGTCACTAGGTTTTGACTATTGAGTGAAGTAAAGTTAAATAAAAGAAGATTTCTTTATCATCAGGGGCAATGCCATTAACCAATTATCTTCGAATTGTGCACAATTTTTTGTAGGGTTAATATGAGCGCTGGGGCTGGGCTTATTTGCACCATTAGATAGCTTCAGAGGTTCTGAAGAGAAGTTCATGCATGTTTCAGAAGTTAAGCTGAAGCTTATATGCATGAATAGGGCCATGGCAGCAGAGGAATCATAGTAACTATGTGCCTCAAGATCAATGAAGAGAGCATCCTTCTGGAGGGTATTGATAAGGGATGGAGGCGCCATTTACACATTGATCACAAGAAGAGATGGTTGGTCGGCTTGATTTGGTACATACCAGGACAGCAAGAATTTCGTATTAATAAGGGGAGCATACTTTGTCTGCACTGCAGTCGTGGGAAATTTCTCTTGAAGATGAGGCAGTATAGAGAGCTTTCAGGTAAAGACAAAAGACCACCTCTCCTATCAGACTCTTTATCACAATGTAACAGAATTTAAAAGATGTTGCCTTCCAAAAGAAACAAACTTCTAAGTGGACCAAGATTCATGAAGATGCAGAGTAACAAACTCCACATGGTAAACAACTGATTTTTTGATTTTGGCCACCAGTCATGTTTTATGAGTTCAAGAAATGGCTATACAAGGGGGCCCTCAAAGGAGAAGAACAGGCTGAAAGGAGGGAAATGCCTAACAAGAGCACCTATTTAGCACTTGAGTTAGCCTATTGAGCACTTATCAGAGCAATAACCACAGAGATTTCAGGTCTACCTTTGTGTATACCACTAGGGAATGAGCTGCCTCATTAGCATACAATCTCTCGAGACAAAACCAGCTATCTTGACACTGCTGAGTGGAGTTAATGGGCAAGAAGTGGTGAGTTGTTCATCACTTGATAGCAAATTAGTGTAGGATGCTTAGCGGCCTTGATGCATGCATAATAGGAGGACCCTTGTAAGATTGAGTCTCATTGAGTTTGATGTCACTTGTATTCTTGAGCCTTTTACTCTTGGGCTTATTGCCTTCTATCCTTGTGTCAGACATTGATCCACAGGGATCATGACATTGGTCCATAGGGATCATTCTATGTGTGAGGGACAAGGGCCAGTTAGCCAAGGTCCCAGGCTCGGTGGATACCCTAAGGTATTCAATAGTAATGGGGATGAGTGTTGCATGATGGCCACATGGTGGCACTAGACCATTCCATATCATTAATATTTTTAGAATACAAGAGGGTATATATGGATGGGAGGAGAGTCACACACATATCATTCAAGTTTTCTTACAATTGGTATCAGAGCGTGAAAGATCCTTTGGTTTTTTCGGGCCACCATCGTTAGCATTGGGATTCGTGAAGCATTCGCGTTCGTCGTCTTCATGAAGCGTTTTGGGAGACATTTTGTTGTCGCCATTGGGTTTTGAACAAAGATATGAAGATTGGAGGAGCATCGGGGAGCCCCATAGGACCTCCCTCTGGAAGCTACACGTACTAACTGTGACGCTCCCGTGCCTGCCTGGAAGGTACCACTTTCTGCTCGCGTGGTCAGAGACGCTTCCCCACATGAGGAGAGAGCGAGAGAGAGACGTTCGAACTTTCTTTTCCTCTTGCTGCCGAAGAAACAACACAACTCCTTCTCTATGTATGCCTGCCTTGAGCGCATGGTAAGGTTGCATATGGGATTAATTCGTTGTTTGGGCGACTCGGACAGACGAAGCATTCAATTTTTTTTTCAAAGCCATAGCTATAAGCTTGATAATTGAGCCAATTTCACCCACCTCTTTCCACATATTTAGCCATATCTTGAGCATCCAACCTCCAAATTTAGAGCTTTTTCTTGATATGGATAGCTCTCTGAGAGATCTTTCCAGAGAGTGGCTAGAAGCCACTTTTTGGTTTCAGTATCAGCTATCTTCAAAGCTTGGAGTTTGATCTTTCATTGTCATCGACCCTCTTTCGAGCATTGTTTTGAAGCACCAACAATTGGAAGAGTCTTGGAAAGCTATTTGGACGGAGTGTGGACCTTCTCGAGCACCTGCACATACTTGCATATTTTCTCATGGGCCTCCATGTAAGTTTCTTTGTTTCTTTGTCAGTAAATATGCATTACTGCTTTCTTTTTGCTTCATACCACATATAGAACATGCAATTTTGCATAGCGTTTAGAGTATACGCGTAGTTAGGACGTTACCTAGCATGGTATGGTGCATGAATTTTTCTTTGCAAGGAAAGGTAAGTATTTTCTTGCATGTTTAACGAGGAAAGAAAGAGAAATTTACTAGGGTGTGTAATCCCCTTCGATCTATTTGTAGTAAGATTATATCTGTCGGCACCATTGTTGCAGAAGTTGCTTGTGGATTACTTGGTACAATTTTTCCGATTTTCAAAATTATGTCGTTATGTTACCAAAATTTCTAGAATTTAGTATGCATATGCATTAAAGAATACAAAGCGTACTAAAAGTTTCTTGTTTTACAATTTTCATTTAAAGGCTTATGATTTGTTTCTTTTTCGCTGCCACTTACTTATTCTAGGCATACATAGAGAGTACTATTTGAAAAATACATAAAAAAAATCTACAAATCAGAAAATAAAAAACAAATTGACCTATCCTAGTATGGGCTCAAGACCATCACCTCCTTCTAGAAAAGATACACCCATTCAGACCATGAGTAATAGGATTACCAATCTAGAGAGCACACTTCACGACAACTTGACACACGAAAGTGGGTCCAAGAAAGAGGAAGATGTGCATAATCCTGATTTGCCAGGGATGGAGGTAGATGCTCCAGATGAGCATCAAGCTCCAGAAGTCCCTAGAGGTAGGATCCTAGTCAGAGAGGCCAGATGGCAACTTAAGGATCTTAAGCCACCTAGATATCATGGTTTGACTAATGCTAGGACTCCTCATGCTCTTGAGCAGTGGCTCAACAAGTGGGACCAGTGCTTCCGCTTGTGCCATATCGTGAACGATAGGCACAAGATTCAGCTGTCTACGTATAACCTTATGTTCGTCCATAGGTGGTGTGCAAGATTGAACAAGATAAGAAAGAGCCCACGACTCGGGATTAGTTCAAGATCTTGTTCTATAACAATTTTGCACTGCCTGATGAGAGGTCTAGAGCGGTAGACACTTGGTTCTTCGTCAGTCAGAAGAATCAGACCGTTTAGGAGTACTTGGATAAGTACAGAGAGGTGCTTCTTAAAGTGCATGATACAATCTCAGAGTTTCTCTAGGTCCACAAGTTTATCTTGTGACTTAGGGAAGCTATTAGACCATTGGTGAGGAAGGAGAGATCTCAGCCCTTGGGACAGGCCATGGAAATGGCTTTAGTCTATGAGGATGGCCATAGGGGCATAGGCTGCCAGGGTCAGAGGTCCTCATGGCCTAAGATCAGCCCCGATCCTTCCACAGATCTAGAACCGATCCTTCCACAGATCTAGCCGATCCTTCTACAGATCTACTCCTGGTTCGATCAGTGCATAACCTTCTATGATCAAGACAGTTGAAGGAGGTAAGAGAAAAGTGTCTGCTCTGGTTGAGAGGGCTTATAATGTTGGAAATCAATATCACATCAGTCCAATATCCTATTAGGGCAGAAACCCTACTTTTAGGTCATTTTTGGCACAAAATTTGGGTAAAATTTTTATGAGCTTACTTGAAGAGCCTGAAGAGAGCTTCCTAATGGTATATGGAATGCAGTCATCAAAGATCAGATTTGGGAGAAAGCCCTAACCCTAATTTTTTACTGATTCAGGGTTTTTACCTCATTTGATAGCTCTCAGCTTGGAGGTCATAAAAATGTTTTCAGATCATTCATCAGGTGGTCAGAAGTGTGAAAAAGCAAGCCAGAAGCACTTTTTGACGATTAAATTAAAATAAAGCAAAAGCAATTAAAAATGTGATGAGATTAAAATAAAGCGCTTTTTTGTGAGTTTTTCGCATGGAGCTTTAAAACCTATATAAGAGAGTCTTGGGTCACTTTGTTAGACATCCCACGCAAATCCAACGTCAGCTTTGGTCCCTCTTTGAAGAGGTAGTGCTCTAGCACTCATGGGGCAGCCATGGTGCACCTTAGGAGGAGCTATGGAGCTATGTTGAGGAGCAGCCATGGAGTTCTTCTTGGAGAAGAGTGTTCTCACACTCTTGCTTATGGAGAAGGCTTACCTATCAGCAACTTGGTGGTTTGGATCAGCCATCTACATTATGTATTTGAAGATAATCTTCTACATGAAGATTTTGGAGTACTTCAAGGACATTGGATGGAGCTTAACATAAGATTGCATCTTATGTTAATTATTTAGGTACATATTCTCTTTATGCACACAGGTACTACTTGGAACTTATGGAGGCGGTGGCATCCATATCAGGAGTGCTATTCGGCATACATAAAGGAGAATCAGTACATGCTACATGCATTTAGATGAGGTGTTAGAGAAGGTGTTTCCATATGAGTATGAGGATTTTTGTCAGCAACATGTTAGCATTCTATGCTAATTCCGTAAGTATGTGATCTATCACACACACATCTGATTTAGGGTCTTCCATAGCCTAAATTTAGATTAGGGTTTGCTGAATATCAGTTTTATATTGATACTTGTTCTTTCTGTCACTCATGTTCACTCTTCTACAGCCTATGAGGTCATACATCTCATACATATTCAGATTTCTGTCACTACATCTGAATATTCTTGTAAATTGTGGACATACACTCTTCCATCTATTTTTGTTCACATAGAGTGGTTGAGGTTTTGACTCCCACATTGTAGAATGACATTTGTATATATGATAGTGTGAGTAAGCAGTGGCTTACGTAACACTTTGAACATGTTGTCTAATCTCTCTCTATCTTTGTCTCATCATTGTATGATTAAGATGGTATGTTCATATTTGTCAATTTTGGAAGAAGCTTGAATCTGTGTCGTAGATCCTGGACCTATGGGACCTTTGGAATTTTGTTATGGGCCTACCTAATTTCCAACATTTGGTATCAGAGTTCCCAAGTTTACAATATATTGTTTCAGAGCATCTTTTAACATTTGACATATGACATACATACTTAATCTAGATGAGTAGAGATTTGAGAATTAGACAATTCAATTACATGTTTATTTATCAGTGTGGAGTATGAAGTTGATGATCTGTTAGCGGCCAAATACTTTTGGAAGTATGAAAATACTTTACAGAAGTATTGTATGAAGATTAAGACTTGATGAAGAGAAGGCTACTTCAAATTCAAGGAAAAACAATGGTTTGGAGAAGATGAAGAGACCAGATCAACATCAAATCACAGGTATTAGTTTCTACTATCAGATTGTCATTTGCAGGTCATATCTTAGAAGAGAAGCTATGAAGAGATTTGAAGGATTCAAGAAGTGCTTTTAAACACTTTCATTACTTTGAAAGTTAAAGCATTAACTACATCAAAACAGGTATCTAGAGGTTGTTCTTGACAGTTTGGAAGATCTCTTTCATGGCAAAAAAGCTCATCTAAGAGGAAAAATTTGGAGATTAGATCAGTTTTGTTTTCAGCCAACCTTGTGTTGTAAGTTTGTTGAAAGTTTTTTATCAGATTTTGAGCCTAGAGAGATAATTCAGCATTCAACCTACTCAAGAAAAAGGTTGATAAATTCAGATATACCAGTCACATTTGAAGCAGAGTGTTGATTCCTCATATGCTGAGAGGAGATGGAGCTGAGATGGTAGAAGCATGTTTTATCTTTGTTCACTTCCATTTATATACCATGTTTGTTTTGTCTCTTACTCTTAGCTCTAGAGGAAGAGAAAAATTCATTTGAAGAAGTTAAGAGTGCTTGCTACTTCAAGATGAAGAGAACAAAAGGTATGGAAGAGAAATTTGAAGATGTTGACATCAGGTGGAAGAAAGATGCAAAAGAAGGTCTAACAATTCCAAAGGGAAAGTAAGACTTTTTTTTCTTTTTATATTTTCCATATACTTTTCCTACTTTTATCCTCTACATCCAAAGACAAGTCTACGAGAACATCTTATGTGAAGAAGATAGTTTAAAGAAGAAGCAGTTTCTTGTTTTGCATTATACTTGGTCATGTTTTAGTAGGTTTTGACAAAGAATTGCATTGAGAGAAAGAAAAGGAGCAGATATCTAAGAAAGCTTATATGTTGTGACTCATATGTATACGAGTTATGTTTTAGTTGAAGATTTTGAGCATGCAGGTTATATGTTCCCTCAAAGAATTCTTGGAGTATCAATTCAGAGCTACTTGGTATATGACAAGTTGCAGAGAAGTATTTTTCTTCTTTATCTAACTCTTGAGGTAAAAGAGTATTTGTAGCAGATGTTGGAGACTTGGAGTGAGGTTTTTTGTTTGGAAAAGTTACCTCATATTTAGTATATTCAGTATACTTAGAAAATTCAGTATTTTCAAAAAAATTAAGAAAAGTACAGATTTTTCTTTTTGAAGTACCAGTCAGATGGAGAATCTACTTTCTATGATTGTCTTGATTTTTTGGATACATACTTGTATTAAAAAAGGTATTCAATCTGATCCTATCACTTGATTGAAAAGTGGAGTTAGCCAAAAGAAAGTCAAGCAGATACTATCACATTTCACCCGGGAAGAATATGAAGATATGAAGTATCAACTTACAGCTTTTGGAGTTCTCAAGGTGAGAGTTTGTCCACTTATGTTTCAAGTAGGAGTTGCAGATTCTTGGGAAGGATCTAGTTGAAGAAAAGTTTTACAACTTTAAGAAGCATGGACACTTAGAGACATTCAGGTAGCAAATCAAACAATCAGTCATGAAGGTTTGATGAGGGCAGATTCTACACAGGTATTTTGTTGGAGAGATCATAGATCTTGTATGGTCTTGAAGATCTTGAGTATTTTTGAGTTAGATGTCTATCCTTTGTTTGACAAGTTCTTAACATTGGAAGAAGTAAGTCAAATATTCAGATTCTATCATATTAGTATTGTAGAGAAATAGAAGAAGTTACTTGTTATGTTGCAAAAAGATTATGAATCCTAAAGTGCTTTCAGCAAGGTTTTTGTTATGTTAAGATCAGCTAACCTTATTCTATAATTTTGAAAGCTAAGGAATGGCAATGAAAGCTATTGGCATGTGTAGAGTGCTAATAAAAAGAGTTCAAATTATTTGTTTCGGACACACGTATTGATGTTAAGGAAGCAATGCTAAATCATTAAAGATCAGATTTATTAAAAAGAAGGAAGACATTTCAGATTTCATAAAAGTCTGATATACTTTGAAGAATTCTCGATATTAGTGTTAAATCATCCGAGGGGTGAAGAAACATAAAGACTTATTTTCAGCCATATGTGAAAGAATGCAGAATCATACCTACAGATATTCCTATATTTCCTTTGTTAGTTTCTCTTTATGTTCCAGCTTTGAAAGAAGAAGGAAGAAGGAGAATCTAGAGAAAGTTCTTGTTAGGTGTTCCTGTTCGGGAGAAAGTTCCAGAGTTCTATTGAAGAGAAGGTTGATATTTCAGAGAGGTATATTACTTATGAGGTGTGCACATATATGATTATACGAGACTCTGAAGGAAACAGGTATGAAGGACTTACAGATAGAACAAGGATGAAGACAAGATGACATCAAAGATATGAAATTTTGGTGAGACTCATGAGAGTTGAATGAGTGGAGTTGAGTATAGTCAGAGATGAACTAGCTAGTGTTCATAATACACTAAGTTGTGAGTTGTCAGTCACAAGTCTCAGGAAGGATTCAGATTCTGATTGTATATGACATACGATCATCAGAGATCAGATTTGGGAGAAAACCCTAACCCTAATTTTCTGCTTAGTTAGGGTTTTTACCTCATTTGATAGCTCTCAGCTTGGAGGTCATAAAAATGTTTTCAGATCATTCATCAGATGGTCAGAAGTGTGAAAAAGCAAGCCAGAAGCACTTTTTAATGATTAAATTAAAATAAAGCAAAAGCAATTAAAAAAGCGATGAGATTATAATAAAGCATTTTTTTGCGAGTTTTTCGCATGGAGCTTTAAAACCTATATAAGAGAGTCTTGGGTCACTTTGTAGACATCCCACGCAAATCCAACGCCAGCTTTGGTCCCTCTTTGAGGAGATAGTGCTCTAGCACTCATGGGGCAGCCATGGTGCACTTTAGGAGCAGCTATGGAGCTATGTTGAGGAGCAGCCATGGAGTTCTTCTTGGAGAAGAGTGTTCTCATACTCTTGCTTATGGAGAAGGCTTACCTTTCAGCAGCTTGGTGGTTTGGATCAGCCATCTATATTATGTATTTGAAGATTATCTTCTACATGACGATTATGGAGTACTTCAAAGACATTGGATGGAGCTTAATATAAGATTGCATCTTATGTTAACTATTCAGGTACATATTCTCTTTATGCACACAGGTACTACTTGAAGCTTATGGAGGCGGTGACATAGGAGTCCTATTCGGCATACATGAAGGAGAATCAGTACATGCATGCTACATGCATTCAGATGAGGTGTCAGACAAGGTGTTTCCATATGAGTATGAGGATTTCTGTCAGTAACATGTTAGCATTCTATGCTAATTCCGTAAGTATGTGACCTATCACACACGCATCTAATTTAGGGTCTTCCATAGCCTAAATTCAGATTAGGGTTTGCTGAATATCAGTTTTATACTGATCCTTCTTCTTTCTGTCACTCATATTCACTCTTTTACAACCTATCAGGTCATATATCTCATACATATTCAGATTTTTGTCCCTACATCTGAATATTCTTGTAAATTTTGGACATACACTCTTCCATCTATTTCTGTTCACATAGAGTGGTTGAGGTTTTGACTCCCACATTGTAAAATGACATTTGTATATATGATAGTGTGAGTAAGCATATGATAGTGTGAGTAAGCAGTGGCTTACGTAACACTTTGAATATGTTGTCTAATCTCTCTCTATCTTTGTCTCATCATTGTATGATTAAGAGTGGTATATTCATATTTGTCAATTTTGGAAGAAGCTGGAATGTGTGTTGTAGATCCTGGACCTATGGGCCCTGTGGAATTTTGTTATGGGCCTACCTAATTTCCAACATATAATAAGTCGATACTTTCCCCTCGACAGAAAGAGAAGGTGATGAAAGAAAGGTTATGCTATGGATGTTTAGGGTAGCACTTGTTCAAGGACTGTCCTAAGAAAAAGAAGATAGAAGCCACCATAGTTATAAATCCCACTCAGGCACGGAGTGATGATGATAAGGACTTTGGATATCCCGTATCACTGCTACCATTTCACATATGGCCATGACGATCACAAAGAAGGTCTCGACTCAGTCAGATGTTGTGCTTTCGCAAGTGTCAAGGTACTCTTTGACACTTGGTCGACACATAACGTAATTACTTCCCACCTAATCAAGAGGTTACATCTAGAGACTGTGCCGTTAGAGCATGCCTACATAGTAGAGTTAGATGAGGGGAAGGGGACACAGTCATGGGATTGATGAGCTGTTGATTTGCCCATTCAGATCCAATTCTATGAGGACAAATTGGATTTTGAGATAGCAAGACTAGCATGTTTCGATGTAGTCTTGAGTAAGAAGTGGCATGCGAGGAAGAGACGAGTCGTTGACTTTGCGTCGCATGTTTATTAGTTTGAGCATGAGTGGAGGCGACTACTGATCCGTGGAGAGGCCGATCTCCAAGAGACACGATTGGTAAACGCTACCAAGTTGCTTAAGTTTGATTGTAAGTTTATTTATTTTCTTTATTTTATGCATTCATCATGTATTATAATGGATTCATGTAGTCATGGAGACTCTAGTTGGAATGCTCCAACACTTTGAGTGAAAGTGAGAGCAGAGTTCCAAGAGTTATTCTTGAAAGAATTACCTTTCCTTGCAGGAACATAGAGCATAGAATCGAATTGGTACCGGGAGCGAGTCCGACTGTTCGGCCATCGTTTCGAATGAGTTTGTAGGAGGAGAATAAAGTCTGCAAGATTATCATACCATTTTCTAGAAGATTTTTACAAATACGTTTTTTGCTTCAAAGGTAGGTTAATTTCGTACAAACTCACGAGAAGGACATTGATGGGGTGCGAAAATTGCTTTCTAGTAATAAAATTCGTGGGGAACGAACTTGGTAATTTCAAATTTGCTGCTGCCTCATTTTCGTACACACACATTAGAGTGTTGGCTGCATATGTTCAGGTTTTCTTCAATTCTTGCTATAGTACGAGGTTTTTATGACCTATCACTTTAAGGAGAGAAGTCTTGATGTTGGGTATTTTAGAGGAGAAACCCTAATCTCTGTTAAGATTGTAGAGCATGCCATCTATTCTTGCACATAGGCTGTATTTCCTACATACACAACCTTATTTTATTCTTATTTCCGCACATTCATACTTTCTTATAACTCTTAGGCACTCTTTTCTCATATATTTGTACTTAGAACCCTCTTACATTCAGTTTATATTCAGATTTTCTATTACGCACATTGTATTGTTATTCATTCATCAAATAAACATTTATTTTAAGAGTAGCATTCAAGTGCTTGTTCCATTCTCTTGTCTCTTGTCTATTTCTCATAGTCATTGATCTATCTTATTTGGTTCAATGTGTGTGTGCGCTTAAGGTTAAGTGTTGGAAAGATCTTGGGAATACTTGTGAATTATTATTGGGCCTACCTCACTTCCAAAAGGATGTACGCTCTTCTTCCAAGAAGTCTCCTTCCTCTATTTTTGCTCAACAAACTTTAGAGAAAGAAAAAGAAGAAATTGTTTCAACATCCATAGACACAGAGAAGCAAATTCCACCATCAGATGAGCTGTCTAGATCGGATTCTAGAGATGTTCAAGCACTTTGACTTACTGTTATGGGTCTTAAGCATCACATTATTCCTCGAATCATGTCATACAAAACCTCTTGTCAAGCTTGGTTGGAGTTCGAGTGTCTCTATCAAAGCAGAAATCCTACAAGGAAGGCTCATCTAAAAAGACAGTTAGCCAAGACATGCATGAACATTGATTAGTCAATACAATCTCAATTTTTGAAGGTTAAAGACATTCATGGTAAACTTCTTAATGTTGGAGTAAGTATTTTTGATGAATAAATGATAAACACACGCATCAATTCACTTCCATCTACATATCATTCTTTTGTCATCTCTCTCTCTCTCTCTCTTTCTATAAGAGAGAGAGAATTTTCATTTGAAGAGTTGCAATTCTTGTTGCTTCAAGATAAAGATCAACAAAAAGAGTATGGAAAATAATGGTGAAGCTATGATATCATCATCCAGAGACAAAAAAAGGAGACTACAAAGAAGAGGAAGAAGACTCAACAAGCAAGAAGGAAAGTAAGTCATGAACTTCTAAGTCTTCTTCTACATCTTCTTCAACCTCTACTTCAACTACTTCATCCACACCTTAGGAGAAATTTACTTCATCCACATCCATATCTAAGAAGCAGGGGATATGCCATTCTTGCAATAAACCAAGTCATCATATTGCAAAAATCAAAAATAGGATTTGCAATGAACGAAAAGAGCACTAGGATTGAGGTACAAATGTTAAAGAGGTTCAAAAGCTAAATCTTCTTCAAGTGAAGAATCTTTTGCATATGTTAGCATAGAAGAGGCATCATTTGATCAAGCAAAACATTGAATGTAGTATCAGAAAATCTTTGGATTTTATATTCTGGAGCTAGTAAATACATGACAGGTTGCAAGAAGGTATATTCATCTTTTACTAACTCTATAGGTAGAAAGGTGACCATAGCAGATGGTCATGATTTGGATGTATTTGGTGTTGGAGAAGTCACTGTAAAGTCAAGAGTAGGTGGTAAATTCACTATTTTCAATGTTTTGTATTGACTACAAATGCATATGTAGTAGAAAACCAAACTTATGATAAAGATGTAAAGATTCCACATTTCATAACGGCATATAATTATGCATTTTTCGAAAGGAAATCCAACTAAATTTTACATGCAATCACCATAACCTACACTGTCTCTCATTCCTACTTTCAAAAATGAAATCATATTTTTGTAGCTCTCATTCTCTAGATCAAAGAAAGCACCACATCTTATATCTATCATATCTTTTTCAAGAAATTTTTACAAATTTGTTAAAAAAAAAACTTTAAAAGCAAGTTAATTTTGTAGAAACTCACGAAAAGCACATTAATCGAGTGAGAAACTCTTGGAGATCTTAAAATCCTATAAAAAGGTCCTCTTGGTTGCTTCTAGTACAACGGGCTATAGAATCTGGCTGCCTCATATGTAGTTGGAATGTTGTATTTAATGAGGCGAATTGCCCAAAAATAATTGAGCCTCTAAAGATGACCATAAAAGGGTCAAATTTCAACACATATAGAGCCAGTCTTTAGGCTTGAATTCAACCCTCAGGATGCACCACATAAGACTTTTCAAAACTCTCTTTGTTCTCTACCTTTTGGTGTTGCATACATTACATGTTTGCTTGAACATGCTATGCAGGAGTTGTTTCTTGTTTACATGTGTTTATTTAGTGGTTGTATTTGTGGAGTAATTCGTGTATATGTTGTTATGGCTACTTCGGCTTGCTTATTTATATCATATGTGAGAGAATTCATTGCATAAATCAAGTTTGACCAGAAGATTTACATATTTCAGTGATTACATTGGAGCACTATATGTATGGCTAAACATGCCATGTTTCATTTTCATGTCTACACAAGACCCATTGATGTGTGCTACCTTCTCATCAAAGAGATACATAATGGTGACTTGATCTCATTGGTCCATGTCTGAACTACGCAGAACACTATCAATACTCTCACCAAGTGCTTTTTTGAGGCACAAAATTAGCATTGTAACTATGCAGTGAGAGTCACATGGCTTAAAGGAGGCTATTTGGTCCTTTGACTTGGAAGTCCTTGAAGGGGTTGTCAAGGGCTCTGCTTTTCTATGATCTAACCTTTCCCACTATAGCTTTCTCTCAAAGCTTTAAAAATTTATTTTTTGTTTGATTATGAGCCTATTTTTTTTAAAGAGCAAGTTTGGCCGAAGCCTACTCTCCCTTGGCTTGAATATATTGAAGAACAACTGTACAAGTGAAGGGCATAGTACCCATGGGACCCCTCGTATCCCACAAAGCAGGGGTTAGACTGCAGAAGCAACACTAGGAAAGAGCTGCCCAAAGGCATCAGGTTTGAACGGCTCGAAGGCATTACAACTAAATGGATAAATTTGCCAAATTGGCCATACGTGTCCTGCAGCCCAGAGGGGGGTTGAACTCACAACCTCCACTTCAAGAAGTAGGAGTTCAGCCAACTCACCTATGGCACACAGACTATTATGAGGCTATTGATTTGATTTTATATCCCTAAACTGATTTGTAGTCATGTAAGACTCTTATTACTGTCTGTCTTTGTTCAAGTGCCTAGTTAATTTACCAACCTCTTGGGCACCTGTGGATATCAATGCAAAGCTCCCTGTGAGCTCGAAAGATATATTGGTTTTAGTTGCTACCTTGCTGCAATTGATGACAGTTTTACAATGTGATGTCCACTGTTGTGCGAGTGATCAAGTTAAAACATGTTGATGATTTCCTTTTGCAAACCTTGAAGATTCGATTTACATTATGACAAGCTCATGGGACCTTCTAATTCTTGGTCTGAACTGTGAAAAGGTTTATATGCAAAAGCCATGTTCTTTATGATCACACTGCAGACTGATAGTATCTGAAATACTGGAAAACTGAAGTGCAAAATATATTGTTGATTCGGTGCTCGCACCGAATTGCTTTAAGGTACCATTCCAAACCAATCCAATTGGGGCCATTCTGTGCCATTAGTGCATTGTCACCTGGGAGATTATTCAATGAACCTTAAAGTCGTCTTTTAGGCCTTCTCGCCCATCATCCAAGCTCAATAGATTTTCATGAGCTGATTCTTAGAGAGAACTGACAAAGCGTGTGACTTGTGAACCTTTGAAGTTTGCCTATTGTTGAAACTTGAGTGTGCTTGAGGCTTGAGCCAACATTCCATCTCGGAGCATCCATCCTTGAGTGATGCTTGAGCCACCTTTACCTTGAGGAACAGCTCTAGACAAACATTGAGGGGGCCCATTAGTTTCAGCTTATACTTGGGTTAATGTACATGGCAATTGCTATATAAATTACGGATCATGTATTATGCTTGTATATACTATATATGTATTATGCTTGTCACTTGTTATCTTTTTGGCTTTTCATAATGAAAACTATACATCCACTCCATGTCATACATACTTGACTATTCTATTGTCTACATTTGCAATGCGAATGTTCATTTTTTTTGCAATATAATTTTATCACGTGTATGATGTAACTTGTTACTTGCGAAATATGAATAAATCTGAAATTTAAATGTAATTATGTTTATAGTTGTTGGCATGAAAAAAAAAATAAATTAAAAAATAAATAAATAAATAAATAAATTAAAAAAAAAAAAAAAAAAAAAATATATATATATATATATATATATAATATATATATATATATATATATATATATATTATATATATATATATATATATATATATATATATATATATATAATATATATATATATATATATATATATATTATATATATATATATAATTTTATAGTGAACGCACCTTACATGCACCGAATCTTATTCACCTTACGCAGCATACCACCTTGGCAAAATATTCAGTTCTGTTCACTGTTTGTTTTTATACACACCATGTTTTTGGCTTTTGGTTTGGGGGCACTGAGCTGTAAAGCTTTTTTCTTTTAATTTCATATAAACAAGTTCAATTTGGATTGGTAGTTCCTATTGCTGTATTACTATTGTCTACTTTCGGTCATTACTTGCAGTGAATTTGAAGATATTTTTGATATTACCCACTTCATTGAGTCACTAAGAGATGAAGTGAAAATAGTAAAACATTTGCCATCCAAGTTCAATGGGAGGGTCCTTGCAGGTGGCATAATGTCGATGCCTCCGATCAGCTGGTCAAATGAGTCTTATTATCTGAATGAGGTACAAATAATCAAGATTCTTTACATTTTCGACAGTGTATTGGTTGATTCTTAATGGGAGCATGTACAGATACTGTCACTGGTGCGGAAACATAAAGTTCTTCATTTCAGTAAGACTGATACTCGTTTATCAAACAATGGGCTTCCTCTGACGATGCAGAAGCTCCGTTGTAAAGTAAACTTTGAGGCTCTGAAGTTTACTCCACGAATTGAAGAGTTGGGTAAAAAACTAGTCAATTTTCTTCGATCCAAGGGGCCTTTTATGGTGCTTCATATGCGTTATGAGATGGATATGCTTGCTTTCTCTGGGTGCACGCATGGCTGTACACATGAAGAGTCTGAGGAGTTGACCAAGATGAGGTTCCTATTCTGTGTTACTGTATGTTATGTCAACGTAGCCTTCCTGTTTTGTAAGAGTTTTAAGCAATTGTTGGCCTACTTTATTTGATATGAGGATGTTATATATCAACAGGTATGCATACCCCTGGTGGAAAGAGAAAGTCATCGATTCAGAGCAGAAGAGATTAGATGGATTTTGTCCATTGACTCCAGAAGAGACAGCTCTTGTTTTGAATGCGTTCGGATTTGACAAGGAAATTCAGATCTACATAGCAGCTGGCGAAATATATGGGGGCGACAGGAGAATGGCCCCTTTATATGCTTCTTATCCTAATGTGGTAATTCTGTCCTAACACTTTCCTCTCAAGGCATTTAATAATTTATGGATGTAAAATATACCTTATGCTTGAATAACTTTAGTTTAATATTGTATTATCCCATATGCAATTTATATCTTCTGCTCAAATAGCCCGATTTTGGGGCAAAGGACATCATTATCCTGTACACGGCTGGTCTAACATGCATTCTGGTGTGGCCTTTCATTGTTTCTCTGTTTTCATGAACGTAATTGTCCTCAAAGTGGGTATTTATTTCTTTACAGGTTCGCAAGGAGACAATCTTGAGTGCAGCGGAGTTAAGGCCCTTTCAGAATCACTCCTCCCAGATGGCTGCACTTGATTACTTAATATCAGTTGAAAGCGATATATTTGTACCTACTTATGATGGCAATATGGCTAAAGTTGTAGAGGGACACCGTAGGTGTGTTTTAATTTTTATATAGGATTGTTTCCTTCTAGATATACTTGCAATGGCTTTGAATCGATTGTAATTGTGCAGATTTTTGGGTTACAAACAAACGATTCTCCTGGATCGGAGGAAGACTGTCCAGCTTATTGATGACTATCATAAAGGCAGTTTAAAATGGGATGATTTTTCCTTGGCTATTAAAGAGCATCACAGCCAACGACGGGGTACCCCAATGAAGAGGACTGTGATTCCTGATCGACCAAAAGAAGAGGACTACTTTTATGCGAATCCAGAGGAATGTCTGTCATAATTACGTTATCAGGTACTTCTGAGAGGTGGGGCAAAAGGACATAATGCGCAGGAAGTTGATACAGTTATATGGTTACAATGTTCGGAGGCCAAGTGTTGAAATTTATATGGTTACAGCAGGAAGTTGATACAGTTCAGGTGAAATACCCTATGAATGCTGGTGGTTACGTCCTCCTAACACTTTATGAAGTCAATTTTGAAATGGATGAATCTTACTGCATGAACCTCATCCTTCTTGTATGCCTTTTTTACAAAGAGGAAAAAGATCATTACCGGAAGAAAGATGAAAAAATGTCAAGCTAGAAACCTTGTATTTTGTGGTAGATCGCGCCTATGTACTTGTATCAAATTGTTTATGAAGCAGACGGCAGATTCTTTTCCTTCATGTGATATCGCTGAAGCTGAACATAAGGCTGTTCACGGACAGTGAGCCATTTCAAATTTATATTCCATTATCCAGCATGTAGCTTCCTACCAATCGGTCACTTGCAGTATGAAGTATTTCAAGTATCTCGTGAGCCGCCTAACTTGGAGTACCTGCATCTTTATGAGCCTGGATGATCACGTAAAGATTTTCAACATTTTTGAACAGAATTGTATATTGAGATTGGGCTTCACGTTTAATGGGATGCTCATGTGCCAATTTTGCATTTCCTTTGATATGCTTTAATGATTCGATACAAACTTCGAGTAACACTGTTGTTATACAACACCTCCCATAGACGGTCCATAGTCGTTCTACTCATAAGCTACCGGGTCAACCCCCCCATGATTTTTCAAGTAGTTTACTTGATGTGTGAGCAGTTTACGTCTGCTTAGTATATTGTGACTAGACTGCTGTAGTGGGCACTAAGATGAAAATGGCATTCTAGTTTCCTTAACAAATTCACGGAATTTCTTGAAGACAATTTCTCAAATGCATCCTGATTATTTGAATAAAATTTACCTGTATGAAGTTTCCATGACTCCGAGAGGCGGAATGTGTATTCTTCATAGTTGCAGGAAACGCCTAAACTTCATGGGGAAACATTGTTCCTACTTTTCCAGCAAGAACTTACGTTTCCAATCGTGTGAGGAACGGCAGACTTCCCATGATAACAATAAGATTGAATCTTTAGTCAAACTGGTTGGATTTTCAATAATTCAATACAAGACTCATACATCAAAATGGGTTCAACTAATTTATACCAGAGTCCATATTCAGTAATGGTTATTGTTCTCCCTTCTTGTAGCTCAAACATTGACATTGCTTGCGTATTTGATGCGGAGGAGATGAAGTTGAAGGTTGTGTGCATCATCGATTACACGTTCTTCAGGATGCGATTAAGATGAAGTCGTGTATTTGATGTAGAGAAAGCGAAGTTGGAGGTTGTGTGCATCATCAATCACAGGTTTCTCGAGATCCGAGTAAGATGTGCCGAATTTAATAGACATTCTTCTTCTGAAATATATGCACATTTGCGACATGATCTTATTTTCCATAACGAGGTGTTTTTTGAGTGAGGCACGAAACTGTGGAGAGGAATCTATTTTTCCTGACCGTATCTTTGATTTTAATGGATAGATCCTTGCATGCCTAGAAAATCCATCAATAAATATCATGAAGTAAAGATAATTTCCAAAAGATGGTGTTTGCATAGACTGTATACATCATTGTGAACAAGCTACATTTTTCATTCAACCCTGATTGTACCATCTTTGGGAAATGAAGAACGTCGCATCTTACCCAAAATTTATCCCTCAAATACATGTTTGGATGGTGCTTCTAGCTTAGGCAAAGAGAAACCATATTTGACTTTTACATATATAATAAATTGACAAAATTCATATATCCAAAATGTGCATGCTAAAGTTTTGTGTTTGAAATAGCTTGGAGATCCTCTACTACACATGCATAATCATCCACACATTTTTTATATTTTGTGAGATTATATAACCCATGACACAATGTACCAGATGCAATAATTTTATCGCCATCAAAAAGATCATGAGTGGAACATGTGTCATCAACAAAAATTTCCAATCTTGGCTAGTGTTGACACTAATAAAAAATTCTTCTTGATCCTTTTAAGGCATTTGACAATGTGAATGTATTGCTTTTAGTAGTAAGCATGATGAGTGTATCCCAAGCACCCTTTGCTATTTGCATGAGGGAATATGAAGGAAAATCGCACACTTGATAGATAGAGAAATCAAGTGCTTGTGCATCTTTATTATCCCATCAAAGTTGCTCTGTAGTGGTTGGGGGTGTTGGGGGTGTTGGGGGTGTTGGTGGTGTACTTGATGTTGTCGAAATTGAGTTGCAAAAGGACTTGGAATAGGAACTCCACCAAAATGTGAACCTACAACATCTTGAAGGCTACCTACATCACCTACATTTTGAACATTTGTAGCTATGGTAGGATGTATTTCAACAACTTGGACAACATTCCACAATCCCTTTGCAACAATTGGATGTGTATAAGTTGATTAAGAAATGTCCATCTTGTATTAGAAGACCTTCCATTGAACATGCAACACTATATCAAGTGTCACTAATACTAGATTGGAGAAGCCCCTTAGCCAACTTTTTTAAACATAGAATTTTCCTAAAGAAATGGCATTAGCTCGACAAAGAATTCTAGAACAGGAAGTGGAGGACTTCACATCAACTCGAGAAAGTTTGTGCGAATGTGGAAGAGATGGAAATTCGAGATTATGCATACATGAAAGAAACTATTTGAGAATATTGGAAACTGCACACAATGGTGTTGCAGGTGGACACTTTGGAGCTGATTGCATGATCAAATCCATTCTATTTTTAGGGCTTTAGTGACACATGCTAGAGATCTCACTATCCCATACGAAAAGATGAAATGGCACTAAGACCTATGATGGGAGGACGTGCATTCTCCAAATGGGGTATAGATTTTGTAGGACGCATTAATCCCCTTGTAAAAAATTCTCATGTTAGGTATATCATAGTTGCGACAGATTATCTCATCAAATTGGTAGGAGTGGAAGCCACAGTAAGAATGATGCGCAAACCACAACTAGGTTCTTATTCAAGAATGTCTTCACAAGGTATGAACTTCCAATAGAAGCCATTAGTGATAGGGGAATGCATTTTTTGAATGAGGTGATTGACTTATCTATTAAAGGTTTCATGGTAATTTATAAGAAATCAGCACCTTATCACCCACAGGCTACTGGACAAGTGGAAAGTACAAAAAATATCCTTTGTAATGTGTTGATAAAGCTCCTAGATAGCAAAGGCTCATGTCCATAGTTGTTCTGTTCATAAGCTATTGGTTCAGCCCCCCCATAATTTTTCAAGTAGTTTACTTGATGTGTGAGCACTTTATGTCTGCTTAGTATATTGTGACTAGACCGCGCTACTGGGCACTAAGAAAAAATGGCATTCTAGTTTCCTTAAGAATTCATGGAATTTTTTGGAGACAATTTCTCAAATGCATCCTAATTATTTGAAAAAAGATTTATCTGTATGAATTCTTCAAAGAATCGGAAAGGTGCAATGTGTATTCTTCATAGTTGCAAGAAACAATAAGATTGAATCTTTAGTCAAACTAGTTGGATTTTCAATCATCCAATACAGGACTCATACATCAAAACATGTTCAACTAATTTATACAGGAGTCCATATTCAGTAATGGTTATTGTTCTCCCTTCTTGTTGCTCAAACGTTGACATTGCTTGCATATTTGGTTATTCACAAAATAGGGGTTAGAGAAGATTTCAATTGGCTACAACTGGTATGTATGGAGAGTGCACGCTTCACAAACAATCTCAGATTGCTACAAAATTTGGTGTGAAGGTAGAAGGTGTCAAAATATTTTCGCAACTTACTTGTTTAGGATCACTTGTTTTGCTCAAATTTCAGTTTTAGATCATCTCGACCTACGTTTCAAGCTTGTGAGGTAGGATCCATAAAAAAAGTCAATTTTTAAATATATAACTTGCATTCTGTTTGATAACACTCAAATATTCTAGATCTAGAATTTCAAGTGATTTTGTGTACTCTTGAGAGACAAAAAAATTATTTTTTTGAGATCAAACTATCACATCATAGTGTGATAGTGTTCAAGCAGAGGTACTGCTTTTGGTGTTTTTTCAATGTTGTGAATTGCTGCAAAAATGGAAAATGTTGATGGAATGAGTCAACTTATGAGTGATATGTTGAACAAGAACAACTTTCATGCTTGGAGATTTAAAATGACAAATTTCTTGATGGGAAAGGATACTAGAATTACATCAAAGGAGATAATGAAAATTTACTAGAGAGGAATCACGATGCAGAATAGTTAAGAACATATGAAAAATGAAAGCAAGGAGCACAAAAAGTAATGTATTGGCTATCTACTAGCAGACATGATAGCATGATTGGGGACATACAAGATGCCAAAACTCCAAAGGAGGCTTGGAATAATTTGGTCACATTGTATGAGACCAATATAAAGGCATGTAAATTGTAACTCAAAAGCAAATTGCATACATTGGAGAAAAAGAGCATGTGGTTAAGTGACTACAGCAAGCAGTTCAGAACTTCTATTAGGCCAAAAAAATATTTGGAATTTTGTTGATCTTGTGTCCATGCTGATAAATAAAGAAAGGAATCTTGGTGAGGACTCAAACTCCTAAGGAAAACTTGGCTCTGAGTAGGTATTCTATTTTGGCAGAGGAAGATGAAGAGGTAGAGGCTTTGGAAGTGGAAGAGAAAATCGTAACCAAGACCAAGGTCAACAACAGAATCATGCAAGAGGTAGATGACAATTTTGAGGTAGGGGAGCCAAAGAGGCCATAGAAATTTCCAAAGAAATGATTCACATAATGAAAATAAAGGAAGCTAGAATTGTGGTAAACGTGGTCATTTTGAATGTGATTGTAGGTTGAAGAATCAAAATAGTAGAAGTCAACCAAAGAACTATTCATCAACAAGTGTAGATGATTAAAGAAGTTGTTCATGGTCCAAGATCACATGATGAATACAATGTATGCTGATGTTTCAAAATTGAATGTTAATGTCTGGTATATTGATTCAAGTGCTTCAAATCACATGGCCAGTCATACAAAATGGTTTGGTAGTTTGCAAAAATTGATATTTCCTAGATTTGTTGAAATAGGTTATGATACATCACATCCTATTGAGCATACACGAAACATAACACTATCCATGGAGGATGGTATGGTAAACATCCTGTCGATGTACTGAATATTTCAAATATAACAAAGAATCTGGTTTCTGATACACAAATGGTTGAGGAGAGATTACAAGTCAGGTTTAATGTTGATGGTTTATATGTAGAAGAGTACAAAGAGAATGGAAGGTTGATTGCCAAAGGAAACAAAGAGGGTAGGATATTCACCTTAAATATGAAAATTCTTGAAATTAATGTGGCCATGTTCACAAAAGGTGCAAGTGTTATTGCTGACAAAGAGATTTGGCACAAGCAAATTGGACATGCAAATTTGTAGAGGGTGAAGTTGATGCAATCAAAGGAGATCGTCAATGGACAAAGAAATTTCAAGGTTGTAGAGATGCAAAAGTTATGCGAAGCATGCCAATTTGTTAGACAATCAAGGGCATCATTTCTACATGACCAGCATGCTAATGATGTTAGATCACCAAGCTTTCATTATGCTTGAGGTGATTTTGTCCTATCATATGAATGTTGAAAAGAATTCACTTCTTGAGGAGCACTTATGTGCATTCATTTATTGTATTGAGAGTCCGATCATATGGTCACCTTCTTATGAAACTTCCAAAGCATTTATCTTTGTAAAAGAGAAGATTAAAAGGCCAAAAATCCATGAGTTAGAAGTGTTTGAGATTGATTCTTAGTCAATCAATCAAGTAGTAGATGTGATTAAAACTTTCTCTTTTCCTAGATTATAGGAAAATATTCCAACCACACTATACTACCAAGCCTGCCTACTTTCAAATTTGAATTCATGACAAAAAGGCATGGATAGATATTTGAGGGTATATTTAATGACTCTAAATCATTTTTCCATTGTAGTCTTGACAAATTGAAGCAATATACATATACTTTGGTCATCTCTGGATTGCTCCTTCATTCATGTGCACCTTCTTCCTCTAACTCAGTCATCTTGCAGAGGTTGCTGTTCTCTCTACAGAGCTTGAACTCAAGTGTTTAAGAATTCATTCAAAAGATGTCCAAAAGATCTCTAATTTATGTACACAAATTTTCCAAGAATTTGGTTCAATATTTTGGGAGCAATCTTCACTTTACTGTCTCGGGGCCATCTTTTGCATAGCTTTAAAACATCAAGTTGACATCCAATCAGTGCTAATCTTATTGATCCTTCATTAGTTGATGTAAATTAGGGCTTAATGCATTATAGAAAGCCAACCCTATGCATGACACTCTCTTAAGAGGAAATTTTCCATATGTAACTGTGATTGTCGCTCTGAGTGTTTGAAGTCATAGATTCCAACCAAGAATAGACAGTTTTGTGAGCTAGTCAAGGTGCAAGTTATTTGTTTTGCATCAACTTGTTCTTGTTGATGTTCCAAAGTATTGGCTTTTATCACATTAGCCACAAGCTTAAAAATTCTACTTAACATATTTAAAGAGCTAGGTTAGGTCCTTTGCTGGTTTGCTAGACCATCTTCATTGCTTGAAAACCATACTTCCAAGATTTTCCAAACATCTCCAACTTCTTTTAGTGGTATCAAAGCAACTTCAAGATGGGAGATGGATTTCCATTAAGAATTGAGAAGCTTGATAGACACAATTCTGCTGCTTGGAAAATTAGAACGGAGGCTTCTTTGCAAGGAAGAAATCTATCCGAGATTGTATCAGGTGATGAAGCAATAGCTAATCCAAGATCCAAAGGAGGAACTACTCAAGGCGAAACATATAAGCTTACAATTTGGTGTGCAAGGGATGCTCAAGCAAGGTCATACATACTAAAATCTATATCTGATTTTCTATTACCACATATTACAAGATGCAAGACATCTCCAAAGACTTGGGATGCCCTAGAGATTTTTCTTTCTACTAGTTCCAAATCAAGGAAGAATCACCTTTGGAATGATTTAAACTCGATGAAGAAAACTCCAAAAAAAACCATTAGAGAGTTTGTTACAAAGGTCAGGGAGGTTGTAGACCAATTGGCATCCATTGGGGAACTGATTCAAGAAGAGGCCATCATGAGGCAAATTTTGAATGTGATTAGAGGTGACAAGCAATGACAGTCTCTCACCATAGCCTATGACCTCATGATGGATGTGCAAACTCTAGACTTCAACATATTTCTCGGACAAATCCTCAATCAAGAGGCCAACAATAACATAAAGGAAGGTAACTCCTATCATGGTAATTTCTCTATCCTTACGGTTGGATACACTCAGAGAACTGGATGAGCACCGATGGCAAAGTTTTCTGACTATTCAGGAAGTACAGATAAGACAAGCTCAAACACATGATCGATACCTAAAGACTCTAGTTTTTACGGTGGGACAACTTATACTTCCTTTTTCCGGCCATTCTTGCAGCACAACCACCACCCAGAGGCCCGGTCCTGCACCATGAAGAGTCAGCCCAATTATTGGAAGATGATGAAGAAGACAAAGAGGAACTCAATCAACTCTTCCGCCGGAAAAGAATTAGAATCAGTTCATCTGAAAGTGAAGCACAGGGTTCAAACGACGAAAATAAAGAAGATGACAAAGAAGAAGAAAAACAGGACGAAGAAACCTTCCATGACACCGCAACATCTATGCAGCACGAATCATCAGCACAGTCTTCGTCAGAAGGGCAACAAGAACAGGAGGATCACACCGACTCTGACACAAGCTCGTCACAAGAAGCATTCCAGCAGCAATCTGAGCAGGAACAACAAGAGGGGCGAGAACATGTCATTAAAGAAGTTTTCGAAGAGCTACTTAAAGCAGTCGAGTCCACAGCTGCCAACACCGCTGACAAACAACAAACCACAGAACAGGTAACAGAACCTAACCCTGTCCTTCCCACTTCTCCACCGGAACCTCCACTCAACCCCATCCTTCCTATTCCACCCATTGTCCCCGACGAACCCGCGGCCTCTTCATCTTCATCACCTAATTACTCCCCACCAAATTCCCAACAGCTTCTCACAGCATCCTCTTCCCAACCTCGTCCTCATCGTCCACTCCCCTCCATTCCCGTATTCTCTGAGTTAGCTTTAATGGGTCAACTGCTGATCAATTTATCACAACAACTACCTGCGCAAATGAAGCAAGTAACAGAGAATATTCGCAATGAATTTCAACATAAAGTAGATGTACTGGAGGCCGACATTAGTCCTCTACAAGAAGAATTGTTAGTAGCCAAAGCCGAAAATCAAGCATTACAAGAACAGTTGAAGGAGTTACAAGCCTGAATGGCCGAACAGGTAGAAGTTACAACACAAAGAGATGCAACACTGGCAGAGATCAGACAGAGAGACGAATTATTAAATGATGCAAATGCCGAAATCATTCAATTGAAGCAAGAAATACAGGATAAAGAAGATGCAAGAATCACCTTAGGGAATCTATTGGAAGAAACAAGACATACGTTAGATGAAGTGGTACAACGAGGCCAAGAACAGCACGATTTGGCTATGAAAACAATTGAAGAACTTCAAAAGTGTAAAATAGATTTATCAGAAGTTAATAGCATTCTAAAACAAAAATTGACCGTAGAAGCTCAACTGCAAAAAGTCATATCAGATCTTCGCAGAGAACGGGACGCTTACTCAAGAACAATTCAATTCCAAAATAAGCAGATCGACAAAAAAGACAACCAGCTCGATAATCAGAAAGAAAGAATAATCAAGATGGAGAAACAAGTGGCAGAAATGAAAGTATCCAGAGATGCGGCCTTATCGAACGACTTCTACTTACAAGAGGCTTTTCTGCAAATGCAAGCAGAAATTTTGCTGACCGAAGCTATTGCATTAAGTTCTGTAAGAGTAGATGCACAATTAGTAGAACCGGATACTCTCAAACAGATGTTAGAAGCTTTAAAGAAGAAAATTGCCTGAACCTTTAGATTAGCTAGAAACATGTATTTAGACGGCATTATAGAAGAACAGTAATTTTGTAAAACCTGCGGGTTCGAGTCCACCGTGCGTGCCAGTGTTATCGGCCTTATATAAAGAAATGAAAAAGAAACGCGCGGGGACGTTCTGAGAGATCACCAGACTGTCTGTCTGGGTGATTGACTGAGCGTTGGTGTAGTGATGTTGAAGCCATTCTGAGTATACTGTAGTGTATGGTTCTGATTCTGTTCTGTTGTTTATCGATACCTGTTTGTTGTGAGTTTCCTCGACATCCAGTAGATCGCCGAACTATTTTCTGAGTGAGTCGTTTGCGAGTCTCTATTACGATTGTTGTGTTAATTACGCGTATCGTGGTGTTACTCTTTCTTGGAATGTTCTGCCAGTTGTTTGGGCAAAGCCTGTGTAGTTGTGGTAGTGTTTCTAAAAACATTGTACATGATTGTGTTGCCTTCAGTATTGAGATCTGTACTTGTATGGTGAGATTAGACTACGGTAAGGTCATCTCAAGTGTGTATTAACCTTTCAACACTGTGTCTGAAACTGTTGAGTCCTTCTGTGTCTTCAGTTTGTTTGATTGTGAGCGCTATTCGATGAAGGTTGAACTACTGTTATTGTTCCTAACGTTACAGTAGTGTGTATTCGGAAAAAGGTTCTGAGGTAACTCGGTATCACATAGTCTGGTACAGTGTGTTCGGTAGACTTTGGAAGAGTTAGAATGACAAACCGTAAAGATTGAGAAGGGTATACCAATTCGTGATAGAAGTCTTGAATGTTGGTATATTGTGGTGTGAAGTCATTTTGGGAAACAAGCATAGGGCCTCTGTCTTTACAGACCCCTTCCACTCCCAAGAACCCAATTAGGTGTTTAAACGCATTTCTGATAGTTAGTCTCGCGTTTAACGTTTAACAGTCCCAAGTTGTGAAATGGTTCTCACCAAACTGGCTGAACCATTTATCTATTAATCCTTCTAATGTGCCAGGGAAGAGTATCAAAAAGGCATCCTCCCTACCCATTAAGCCTCTAGTTTTGCATAGTGTCAAAACCCTTCTAATATGCTCGTCAGGATCTTCCTGAGCTAGGCCTTTGAAAGAAGGAAATTTTATATTTAATCTTGATAGTAAGGTTTCCAAGCCTACCTGACCAGCCATGCTCCTTACTGATGAAATTGATGAAAGTGGACTAGATGATCTTCTAACAACCTTCCTTCTTGTTTGCTTGTAGATGACCCTCAATGTTTGGGACCGGGTTGCGGTCATGGGCTGTTCATAGTCCTCTTAGTATGAGATAATTGATAAGAATATGTACCTCTTAGTCCACTAAAGTAGTACTGTCAACATTGGAATATTGCTCTCCAATTGCAATATATCTTCTCCTTTGCTCAAATCTCCTTAGAAGTCTCCAATATATCTTCTCCTATGCTCAAATCTCCTTGGATGTCTGCAATATATCTTCTCCTATGCTCAAATCTCCTTAGATGTCCCATCGAGCGTGCCAAATTTTGTTGGGGGATTCTTGGACAAGAAGGGATTTGAGTGTTTGTAGTAGAAATGGGTAAGACAGGAAGAGAAAATACACACTGGAAGCCTCTGTCGATTGATTACAATAAGACAAATACAATACTGAAGCACAATACAAGCCAATGCTTCTATGCAAAATCCCACAGAGGGCTCAATTACAAAATACCAAATACCCAAGGGACGTGTTGCTGTCGGCCTCCTCTGCACCAAACCTCCACCTTCTCCAAGCCTGCACTTGTGCACACCTTGCACCAAGCTTCCACTAAGGGGGAGGGATGGGTACCTTCTGTCGGCACGCGCACACTTCAATAAGACCTTGGGATCTTTGGGAGACTAGCTTAGCACTTCTATGCACACTTCCTTGGTCACTCTTCATGCACACCTTGCACTTCACTTCTCTGCGTCACACACTGTGTGTCCCTTGCACTTCTCTCTCTTGCTTCACTTAGACTATCTTCCCTTGCTTACACTAGAATGGTCCAAGAATAGTCCTTGCTTTGAGTTGAGTGTCAATTTACGTACGCTCCTAACTGCAAGTGTATCTTGGTGCTCACTTTGATGTCCCAAGATTGTCTTCACAAGTGGAAGCCAACGAATCCCTATTTTGTCCTGTAGTGACTTTAGAGTAAAACCAAAAATTTTAATTGGGGGCCATACTTTTACTTCTGCATACGCTGCAGCTTCACATACCTTCACATTTTCCTTTTAACTCTTCAAATGTGCACATAAGGGAGGGTTCACCTGAACCTTCCAAAACACTTTAAAAACACTTTTAACCTTAGGGAAATTAGAGAAATACCTCTGCAACCTGCAACCCACTTTCTCCAATTTACCCTTTGTGGACAATTCATTGTGCACTGCCTATGCACTTTGACACCTGCACTTTAGCGCTTTGATTTTGCACCTATTGACTTTGACCTTGACCTTGTTGCATTTGACCGATTTGACTTTGACCTTTTGACTTTGACTATAGTTGACTTTGACCAATATGAATTTTATGGGCTCAACAATGTGGATGCTTCCAAATTTTTTATAGGATGCATCTTAGCACAGCTAGCACATGAAGGAAAACTTGATCACCCTATAGCCTACGCTAGCAAGCAACGCAACCAAGCTGAACGCAATTACACTACTGCCGAACGAGAAGGATTAGGAATGGTATATGTGGTAAAGAAATTTCGGCATTACTTATTGGCAAACAAATTCAAATTCTTTATTGAACATCAAGCCCTACTATACCTAGTCAATAAATCCTATAACTCAGGAAGGCTATTGAGATGGTTCCTCCTATTAATGGAATTTGATTTTGAAGTAGTGGTCAAGAAAAAAAAAACACATTTCAGAGTAGATCATCTCTCTCGAATGACACATGGAGAACCCCCAATGGGAGTAGTAGATGACTTGCCTGACACCTATCTGTTTAATTTAGAAATTTGTCCACAGTGGGCTGAGAAATTGATATCTATACTCACCCATGGACCTAGTCATCAGATTAATTCAGGTAAAGCCCAACAATTATGGAAGACCATGAATCTTCACATTGTAGCGGGAAGTCTATACCACCAAGATTCTAACGGACTTCTACTGAGGTGTGTAGACGAGGAAGAACAAGAAAATTGGTTGAGACACGCACACATAAACCCATGGAAGAAACATAGAAGTATTAGTGGTGCAATACAAGAATTAAAAAGATTAGGAGTGTATTGGCAAGGGATGCAAAAGGACATTCACATGCATGTAACGAGTTGTCTCAAGTGCCAAGAAGGTGTATTGGCAAGGGATGCAAAAGGACATTCACATGCATGTAACGAGTTGTCTCAAGTGCCAAGAAGAAAGACCTGAGGAGAACTCGATGCTATGCTATTCCACAATAGCACCTAAATGGAGTTGGCCTTTAGTGAAATTCTTGAGGACACGTGAATATCCGAAAGGAGCAAGACTAGCAATAAAACAAGCTCTCAAGGAACAGAGTAAAGATTATACCCTCATAGGGAGATACCTATTTAGACACAGCCAAGACAACCAATTACGATTGTGCGTACATGAATATGAATATATCTATGTGTTGTAGATGGCCCATACTGGAGCAGTAGGAGGTCATTTTTTGGCTGATAAAAATGCAAAAATAATCCTCTTTGTCAGATTATGGTGGCCAACTTTATATCAGGATGTGATGACGTATGTTCAGAGGTGGGATGTATGTCAAAGAACAAAATATCCTATACGAAGAGATGAAATGCCATTGCGACCAATGATCGATGCAAGAGCTTTTACTAAATGGGGTATAGATTTCATTAGACCAATTAGCCTCCCAGCTCAAGGGCCTCGTGCTGAATATATAATCATAGCCACGGATTATTTAACCAAATGGGTAGAAGCAAGGGCCACAAGAAAGAATGATGCAAGAACTATGGCCAAGTTTCTCTTCAAAAACATATTCACCAAGTTTGGGCTACCCATTGAAATTGTAAGTGATCGAGGCACACACTTCATTAACAAAGTAATAAAAACGTTGATGAATGAATTCCTAGTAATTCATAAGAAATTGGCCCCTTATCATCCACACGCTAATGGATAGGCAGAAAGTTCCAATAAAGTACTTTGTACCATTTTAACCAAGATACTAAATAATAAACGATCATATTGCGATAAACAATTACATCATGACATTTGGGCTTTCCGAGTTGCATATAAGACTGCTATATGCACAACACCTTTCAATCTTGTGTATGGACAAAATGCAATCTTATCGATTGATTTCCTAATCCCTACTCTTCGAGTAGGTGAATGATATGAGTGGGCTAGACATGAATTGTCCCAACAATTGGATCAGATTGAAAGATTGCATGAAACTAGACTACAAGTTGTAGCAAGTATTTATGCGGCTAAGAGGTGACAAAAAGCCTATATGCCCATATTAAAGATAAGGGACTCAAAGAAGGTGACTTAGTTGGTGTACACCTTGAAACAACACACTAAGAAGTTGCAAAAACGAGGACATGGACCATTGGTAATTAACCATATTTCTACGAGTGGAGCCGTAAGCCTAACCACTCTAGATGGAGAAGTACTACCAAATTACATAAGTGGTTGTCATGTGAAGAAATATTTAGAACCCTTAGCGGACGAGATGATGAGTAGAGTAATTAAACCAAGGAGCCGAAAGGAAGAGGATGAAAGAATAAGAGAAGCAGCGAGGCTTGAGGCATTGTAATGCAAGGAGAGGAGCCGATTCCCATAGCCAACTATAGGGCAACAAAACCTATGACCATAAGATGACAAGCCAGACAACCTTACCTAAATCTGGGAATCCGAATGGAGGAATACCACTTGGTAGATGCATTGATTGAGATTGGGGCAGCATTAACTTGCATACGCTTATCTTTAGCTAAATAATTAAGTGTGTCACTTAATCCGACTAAGGCCCACATGGTGGGCATAGGATGAAACACCATTGAATGTGTAGGGGAGGTCAGCCTATCTCTGCACTTGCGTAACAATACAATGTATCAAAAGTTTTTAGTTTGTAAACATGATGACCTAGTGGAAGAGCAAGTGTTAGGTCAAGACTAGATATACGAATTCAAAGTAACAATCAAGTTAGCCTTAGGCCACATATCCGCGAAGATTGGACACAAAGAAGTCTTTAGTCTACTAGATGAGAAGTCTATAGAAGGCACAAGAGTATAAGAAATAAGCAAATTATGATTTTGGAATGTACCTAATACTCAATAGTGGTAGCTCCTATTTTTCACAAATGCGTAGAGATATACCCTGAGACAGAAAAACTAAGATTTCTCCCAATCTATCAAACCAAATGCTTTGAAAATTTATACACATAAACTAAACAGAATATTTGAGATTTCTCCTAATCTATTGAACCAAATCGTGTGAAAATCTATACACCTAAACTAGACACTAATATTCATCCAATTTGGAGCTCTGTATAGAGAGCAGCAGCCTCTCCAAGCTTACTGTTGTTGAAGAAGATGATGCAAAAAAATGAAGGAATAAGACAATGATGGACAGAAGTGTGAAGTATTTCGATGGCGATGCACCACACTGCACTCTCCTTCTCGAGAGCTCCACGACGATATGCTCGGAGTAGAAAAACGAGCTCCTGACGCCACATACAGTACTCCGCACAGAGGTTGTAGAATACGCAGAAAACGCAGTACACAGGGAGCACGAAGACAGACTTCTTAGGTCTTACAAATGCGGTCGAACTTACAGTCAGTGACTGACCAGGCCACTATATGTTTTATTAAAGAACATATACAAAGAAGTGTCCGGTGGCCATTTGGCCTTTCACATGGACACTAACGGTAACAATCTCCCACTAAAGGCCAATATGGCCAGAGTAACTATGGGAGAAAAAAGAAAGAATGATAAAGAATACCTGAGTGTAAGTATACAAACTATACCTCCCACCTGATGGGCATGTTACACAGTATACAAGTGACTGCGTAAGATCAAGAATCAAGTAACCCCCATCAAGTGACAACAGTGTCGAAAGCTATCCTGTGGTAGAGCTTTAGTCAAAGCATCTGCAGCATTATCTCGAGTGTGAACCTTCTCAAGAATAATGCTCTCAGTGGCTAAGCAATCTCTAATGAAGTGATACCTCACCTCAATGTGCTTGGTCTTTGCATGATAGACCGGATTCTTAGCCAAAGCAATGGCACTCTGACTATCACTGAGCAACTGAGGTACATGCTGAGGCAAACCCATATCGCAAGCAAGACGAGAAAGCCACAATGCTTCCTTACATGCCTCACTTGCTGCAACATACTCTGCTTCTGTGGTGGAAACAGCTGTACATTCTTGAAGACGAGATCTCCAAGAGATAGCACCTCCAGCAAAATGAAAAATGTACCCTGATGTAGACTTACGATTGTCTACACAACCAGCATAGTCAGAATCTGTGTAACCAATAATGGATGCTTTCCCTCTACCTAAGCATAGACACTTGTCCTTAGTGCCACTCAGATATCTCAAAATCATTTTGACCGCTTCCCAATGTTTCTTGCCAGGATTAGATATATATCTACTCACAACTCCCACTGCAAATGCAATGTCTGGTCTCGTAGCTACCATAGCATACATGAGACTACCAACAGCAGACTGATAGGGAATTTTGGTCATGAATTCCTTTTCCTCATCTGATTTGGGGCAGTCATCCTTGCTCAATTTCACATATGTGGGTAAAGGTGTACTCAATGCCTTTCCACCCTGCATATTGAATCGATGAAGTACTTTGGATATGTACTCACTTTGAGACAAGTATATGCATCTTTTACTCCTATCACGAGTAATGCGCATGCCAAGAATATGTTTGGCATCCCATAAATCCTTCATATCAAATGTCTGACTCAACTTCTTTTTGAGAATTGACAAATCATAAGAGGACTTCCCAGCAATCAACATATCATCGACGTAAAGTATCAAGCATATCAAGCTGCCATCAGAACATCTCTTTGTGTAGAGACAATGATCCTCATTGCTCCGAGAATAGCCTTGGGACTTCATAAAAGCATCAAACTTTTGGTACCATTGTCTAGGAGACTTTTTAAGTCCATACAAGCTCTTCTTGAGCTTACAAACTAGACTTTCCTTGCCAAGAACTACATAACCCTCTGGTTGTTCCATATAGATCTCATCTGTAAGATCTCCATGCAAGAAAGCTGTTTTCACATCCATTTGGACTAGCTCTAAGTCCTCCATTGCAATGAATCCAAGCAACATGCGCAAAGTAGTCATCTTGACCACTGGAGAGAAGATTTCCTCAAAATCAACACCATGTTGTTGCTTAAAACCCTTTGCAACAAGTCGTGCTTTATATTTTGGAGAAGCACTATCTGATGTGAATTTCAGCTTATATACCCATTTACATGGTAAAGCTTTCCTGCCCTTTGGCAAAGGTACTAAGTCCCAAGTACCATTCTTGTGAATAGAATCCAACTCACTCTTCATGGCACGCTCCCACTTGACATGATCCTCTGTCTGCATAGCCTCTTTGTAGCAAGAGGGCTCACCGGCATTTGTTAGCATAACAAAATCTAAACCTGGAACATACCTATCAGGTGGATATGAGACACGTGCAGAACGTCTCAATGGTTGCTGAACAGGAACATGTGCAGACTGATCTGAATGGACATTCTCTTGAACATCCCTATGTGCAGCATTTTTATGCATGCTAACCGGAGGACTAGTATCCTCAAACACCACTCTTCTCACTTCAACCTCCTTAATCGGTTGTTTATGCATCTTAGACTCATTAAAAATGACATCACTACTTCTGATCACTGATCGTGTTTCAGGATCCCATAAGCGATATCCAAATTGTCCTTCTCGACCATATCCAAGAAAAATGCATTTCTTTGACTTATGGTCCAACTTCTGTCTAAGATTCTTGGGTATATGAACATATGCTTCACACCCAAAAACTCGAAGATGATCATAATATGGTGGTTTCCATGTCCATAACTCTTGTGCCACTTTCAGACCTTTGGCAGTACTAGGTGAAAGGTTAATCACATGAACTGCAGTCAATACTGCTTCTGCCCAAAAACCTTGTGAGAGGTTTGCATGATGCAACATAGAGACTACTCTATCTTGAATAGTTCTATTCATCCTCTCAGCTACACCATTCTGTACTGGGGTATAAGGAGCTGTAAACTCTCTACGAATCCCTCTACACTGACAGAAAAGGCTGAATTCATGTGAGGTATACTCACCCCCATTATCTGAACGTAAAGCCTTAAGCTTAGTTCCTTTTTCAGTCTCAACTGAAGCAAGCCATTTTCTGAAAGTAGGGAATACATCATCCTTCGATTTGATAGGATATACCCAGACTTTTCTAGTAGCATAATCTATGAAAGTGACAAAGTAAAGAGAACCACCTAAGGACCTAGTGGGCATAGGACCACACACATCTGTATGAACAAGATCTAAAGGCTGAATTGAAGAGTCAATGTGCGTTTTATGCACATTTCTGGTTTGCTTTCCATATTGACAATGCTCACAAAATGAAAAATCAGAGAAAGATAACACAGGTAAGTAGCCAGAACGAGAAAGATTTTCCATTCCACTACGAGATATATGGCCCAAACGACCATGCCAAATACAAGCCATAGGCTGTTCAGTAACAGCTAACAAGTGTTCTTTCTGTGATACAAATAAAGGGTAAAGTGAGCCAACTTTCCTTCCTTTTGCAATAACCATATTGCGCTTTGATATACGAAAGGACTGAGCATAGAAGACCACCTTGTAACCAAGGTCATCAAGTTGACCAACTGACATCAAACTACGTGATAACTGAGGTACATGGCGTACATTATGCATAGTAAATTTTGAACCGTCAATGAACTGCACAACCACATCTCCAATCCCCACAACATCACACTGGTAAGAGTCACCAAGTCTCACGGTACCAAGAGACTTTGCTGCATAATTAGAGAACCATTCTCTATGTGGTGTCACATGGAAA
Source organism: Ceratopteris richardii (assembly GCA_020310875.1). Classification (NCBI taxonomy): domain Eukaryota; kingdom Viridiplantae; phylum Streptophyta; class Polypodiopsida; order Polypodiales; family Pteridaceae; genus Ceratopteris; species Ceratopteris richardii. The sequence goes on along the minus strand of CM035423.1, from coordinate 126,109,833 downwards.
GAAGCACCAGAATCTAGCAGCCAGGTGTGGGAAAGAGAATCAGCCATAAGTGCCTCAGATGGCACAGTACTATCAAGTGTCAACACATCAGCATCATCAGAAATAGCATTAATTTCTTCAATCTTCACAGTCGAAGTAGATGGTGCAGGTAACTGTTTAACATGCCCATCAACATTCTGTCCTTTACCTTTAGCATTCTTTAATGCATAACAGTCTTTCTTCATGTGTCCTTTCTTATGACAATAATGGCATTCAATATCCCTCTTCCTTGATTTACTTCTGCTTTTATTCCGTTGACCATTCTTTTCCTTGTTCTTGCTCCTGCCACGTTGTTGATTCTTTCCTTGGTAAGAATCACGAACATTATATGTATCTCCACTCTGAGTGCCAACCATAGATTTTCTACGAATCTCCTCACTCAAGAGTGCTCCACATATGTCATCATAGACGAGTTTACCACCTGGTGCACTATTGCTAATAGCTGTGCAAAATGTATCCCATGATGATGGCAGGGTGCATAACAACAATACTGCTTTCATTTCATTGTCCATATCCATTTTCTGAGCCTGTAACTGGGAGAATATGGCATCAAACTCATTTAGATGAGCAGCAACACTATCTGTGTCCTTCATACGAAGGTCGTATAATTTTCTCATCAGATATACTTTATTTGATGCCGTCTCTTTTTCATATGTATTGCATAACTTCTTCCAAAGCTCCTCTGCACTTTCACAGTCTAATACTGTAAAGTAAACATTATCTTCTAGGTGCAAGCGAATGGTAGACCTGGCCATCTCATCTAACTCATCCCAATCATCTTCATCCATGTCAGCAGGCTTCTTTGAAATCCCATTTACTGGCTTCCATTGCCTTCTTTGAATCAGCACATCTTTAATCTGATTCTTCCATAGAGCAAAGTTTGTGCCATCAAATTTTCGGATCTCAAAATGGTCTTTGCCCTGCAAGTTATAGCTCCTCCTCGGAACGCTAGCACTAGACCCTGATCCACCGGATGTGCCTGAGACCTCTGATGCCATGATCATAGAGAACTGAATAGAATGATAATGGAGCTAGAAGAGTCCAAACACCAACAAATAAGTGTATCAAGGAGTAAATCGACCACTATATAGTTGACTAAACCAGAAATCTGGAAAAATTTTGCCAGAGTATCCTCTGCAATATTAGCATATGACCAGTGTCAAAGTATCATAAAACTGCAAGTACTGACATGTCTACTTGCATAGTGAATCACTGACTCCACTGCATATAATCAGTTACCCAATAGAAGCCAACTAGGCTTATCGAGCACCTATGAACAACTATCATACATCTCCTATGGCGAGGCTGGGTAAGTCTTCCACCTGCATCACCGAAGAGACCCCGACATCTAGGTGTCTCCCAGTTAAGAAAACCTCACCACGACCCTCTTTATCAAACGTAAAAGGCTTTATGCAAAGAACGTAACCGCCATATCAATGCCCACATGGACGTACATAAGCGGTATCCACAGAAGCGTACATGGTGTGTATGTGCTCAATATATGCAGTAAAATGACACTGAAAGGCTAAATACACAGCCCAAAAGCTAGCCAATAACACCTGCAAGTGTCTGTCACCTCTGATGTTTTAGGCTTTAAAAACCTGCATAAATTTGCAGCGGCTGCTCCCACCAAAACTGAAAACCCCTCGAGAAACCTGTAGTTTTACAAGTGTGGCTGAAAATACAGCCCCAAAGGTTGATATTTATTGTCTGAAAAGTACAAGGAACACTCTTCTTGATGTTCTTGGACCTGTGTGAAGAGAACTACGTGCGAAAGTACTCCGAAATGGCTCCAAAAACACCCCAAAATTGCTTCAGAAATAGGCTTTAAAAGCAAATGAGGGACCAAAACTTGTTCAAGGTAATGTCAACCTTAGTCTTTCCCCTTCTTCAAACACCACAAGAGTGTAGCTTAGTGGCAAGAGATTGCCACGGTTAAGCGAGCTCTGGGGGGAACAGTACTGGGATGGGTGACCTCCCGGGAAGTACCGGGAACCTCTATATTCCTTGATCGTTGAGGTCCTCCCTCGCGCGCAGCCAACGGCGCCAACGCTGACTTCGGTGACTCGGATGACAAGGTATGCCAAGGTCTATGCCTTGGTCGCCGCCTTAGTCGTAAGCCTTACAGTTACTGACTGACCAGGCCACTATATGTTTTATTAAAGAACATATACAAAGAAGTGTCCGGTGGCCATTTGGCCTTTCACATGGACACTAACGGTAACAAAGTGCATGAATATTGCTTTCATGTAATGTACAAGTGATTTGAAGTCTTTATATAAACTCTTGAAGTGCTCTATGATTTCTACAAGTGGATTTTGAATTCAAATGAAGGTGGGATTAGTTGTTGGAGGCAGTCAATTCACTTTCCTACAATCTAGGAAAAGTGAAGATCTAGTTTGATTTACTTTTAGGTGATTGATCGATTCATTGATTGCAACTCAACCACCTCAAATTCATGGAAGTTTAGCTCTCTTTTTCTACTTTTACATGTGTAAAGTTCTAGGCTTTTACAATGGTAAATTATCTGTAAAAAATATTTTAAAAAAATACAATAAATGAACATAAGTAAAAGAATTCTCCAACGGATATTCTTTTGGCATAATCCAAATGATAGCTTTTTTATGTAGATCAAATCCACCTCAAGCATAGTGTAAGCTCGATGTTCCAACAACAGGCATGTATCTTTTCATACCAAGCATGTGGTGCTTGCTTCAAACCCTATAATGCATTTTTCAACCTGCAAACTTTGTTTTCATGCCCTCTCTGCACAAAGCCACAAGGCTAAACTACATACACCTCTTCGTGCAACTCACCATTAAACAATCTAGTTTACAAGGCCAAAAGCCAAAGAGTTCATACGAGGTGCCTACTCATGATGGCCAGATGAGTAGAGGGACCTTAGAGAGAACTCTAGATGGTGACTAGGCAAGGGCTATAAATAGGCTGGGAGGTGAGTTCCATGCATGTCATTGTCCACTTCTCACATTTGGTATCGGAGCCTCAGGGAGAGAGAGAGGCCTTGGGCAAGGAGAAAGGGGAGATTCCATCCTAATTATGGAGATCTTCATCCTCCACGATGTTCGTGAGCAGCCATGGAGCCTTGTATTCGCGTGGAGATTGGTAGGAACGTTTTGGGAGATCGGCATCTTCTCAAATGGTGTGCAGCTCATGGACCAAACGAAAAAGAAAGAGCGTGGCTTGAAGTGATTCGGACAACAACCTTCACAAACCTAATCTAATAATCCTTCAATTGCAAGCTTCAGGTCATAAGTTTTGAACTCACAACCTCATGGATGCAAGGTATGTGCCTTAACCAACTCTCCTAACACCACATGATGTTATGTTAGGCAACGCAAATATTGTAGTTTCTGTGTACTGTGAGCGACGTAAGAAAAAGAGAGAGAAATAAAGAGTAGAAAGAGAAGTAGAAAGGAAGAGAGGAAAGAGAAGAATGGAAGACATAATGTGAGAAATGGAGAATGACATGCCTGGGACTCACCTCCCAACCTATTTATAGCCCTTGCCTAGTCACCATCTAGAGTTCTCTCTTGAGTAGGCACCTCGTATGAACTCTCTGGCTTTTGGCCTTGGCTATCCCTCGAGCAAGGAACTTCTTGTTCCTCCAAGCATGCACATCTCTAGAGTATAACATACCTGTCAACTGTTCCATCAGGCTTACACTTCAATGTGTGTACCCCCTTAGTGCCAATGGCCTTCTTTCCAAGAGGAAACTCACATAAAGACTAGGTACCATTTTTCATGATAGCATCATATTCTGATTGCATAGCGGCCATCCAATTTTTTGAATTTTGTGCTTCATCAAATGAAACTAGATCATTCTCGTCACAAAGACTTGCGGCAGCCATAGCATAGCAATCTGATGCAAAAGAAGCACTATGAGATCCTAAAGGAGTACGATATGATAGAGGTGCATCTAATTTGCTATCACGCAAAGTTTGCACTAGCCATTTTTGCATAGTTTTTGCATCTTCAATATCAACTCTCTCATCAACAAGTGCATCATGTAAATCTGCATCAGAAATGGAATAATTTGCATCATCACATGAAACCTATAAAGGCTAAGAAGTTGCCTCATTAGGACCAACACTAGATTATCCACCTGTGAAAAGAGGCAGCAAATTGTCATACATGTCTTTGGAGCTAACTAATGTGTCCTTAGTACATGAAAGTAATTTCTAAATAGCATCTTCCACAAAAACAACATCACAACTAACCAAAATGCATTTAGTCTATGGATGATATAGAAAATAGCCTTTGCTTTCAGAATTGTACCCAACAAAAATACATTTCACTGCTTTTACATCCAATTTATTATGTTGTTCAGGCACTAATGCATAAGCCAGACAACCAAAAACATGCAGATGCTACAAGTTTATGTAGGTTTTTTGAGCCTAAAATAGTAGATTTGATAGACACTTGCAAGTGTTGTTGGCTAGTTTTTGGGCTATGCATTCAACCTTTTCGTTTGATTCTACTGTATATATTGAGCACATACACACCATCTATGCTTCTGTGGATACTGCTTATGTATATTCATGTGGTCATTGATATAGCAATGGTCTTCCTGCATGAAGTCTTTCTTCTTGACAGTTGATGTGTGGTAGATGGCAACTCATTCTCTTTTTACCGTTTTTGGTTGTTCTTATGTTTTGTGGTCCAACTAGTATTTCTTTAACCATCCCTGAAATTTTTCCTTTGAAATTTTGGTGTGCTCAATGGGAGATAGTTATTTTTCTAGCATAGTTTGACAAAATTCAATTGATTTCTTATGTATTTCCAAACTCTCTTTCTCTAAGTCTCCTCTTGGGTAACATTTATCATGTTTCTCTAGACTAGGTCCTATTGCTAGTCTTGAATGATAGGCTTCTAGCATCATTTCTAAATCTTTAGTCATAGGATCAGTTAGAATTGACCCTACCCATTCCCACATGTATTTTATCGTTTCTCATTTTTTTTGCTTCTCTTTTAAAGGTTCCTTTGGTCTTAAAGGTTCTCTTCTAATTTTTTATTTCTATGCTTTCTTCCTTTTGGAGATGTCTAATAATTCATCAGAATCTTCCACTACCACAAATGAAGGTTCTTTTCTTTTTGTATTCTTAGAATTATTAGAATAATTCTTAGTAGGACTTCCTTCCTTTTCCTTCAATTGAGCTTGTATAACTATTTTTAGTGGTATAATGCATTCTCTGTCACTTCCAAAGGATTCAATTATCTTGATTACATTGATGTATTTAGTTGATGATGTTTTGGAAGGATCCTTAGGGAAATCTCAAAAAATATGTTCCTTTTGCATTCATTACAATATTCTTCCCAAGGCCCTTGGGGTGGTGGATCGAGCATTGTACATTCTCTTATGAAATGGTCTCCTCCACATCCGTAACAATGGTCCTCTTGGGGAAACTAGTCGCTCCATTATCATTCTATTCAGTTCTCTACCATCATGGCATCAAAGGTCTCAGGCACATCCGGTGGATCACGGTCTAGTGCTAGTGTTCTGAAGAGGAGCTATAGCTTGCAAGGAAAAGACCATTTTGAGATTCAAAAGTTTGATGGCACAAACTTTTCTCTATGGAAGAATTAGATTAAAGATGTGTTGATTCAAAGGAGGCAATGGAAGCCAGTAAATGGAATTTCAAAGAAGCCTGCTGACATGGATAAAGATGATTGGGATGAGTTAGATTAAATGGCCAGGTCTATCATTCACTTGCACCTGGCAGATAATGTTTACTTTACAGTATTAGAGTGTGAAAGTGCAGAGGAGCTTTGGAAGAAGTTATGCAATACATATGAAAAAGAGACAGCATCAAATAAAGTCCATCTGATGAGAAAATTATATGACCTTCGTATGAAGGACAAACATAGTGTTGCTGCTCATCTAAATGAGTTTGATGCTATATTCTCTCAGTTACAGGCTCAAAAAATGGATATGGATAATGAAATGAAAGCAATATTGTTGTTATGCACCTTGCCATCATCATGGGATACATTTTTCACAACTATTAGCAATAGTGCACCTGGTGGTAAACTCATCTATGATGACATATGTGGAGCACTCTTGAGTGAGGAGATTCACAAAAAATCTATGGTTGGCACTCAGAGTGGAGATGCATATAATGTTTGTGATTCTTACCAAGGAAAGAATCAACAACATGGCAGGAGCAAGAACAAGGAAAAGAATGGTCAACGGAATAAGAGTAGAAGTAAATCAAGGAAGAGGGATATCGAATGCCATTATTGTCATAAGAAAGGACACATGAAGAAAGATTGTTATGCATTAAAGAATCCTAAAGGTAAAGGACAGAATGTTGATGGGCATGTTAAACAATTACCTGTACCATCTACTTGGACTATGAAGATTGAAGAAATTAATGCTATTTCTGATGATGCTGATGTGTTGACACTTGATAGTACTATGCCAACTAAGGCTCTTATGGTTGCTTCTCTTTCCCACACCTGGCTGCTAGATTCTAGTGCTTCTTTCCATGTGACACCACATAGAGAATGGTTCTCTAATTATGCAGCAAAGTCTCTTGGTACCATGAGACTTGGTGACTCTTACTAGTGTGATGCTGTGGGGATTGGAGATGTGGTTGTGCAGTTCATTGATGGTTCAAAATTTACTATGCATAATGTACGCCATGTACCTCAGTTATCATGCAGTTTGATGTCAGTTGGTCAACTTGATGACCTTGGTTACAAGGTAGTCTTCTATGCTCATTCCTTTCACATATCAAAGGGCAATATGGTTATTGCAAAAGGAATCAAAGTTGGATCACTTTATCCTTTATTTGTATCACAGAAAGAACGCTTGTTAGCTTATTGAACAGCTTGTGGCTTGTATTTGGCATGGTCGTTTGGGCCATATATCTCATAGTGGAATGGAAAATATTTCTCGTTCTAGCTACTTATCTGTGTTATCTTTCTATGATTTTTCATTCTGGGAGCATTGTTACTATGGAAAGCAAACAAAAAATGTGCATAGAATGCACATTGACTCTTCAATTCAGCCTGTAGATCTAGTTCATACAAATGTGTGTGGTCCTATGCTGACTAGGTCCTTAGATGGTCCTCTTTACTTTGTCACTTTCATAGATGATGCTACTAGAAAAGTTTGGGTATATCCTATAAAAAATGGCTTCCTTCAGTTGAGACTGAAAAAGGAACTAAGCTTAAGGCTTTACATTTAGATAACGGGGGTGAGTATACCTCACATGAATTCAGCCTTTTCTGTCAATCTAGAGGGATTTGTAGAGAGTTTATATATCCTTATAGCCCAGTACAGAATGGTGTAGCTGAGAGGATGAATAGAACTAATCAAGATAGAGTAGTCTCTATGTTGCATCATGCAAACCTCTCACAAGGTTTTTGGGCAGAAGCAGTATTGATTGCAGTTCATGTGATTAACCATGTATGCTATGGTAGCTACGAGACCAGACATTGCATTTGTAGTGGGAGTTGTGAGCAGATATATGTCTAATCCTGGTAAGAAACATTGGGAAGCGGTCAAGATGATTTTGAGATATCTGAGTGGCACTAAGGACAAGTATCTATGCTTATGTAGAGGGAAAACATCCATTATCGATTACAGAGATTTTGATTATGCTGGTTGTGTAGACAATCGTAAATCTACATCAGGGTACATTTTTCATTTTTCTAGAGGTGCTATCTCTTGGAGATCTCGTCTTCAAGAATGTACAATTGTTTCCACCATAAAAGCAGAGTATGTTGCAGCAAGTGAGGCATGTAAGGAAGCATTGTGGCTTTCCCATCTTGCTTGTGATATGGGTTTACCTTAGCATGTACCTCGCTTGCTCAGTGATAGTCAGAGTGCCATTGCTTTGGCTAAGAATCCGGTCTATCATGCAAAGACCAAGCACATTGAGGTGAGGTATCACTTCATTAGAGATTGCTTAGCCACTGAGCACATTATTCTTGAGAAGGTTCACACTCGAGATAACGCTACAAATGCTTTGACTAAAGCTCTACCACAGGATAGCTTTCGACATTGTTGTCACTTGATGGGGGTTACTTGATTCTTGATCTTACACAGTCACTTGTATACTGTGTAACATGCCCATCAGGTGGGAGGTATAGTTTGTATACTTACACTCAGGTATTCTTTATAATTATTTATTTTTCTCCCATAGTTACTTTGGCCATATTGGCCTTTAGTGGGAGATTGTTACCGTTAGTGTCCATGTGAAAGGCCAAATGGCCACCAGACACTTCTTTGTATATGTTCTTTAATAAAACAGATAGTGGCCTGGTCATTCATAGACTATAAGTTTGATCGCATTTGTAAGTGCCAACAGATCCATCAATCTGAGGTATTATAAGAAGATACTCACAACAAAGTCTAGGAAAGTAGACCCTCATTGGAAAGCCACATGCTTCCCAAGGGATGAATTCTAAAGAAGAAGCTCCCAAGGGATCACAACCATGTATCCATGGACAAATATAAGCTCGGGTAGCATGAACTGCAATCATAGATAAAGTGATCATGTGAGCAGCTTCGTCCAAAGTCTCAAGCTTCACCTGATAAAGACTACAACATAGGGAATAAATATCAACTAACTTTCCAACCTCTGCAAGCAAGCTAATTTGAAGGAGATCCTTGAGTTCGCCACTATTGGGGGCACGAATTGATCATCATGTAGGTGACTGAGGAGGCCAGTAGGTGCTCAAACTCTAAGACTAAACTCGCTCTACCCTCATCGATAAGGGATCTTCATATGGGTGATGGAGTGGAAGCAAATGAGCAGGTCAACAACTGCTCAACCTCTAAGACTAAACTCGCTTTACCCTCATCGATAAGGGATTTTAATATGGGCGACAAAGTGGAAGCAGATGAGGGAGATTTAGATGAGTCCCTTAGAGGAGTGGGCTCCGGTGCCATTTGCGTCTTTTGCACAAAGGAAAGGGTAGAAAGGGGGATGGAAAGAGTTAAGGGATGTCCACAACCACACCATTTTCCCACAAAAAGAAGGGTTAACGAAGAGAGAGGAATGGGAAAAAGCTCCAAGAGCTAGAAAGGGACAAAGGAAAGGGATGTCAAGGGAGTAGATTTGGGTGAAAGGTGCATGGTTTCTATAAATGCTTCATCAAATCCACTTTGTTCTAACTCTTATTGAAGGAGGGCATGACTTTGTTCTTCATTCAATTGTCATCTGGCTTGTAGAGCTTCAATCTGAGTATGTAATCTTTGTATCACTCATGTATAGGTAGATCTATCGAGTTCTTCCTTGTCTATCCTGTTATGATTCTCGTCTTGTTGCTCTTTGTTTATTTCTTCTTCTTCTTTGATAAGTGCATGTTCTTCATCTTCTTGATTTGTTTGGGTTTGTCCTTCTTCCTCATCATTTTGAGACCTTAGGTAATTGGGTTGCTCATATTCTCGGGAGATGTAGTGTAGATTAGAATATTGAAACTATAGAAAATGAGGTAGGGGATGTTCAAAATCAAAGATTAGGGTTTCCTCTTCATGGATAACTTCAACTATGATATGAAAGATGAATTATGATCCCACTAGAGGTTTTGGCTCCAAAATAATTGTTTCCACTATTGTAGTATGCACTTGTATTATTGGTTGCACATATTGGAGTGAACTACTAGTTGATGGTGTATTTTGGGGGATTCTAATGGTCAATGGTGCAATAGATGGTTCTAGACCTCTACATGACTATTTCAGGGTTACCACCACTTCACTACATTATAGGAAAGGAATATTTCCTCACACTCACTTAGTCGATTGGCCAAAAGAAGAGCATCGGACCTTAAGAGCCTAGATCTGAGGCCTTGTCAGTGCAGGTTCCACTAGAATATCATAAGCCAAACACATGTATATTATATGCATAATGGTACAATATGTCACGAGAAAGGAGATAAGGAAGCGAGCTCTCACACACAAAGAAACGGAGCACACATAGATTCAGGCAAAGAAGAAGTGATCTTCTTCTTCTTCTTCTTCTTCTTCTTCTTCTTCTTCGTCTTCTTCTTCTTCTTCTTCTTCTTCTTCTATTACATAAAGAGAATATACAAGAATGACCTAATACAATAATACAACTAGTGCAATAGATAAAGAACGTTACAGAAGGAAAATCCTAATGTTCATGAATGAGTGAGATAGCAAGAAAGAAATGTGCCATCACTGCTGGTAGATGAATTTAGTAAACTTCACTAAAGTATCCCTGACATATACCGACATTACCACTAAACATGTTAGAGAAATGAAAAAGTGATATGTTTCATCCTAAATCATCACATGTTGAGCTTGATATCTCAACACTCCCCCTCAAGCTCAACGTGATATCCTATAATCCAAGCATCTTCTGAAACTTCTTTCGCTTCTCTGCTCCAAGTGCTTTAGTGAAAATATCAACAACATGCTCATCTGTCCTCACATAAACAAGATGAATACATGCTAGTAGCTTTTCTTTGATGAAGTGATATTCTACCTCTATATGTTTTGTTCTAGCATAAAAAGTAGAATTTTGTGCTAACTAGATGCTGCTAAGATTATCACAATAAATGATTATGGGATTTTGCACTTCCACACCTAAATCTGCAAGTACCATCTCTAGCCATGACACTTTGCATGCTACCATTTGTGGACCTCTATACTCAGCCTTTTTGATTGACAAAGCAATAGTGGATTGCTTCTTACTACTCCATGTAATAGCTGCACTCCTTCGTAAGTAGATTCACATGTAACATCACGCCACCATACGAACATGGTATATAAGATTAATCCTAAGCCCAAGGTAAGGAGTGCTCTATCTCCTGTAAATGAATGCATATACATAACAGCACCAATAGTGCTGGCTAGTGCTTTGGTGTGATTTCCTTCGTAAGTAGATTCACATGTAACATCACGCCACCATACGAACATGGTATATAAGATTAATCCTAAGCCCAAGGTAAGGAGTGCTCTATCTCCTGTAAATGAATGCATATACATAACAACACCAATAGTGTTGGCTAGGGCTCCAAGTGAACCTAAAAAAGGCCATGGACTTGGATCCACTAAATGATAGGGATGCTCTTGAGCGGAGAAACAGATCCCAGCTTCTAATCCTTTTTTGCTTTTTCTGTAACTAGCGTTACGATTGAGATTCATGGTGTTTTTCTTCTTTTCCTCTTTGGAATGTTACCGATATGTATGCTTTTGTGTTGTGTGTGCCAGTGAATATTCCTTAAGTTAAGCAAAAGGAGTATCCGCGGGCAAGTTACTTAAAACCTTAAGCTTGCCAAGGACTAGCCAAATCGGAATAGCGAAATTCTTGAGCCATTTCTATTAGTTCATAAACTACACATTTTTCTAAATCATCGTAACGTATTCTATCTGGAATACTACCAGCCCAATCTACATCAGCATATCCATGAACTTGCAATTTTTCCCCCACTTCATACAATAATGCATAATCCAAAGAAGCACTGACACATGATAGAGTGCATCTCAGAGCATCTAAATGTGATTTTCTAGGAACCTCCATAAATTGAATTTGAAGTCCCATAATGTAGCTAAGATCAAGTCTTGTTTTGTGAGGTATATCAAACTTCCCACAATTTTCCTGTACATAGTAGCATTTTTGCAATGCTTCAGATGATGTAGTATCCAACTTCAAATACTGATCCGATGGCATAGAAATTGGCTTACAATCAACCACACCATACTTTTATAGCATACTCAAGGCATATTGCCTTTGGGACATCCATATACTTGTTTTTGTATGTATAAACACAATGCCCAAGAACTAACACAGCACACTAAGATCTTTCATGTCAAATTCCTACATGAGTTGCTTTATCTCTTTAATCTTTCTTCATTAACCATCTACAATAAATTCATCAACATAAATAGCCACAATTTTGATGCTATCATGACCCTTCCTTGTGTATAATGAGTGATATGCATCACACATAGAAAATCCAATGGTGATTAAATAATCTACAATCCTTGCATGCCAAGCATGAGGGGCTTGTTTAAGCCCATACAAAGCCTTTTGCAACTTGCAAATATATTATGGGTGCTTTGAATCCCTATATCCTTGTGGCTTGTCCATATATACTTCTTCTTGCAACTCACCATGTAAGAAAGCATTCTTAACATCCATCTCATGCAACATCCATCCTTTTGTTGTGGCCAATTCAACAAGTGCTTTGATAGTAGCCATTTTAGCTATAGGGCTGAATGTTTCTTCATAATCAATGTCATATGTTTGTGCATATCCTTTTTCTAACAATCTTGTTTTATATCTGCTTATGCTACCATCATCATTGTGCTTCATGTTGTAAACCCACTTGCTGCCTATGGGTTTCTTTCCTTGTGGCAATGGAACCAACTTCCATGTCTTATTTCCATAAAGTACAACCATCTTCTCATCCATAGCTTTCTCCCAATCTGTATTTCCAATTGCATCTTCAAAACAAGAGGTTTGAGCATCTTGTATTTCCTTGGTGATGTAAGCACAATGATGAACCATGTAGCTATCATATGATAATTGATACACTAAATTCTACATCCTCCCAGATCTTCTTGGTCTTGGGTCACTTCCTCTTGTTGTATCATCTAAATATTCCTTTCTTACTCTTCGAGTCTTCATAGAGGTCATCCAAGTTCTTCATCAAGGCTCTTTTTTTATATGCTTGATTCCCCATCAATTTCTTCAAAACCTATACATGTTTAATTACTAGCAAAAACCTTTTCTTTACCTTTCTTGGATGTTATCGATGAATTTGTTGGACTAAAATTTTCATGCAATCTTTCCCTCCATGGGTTTGATTTGGAATTATTTCTTGATGGCACATTAGGTCCACCCAGAACTTAAGATTCTTCACTTAAGTTTTTAGCATTTCCTTTGTCATTTGAGTCAAGATTAATTCTTTCTTTGGTATCTGCATATAAGCTTGAAATTTCATCAAACACCACATCTCTACTTACCTTCACCTATCACATGAGTGGCTTGTAGCATTTATATCCCTTTTGCTCAAGAGAGTACTCAATGAAGATACATTTTTCTGCTTTTGGATCAAGCATCATCCTCAACTCATCAGGAACATGTACATATGCAATACAGCCAAATACTTTCATACATGATAAATTTTTCTTTTTACTTGTAAACTTCTCTTCAAGTGTAACTTGATATACGATAGTAGTCAAAGTTTCTATTCATGATGTATACATTAGTATGCATAGATTATGTCCAATAACAATGATGCATATTTTTTTGAGTCATCAAGGCTCTTGCTCTTTTTACAACGTGTCTATTTTTGCATTCAGAAATGCCATTCTAAAATGATGTGTACCTACATGAAAATTTTGTTTGGGAGAAATCTCCATTTTATTGTCTTGGGATCATCCCAAGCTACTAAATCAAATTCTTTGAAATTTTGTACACATACACTAGATAGTAATTGTTGATGTGTAAAACACCACAAGAAATGAATGAATGTGACACTAGAACACCTCTATGGTCACCATTAACTCATTGCCACTCAAAACTTTGAGAAATGATAGCCAAAACCAAGAACTTTACTTGTTCAGATTTTTCCAGTCACTGAAATTACATACCTTTAGTATTTTGCTATTTTCTCTTAGCTCAAATATTATTTCTCCAAGATCTTCTAGTGGATGAAACTAGAAGAGTAAAGCTTTCCAACAAGCTATGATATGCAAGAAACGGATCTCTAGAACTCAAGTTATGGCCTTCACACAATGAGCCTGTATGACTTGCCAAAACTGGAAATTTTGCCTTCTTTAGTAACTTCGAGTGTCTAAAAATGAAAATTCGATGCCTAGCATCGACTTGCAACCAAAAGTCAATGGCAGGCATCGACTTTGAGCTTTTTCAGCCACTTTTTCAGCACCAGAATTAGCCTATGAACACGACATGAGCAAGACCACTTTTATGTGGGAAGTCGATGTGAGGCATCGACTTTATGCTGAAACTCGATGTCAGGCATCGAGTTGCTCGACAAACCTTATGTTTTTAAGAAGTTCTAGCAGTTCATAACAATCAGAGAATAAAACACGGACTTATCAACACAAATTCGATGCCAGACATCGAGTTGCTCAGAAAACTTGAACTTTTGAACTCATCGCACAGTAGACAAACATGGAGATGATGGAGAGAGTCTCATACAGAGAACTTTAACTATTTCTTCTCATAGCTATGAAAAACTCAGAAGTTTTACAGGTGCTTTCTCACTCAGAGAAGCGTGACTATACTTAGTCATACAAAATGAACTCCTACTGACATTCTCTCACTCTCTTCCACTTCTTCTCTCATCGCGTCAGTTGATACAAACTAACTTATATAGATTTTCTCATTCTCGTGACTTTTAGAAAACTTCTAGAACTAAAGTGAACTAACTTTAGAAATATAATACACTTGTGAATTTGTCCCTTCACATAGGCATGTAATTTTATTCTAAAGTTTTGATCTTCAAATCTATGTCCAATTAGTGATTGTTTCTCCAACAGCTCCCCCTCAATCACTAATTGACATTCTCTGTTTCTTCATATCATCTTCTTTTTCTTTTACTCCTACCATGATTTTGAATCTGCTGGTCTTCACACCATCCAAGCTCTTTGTCATTATGTCTACTATCTGATCTTTTGTAGAAATGTACTCCATTTCAATTTCTTTCTCTATTACCTTTTCTCTCAGGAAGTGATAATGTATCTCTATGTGTTTTGTTCTTGCATGAAATACTGGATTTGCTGCAAGATAAAGTGAACTCATATTATCTCCATGTATTGTAGGTATACCTTGATCAATGCCCAAGCTTTTGAACAATGTCTGCATCCATATGACCTCCTTAGCTCCTTCCACAAGTCCTTTGTACTCAGCTTCAGTTGATGATAAAGCTACTGTATGTTGTTTCTTTGAACACCAACTTACAAGCTTATCACCAATGTATATCATGTAGCCATGAGTTGATCTTCTGTCATCGTGGTTACCTGCCCAGTCTGAGTCACTATAGGCTCTCAACTTCAAATCTGATGTAAAAGGATATAAGGATAATATAATCCTTCCTTTATAGTTCCTTTGATATATCTGAGAACTCTTTGACCTGCAATCCAATGTGGGTCCTTTGCACAATGCATGAATTGTGACAAAACTCCCACTGCATAACTAAGATCAGGTCTTGTTAGTGTAGCATAAATCAAACTACCCACAAGAGATTGATACTTCCTCATATCTTTGTATTCTGCACGATCATATTTACTGAGCTTGTGATTAACTTCAAGTGGAGTTGAAGCTTCTCTGCAATTTTCCATATCAAACTTCTTTAATAAATTTAGAAGATACCTTTCTTGTGATACATATATGTCATGATCTGTATAAGTGACTTCCATTCCAAGAAAGTATGGCAACTTTCCTATGTCACTAATCTTAAACTCTTTCTCAAGTAATCTCTTTACCTCCTTGATTCCTTCACCTGAAGTACTTGTGATTACAATGTCATCTACATAAATACAAATGTAGATTGTACCTTCCTCTGTTCTTTTGATAAGTAGACTTGGATCTACTTTTGAACTTTGATATCCAAGATCATTAAGATACTTCACCAGTCTATAGCTCCATGCTCTTGGAGCTTGTTTCAATCCATAGAGTGCTCTTTTCAACCTGCAAACAAAATTTGGATACCTGGAATCTATAAACCCTTGAGGTTGTTCCATGTATACCTCATCTGATATGTATCCATTCAAGAATGCATTCTTTATATCCAATTGACTTAGAGTCCATCCTTTTGAAGCTGCAATAGCAATGATTGTCCTTATAGTTGACATCTTAGCTACAGGAGTGAATGTCTCATCATAATCTATTCCATAGGTTTGGGCATAGCCTTTCACCACCAGTCTAGCTTTGTATCTGGCTATACTTCCATCTGCAAGCTTCTTCACTTTATAAACCCATTTATTTCCAATAACCTTCTTACCATTTGGTTTAGGAACAAGTTCCCATGTCTTGTTCTCCTCCAGTGCATTGAATTCTTCCTTCATTGCTTCTTCCTTCATTGCTTCTTCCCATTGCTTCTTACCTTTAGCTTCATCATAGTTCTGAGGTTCTTCATCATCTTTGACCATGTAAGCATAATTCTTCTGAGTTATGTAAAAAGTATCATAAGAATACCTTTCTGGTTGTCTTCTTGTCCTGCTTGACCTTCTTGGTTCACATTCTTCATATGTGTCTGGATACACCTCTTCATCAAATATAGGAGCTTCTTCATTCCTTCTTGTTAATCCACTTCTGGATGTACTTGCTTGCATATAGTCTTCATCTCTATTTACGTGCACAATTGATTTTCCTTTCTCACATCTTCTTACCTCTTCTTCAAAGTCTTCAGCTGTATGACTTTGATCTGCATACCAACTTTTCTGTTCATCAAATGTAACATCTCTAGAAACAAGAAATTGTTTGGTTAGAGGATTCCACAACCTGTAACCCATCTGCTTTTCATCATAACCAATGAACACATCTTTTTCTGCCTTTGGTTCAAGTTTATGTGTAAGTTGTGATGGCACATAAGCATATGCAATTGATCCAAACACTCTACAATGATCTACTGTTGGTTTCTTACCCCACCAAGCTTCATATGGAGTCATTCCATTTAGAGCTACACATGGTAATCTATTCACAAGATATGTAGCTGTATTTATAGCCTCAGCCCAAAGATAATTTGGACAATTCTTCTCCTTTCAGCATAGCTCTAGCAAACTCAACCAAAGTCCTGTTCCTTCTTTCTGCTACACCATTTTGTTGTGGTGTATACCTGCAAGTTATTTCTCTCTTAATACTTGCATTCCAAAGATAATCATTGAACTCTTGGGAGAAGTATTCTCCCCCTCCATCAGACCTCAGTCTTTTAAGCTGTTGACCTGTGACTCTCTCTGCATATGCATGAAAATGCTTGAAAGCTCCAAACACTTCTGATCTTTCCTTCAAAACATATAATGTTATCCATCTTGTAGCATCATCAATGAAAAGAACATAATACCTTGAGCCATTGATAGATCCTTCTTTTGTTGGTCCCCATACATTTGTATGAATAAGCTCTAGTAATCCATCATGTTTGAATCCTTTCTTCTGAAATGGTAACCGGTGTGCTTTACCCATTTGACATGCTTCACATTTATAAACCATATGTTGACTCTGCACATTTGGTAATCCTAGTACATACTGATTTGCAACCATAGCTTTAATTCCTCTTTCATTGAAATGACCTAATCTCTTATGCCAGAGATCAAGTTCTGTAATCACTCCTTCACCATGTGTGAGCAAAGCTTGGCCAATGTTCCCTTGCACTCTTAAAGTAAAGAGTCTACCTTCTTTCTTACCAGAGACAATCTGATTATATCCATTCTCTGGATCTTCAACAAATACTCCATTTGTAAACCTGACTTGAAAACCTTTTTCAACTATCTGTTCCACACTAATCAAGTTTTTAGGTATTGTGGGAACATACAAAACATTGGTTAGCAAATCTGCTCCACTCTTGCATTTCACTTTTCCAACTGAATGTACACTATGTCTTGTATTATCACCTGTTTGAACTGTGTGACTAGAAATACCTTTTTCCAATTCTGACATCAATTCTATGTTTCCTGACAAATGATTAGAACATCCAGAGTCAATGTAGAATACCTTTAGATCTTCTTTGTCGGATGTGCTGATTGAATTCAAATCTTTAATATTCTTTAGGATCATCAATCTACATTTCTCATAAACACTTATTTTATGGTTCAATTCCAAAGGTGTACCCTCCAATATTTGTGTTCTCCATTTTAAACTTGAGAATTAGGTCTTCAATGTATCTTCTCTGAGTTAGGTACATCCCTTCATCTATATAAATCATTTACATACCTAGGAAATATGTGAGCTCACCTAAGTCACTGATTTTGAACTCCTCTTGCATGTATCTCTTGATCCTTTGAATGCAATTCAGATCATCACCTCACACAATAAATGCATCCACATATACACATAGATAGATAAACTCATTTTGATCTCTTTTTATGATTAAAGAAGGATCTACGTTGCTAGGTTTGAGCCCTTGACCTTGAAGGTATGTAACCAACCTATAATTCCAAGCTCTAGGAGCTTGTTTTAATCCATACAATGATTTCTTAAGTCTACAAACAAAAGATGTATGGTTAGGTTTCTCAAAACCTAGAGGTTGTGACATGTATACCTCTTCACTTATCCAACCATTTAGAAATGAATTTTTCACATCACATTGGAGGAGTTTCCAATTTCTTGCAGTAGCTACACTTATCAATGTTCTGATTGTAGTCGTCTTTGCAACTAGTAAGAATGTTTCCTCATAGTGTACACCATAGGTTTGTGAGCATCCTTTGGAAACTAATCTTGCCTTATACCTACAAATTGATCCATCAGAGTTCCTTTTAAATTAATATACCCATCTTCAACCAATTACCTTTTGATTGAATGACATGCTTCTCACCTCTAGCTATCTTCTTTAATCCTTGACATCAGTCTTCCACAAACGCTCCATGTTCGATGAACCTAACTTGCAAGCCTTCCTCAACTATTTGGCCTACACTTATAAGGTTTTTTTCTAATAGTGGGAACATAGAGTACCTTTCTTAGAATGTTTGTCTTCCCATTGGAAGCCATGTCATTACCAATCCTCTCCACATTATGCTTTGTGTCATCCCCTATTTGTACCTCATGTATGTGCTTTGGACTTTCCAAATAAGATAAGAGATCTATGTTGGCTGCAACATGATTTGAGCATCTTGAATCTATGTAGAACAAATGATCATCTTAATTCCTTCCTTGTGGCTTAGATTCATCAAAGGCAATGAGTCTTTATGTTTTTTATCTTTAGAATAATTGTTGTAGTCTCTTCTAGCATGATCTCTATTGTTATTGTTGAAGTTGTGTCCACCTCTGCCACTATTGCTACCATATCCACCTCTTCCACTTCCTTTCTGGGTCTTTCCATTGAACCAGCAATTCTTAGTACTATGGTTGGTCTTATCATAGATGGCATAAGGTTGAACATTCTCCCCTTTTGTTTTGTCATGCTCTGTTCCTTTCTTCTTCCCTTTCCACTAGCTCTTCCTTGCAAAGTTGGCTTGGGAAGTCTCCTCTTCATCCTCTTCCTTCTTCTTGCCTTTCACCTTCTTGACTTTCTTATCTCCATATAGAGCACTACTTGAATTACCATGATAGGAGTTACCTTCCTTTATGCGATTATTGGCCTCTTGATTGAAGAGTTTTCTAAGAAAGATGTTAAAGTATAGAGTTTGCACATCCACAATGAGGTCATAGGCTATGGTGAAAAGCTCACATTTCTTGTCCCCTCTAATCCCGTTCAAAATTTGCCTCATGATAGTCTCTTCTTCAATCTTCTCCAATGGATGAAAATTGTTTTACGACCTCCTTGACCTTTGTCACAAACTCTGTTAACGATCGAATCCCGCAGAGCACACACGCAACCAATAGACAAGAGACCAGAGAGAGAGAAAAGAGACGACACAAGATTGGGTGCAATCTCCCCCCACATGCTCCCAACCACTGTTAACGATCGAATCCCGCAGAGCACACACGCAGCCAATAGACAAGAGACCAGAGAGAGAGAAAAGAGACGACACAAGATTGGGTGCAATCTCCCCCCACATGCTCCCATGGACACTCTATGAGAGCATGCGTATTTATAGGCAATTCATATTATGTCCTTGATGAAAGATATATGAGGGCCACACTAAAAATAGTGTTCTTTTGCTTTATTTATAAAAATAGCTAAAAATAGCTAAAAGTAACTATCTTCTAAATATAACTCCAAAAAGCATATGAATAAATCCTCTTGCGTTCACACTTGTTCATATCCTCATGGATCTCCACCTGCTAAATCAAAACACAAAACACATTAAAATCCTCAAGGCATTAAACCTTCATTCCAAATACTCCATAAAGTATAACATGCCCCCCAGTTGTCGAGCAACTGACTTCAGTTGATAAGAATAAAGTAGACATGGATGGCCAATCATATGCCGCATCACTGAACAATCATAGGCATGTGCCATGTAAAAAAAAAAAAAAAAAAAAAAAAACATGCATGGAACTAGAAAACTGGAATTTAATGTGAATGTGAGTGATTAGCAGGGTTTAAGTCAAAATGCAATCCAAAAGTGACGATAATATTGAATATCGCAATGTGATAAAAGAATATTCAATTTTCTAATCATGAATTTATATTTGAATGCATGTGCATATGAATTTTGTAAAAATTTCGGCAGCATAATGGCGTGATTTTGAAAACCGGAAAAATTTCCGACAAACAATTTCCATGATATTGGTGCCGATAGGCATAATGTATCCACAAAAAGACCAAAAGGGGATTACACACCCTGACAAATATATATATTTTCTCCTCGCAAACCTGCAAGAAAATATCTACCTGTCCCTGCAATAAAATCCATGTACCATACAAGACAAACCGTGTCTAAATTGTGCAAAACTTGCATGTCGTATATGAAATATGATGCAAAAAGAGAACAAACATGCATATAAATTGACAAGAAACTTATCTGGAGGTTCAGAAGAAGAACTTGCAGGTGTGTAAAAGTGCTCAAGATAGTCCACACACCTTTCGAATAGTTTTCCAAGACTCACCCGATATTTGTGCTTCAAAACGATGGTTGAAAAAGGATTGTCGAAGATGAATGGGTAAACTCGTTCTTTTGATGTTTGAATTGAAACCCAAAACCACTCTATGGAAAGATATTTCGAAGGGCTTTCCATAGCAACAAAAATTTCTGGATTTGGAGCTTGGATGACCAAGATATGGTCAAAAGGAGTTGAAGAGATATAGTTCCAATTGACAATGTTAATCAAAGAAAAGTCAATTGACTTTGCTCTCTCATGTTCCTTGAACGAGAATGCGTGCGCAGCTTCTGAATAAGTCCCACATATGAACTAAAAGAAAGGTGAACTACATATACGTGCGCCGAGCATTTACCATTGTCCTTCTCGCTATGTTCGGAGTAGGTAGCGTTGAAGGCGCTGTATCATTAAGTTCATAAGCTGATGTGCAGGTGAGCTCCAAACAAAGCCAAAAAAAAAAACGGGTAGCTCCGAAAAAAACGGGTAGCTCCGAGTGAACAGGCTGAACTCTGTCGGAGATTCTCAGTTCTTCAATAAAAGTAAAAAAATAACGAAAATTCCTCTCTGTCGTGGCCTTTGAGCGCGGGCTGCGGTGAAAAATACGGGAAGATGTGCGATGACGGATCGCGAGATCCTTCCGGAAATCGGGATCACTCTTCACAGGCGTCCGTAGCAGAAAAAGTCTCCCCAAAACGTTGCGCTCCTGAAGCTAGTGTTATAGTTTCATGTGATAGCACCTGGGCAGCGTGGTCTGTCTGCGTGAGAATCTCGTCCTGGTGTAACTCGTGCGAACTCACAACGACGACCTCAGAGAATAAAAAACTCCGGTTTCTGCACTAAGACGACGATGAATTCTTGGCAGAAGAAATCGCAAACCCTTGTCAACACGACGATGATGATGAAATCATGCTCTGCGGACATCTGGCTCTGATACCACTGTTAACGATCGAATCCCGCAGAGCACACACGCAGCCAATAGACAAGAGACCAGAGAGAGAGAAAAGAGACGACACAAGATTGGGTGCAATCTCCCCCCACATGCTCCCATGGACGGTGTGCACAAGTGCAGGCTTGGAGAAGGCGGAGGTTTGGTGCAGAGGAGGCCGGCAACAACAAGTCCCTTGGGTATTTGGTATTTTGTAATTGAGCCCTTTGTGGGATTTTGCACAGAAGCATTGGCTTGTATTGTGCTTCAATATTGTATTTGTCTTATTGTAATCAATCGACAGAGGCTTCCAATGTGTATTTTCTCTTCTTGTCTTACCCATTTCTCCTACAAATACTCAAATCCATTCTTGTCCAAGAATCCCCCAACACACATGGATATGAAATGGTTTCTTCCGATTTGGTACCTTTAGAATAGGCACTGAACTCAGTCTGCTTTTTAGCTCATTGAATGCTTTCCACAATCTTCAGTCCAATTGAACTAAGTCAATAAGCCATATAGAGGTTGGGCAATTATGGCATACATGTGGATAAATATAAGATAGTATCCACAGTGTCCCATAAATGCTTGTACTTCCTTTGCATTTTTTGGTCGGGATAGTTCTAGAATGGCTTTGATCTTGTCTTCATTTGTAGATATTCCGTTCTTAGACACTATATGCCCTAAGATTTTTCCTTATCTTACCATGAAGACACATTTTCCTGGGTTTAAACAGACTCTGTATTGTCTACACTTCTCAAAAATCCTCCTCAGCTTGGGTATGTGATCCACTCATTGTGCGGAATATGTGCACAAATCGTCTATGTACACTTGCATGCTCTTCTTGAGAAATTCTTTAAATACATGACACATTAATCTTTGGAAGGTAGCTGGTACATTGGTTATTCCAAAAAGCATAATCCTAAAAGATACACTCCCCATTCTGTGGAAAATGCAATTTTGTGTTGATCCTCTAGGGCAATTTCAACTTGATTGTAGCCAGAGAATCCATCAAGGAAGCTATAAACTTACTTGCCTACCACCCTCTCCAAGAGGTGATCTGTAATGGGTAAGGATAAACTGTCTCAAATGGTGGTTGCATTAACTTTTTTGAGGTTGATGCACACCCTAAGTTTCCCATTTTTTTCTTTGGTACTACTACCAAAGGCGATACCCATTCGGTGTGTTCGATTTTGTAAATGAATCCAACTGCCAATAATTTATCTATTTTTCCTTAATTTTTGTTGAGTACACATCATTGTATGTGTATGGTCCTTGTTTGGAAGGTTTAGCATCAAGAGTCATGGGAATACGGTGTGAACAAATAGAGGGATCCACTCCTTTTAAATCCTTGTATGTCCAAGCAAATGCGTCCCTATAGTTTCGAATCAATCCTACAAGCTCTCATTCTTGGCTTTTTGACACATCTTCCCCTATGTAGGTTCATCTGTCCTCTTCTCATTCTATGTTCACAGTAACTTTTTTAGTCTATTCTTTATTATCGTATGCTACTCCTTGTGCTTGTCGTTTAGGCATTTGGATGGCAATTTTCCTCTCCTCTACTTCGTACTTTTTAAAATGTTTCGGGACCTCGAACTGCTCCTGCGGTATATTCTCTTCTCCAATAAGTCCCTTCTAGATGGATATTTTTTGGACTTTCTTTTTGTTCTTGGGAAGAGTTGTTTTCGACACCAGTTTCTTTATGTTCTTCCTCTAATTGAAGTCCTTCTTCTTGAGCCTCAGGTTCCATTTCTATGCTTTCATAATCCTTTGCCCACTCTTTCTCTATCCATTCTCCTTCTCTATCTCTTGTAGCACAACCATGTATAGAGTTACATTATACCGTTCCTTATTTATGCACTTGTTTAGGGTCAGGACTTCTTCATTGACACACACATCTAATGTGGCCAATATTTCCATCCATCCGTGGGGTTCCAACTCTTCATTTGGGAACACTTATGGCATATATGTTGGATCCTCTACTAGCCTAGATATTCCACCACCTCGTTGCCATGTTAGTCTTCTTTCTTCTTCCCTCTTAGCTGCCTTACACATCCATAGTTGGGTATCCTCATGCATCCAAGATTGGTCTTCATATCTCGCACTATGGACTGATAAGTCATCCTCTTCTTTATGTATAAAGTTCCATTGTAGAGGAAGGACATCTCAATAAGCGTATATATGGAGAGTAGTTGTGCCCCTATGTTGCAGATATACACAATCTCTACCCCAGTCTTGCACTACCCTTATTTGTCTCATAAATGGTCTTCCCAAGATCATTTCATAATTATTAGCTCTCTCAAATTGACAAATAGCTAATGTGTGCTCAAAATCTACTCCACATGTCAACACTACATTCTCTAACAATCCCAGGGGTTTTTTGGTGTGACCATGAGCTAATTGTAATTTCATTCTTGTGGGTCGTAATGGTGGTTTTCCCCATTTCTCCCATATTTCTTTTGTAGCTATTCCTACTCCAACTCCCATGTCTAGGATTGCCTTTGTGGTGTAACTTTGGAAAGTGATGGGTAGACATATGTTACCTTCATCACCTTCACTGAAGTCTCCCACTTTATCTACAGGGATTTGAATTGTATGCGTATCTTCATTGGCCTCCTTGTTGAATGTTTTTACTTCTCTTTGCATGAGTTGCTTAGCTAATATGCTCCATAATTATGGTTTGATTTTTAGTAATTCTTCGAAGGTTATCGAACATTGCACTTTAGTCTCCTTTAACTTCCATGGTATGTTTGATGTATTTCTAGAAAGTCCCTTCCCTTTCGTTCTTACTGTTGGGGCATGATAAAGTTCAAAATTCTGCTCATATTCTCCCATGTAGTTTGGTAGTGTGTTTATGCTTTCTACTTCCTCCGAACCTTCGTCACAATTCATTGCATGATTCATCCTCCCTAGGTTCTCATCTGCATCCAACTCTTTGAAAGGCAGATTAATGTCCTCAGTTTTTCTCCATCTCTCTTCTTGGACTTTAGCCCATAAATCCTTCCGCCAATTAGCTTCTACTTCGGGAATCATCGAACTTCTTTCTTGATTTTCAGTGGCTACGCTTTCAACTTTCTCTACAATCCTTCTGCCTTCTAGAGGGTCTTGAACCCCTAATCCTTCCTGAAATTCTCTATCAAGTATTCTCATCTCTGGAAGGTCTTGTATAGGTTTTTCCAGTGTGTTTTGAGCTAATTCGACCAATTTTTTATAGATTTCCAACCTTTCTCTTTCTAAATTCCCTCTAGGGTAACGCACTTCGTGTTGTTCCACACTTGGTCCTGCTTTGATCTAGATTGATAGGCATTTATCCACATGGCTAGATCTTCAGGCATGGGATCAGCTAGCACTGAGCCTGCTTATTGTTTACATTGCTCTTTCTCCATGGTACTAAACTCCTTTCTAGGGGGCTACAGTGTGATTTGACTCCTCTTTGCTCTTCTCTTCCTCTCTCTGTTGAGTCCGCTTGCTTCTTAGCTTCTCTTGTCAAGCTTTCCATCTTGGAGTTTGTTTTACCTTTGAATTTTCTTCAGATTCTTTCAAATCTAGCACTACTTGAGGTACTGGAGTTTCTAGCTTGTTGGTTTCGTGTCGACTTGAGTCTAACTTTTCTGGTCCTTCTTTAGCTCTTGCTCTTGTAATCACCTTCAATGGTACCGTATACTCTTTGTCAACCCCTAAGGGCTCTACCACTTCTACTACGTTCACTTGGGTGGTATGGTTCGTCTTGTTAGGGTTTTTTGGAAAACCCCTAAACAAATGTTCTTTTCCACAATCGCCACAATATCCTTCCCAAACCTTATGTGGTGGTTGATAGGGCAAAGTGCATTTCATTAGCACGGTCTCCTTCACATCGGTAGCACGGTCCTCGAGGGATTGGGAGCCTAATTACAAGTCTAGAAGGTGCTTGGGCTCTTGGATTTGTGTACATTAGAGTAGCATATTCAGCACCATATCCATATGATTGGTCATAGACGTCTTGTCCATATGGGTATTGCTCGTAAGCCTACTCGTAATTCATCAAATCAATTTTGTTTGTATAGCAATCTCCCCAGTGCTAATCATAAGGTTGATTATGGTTGTCCGTGTTAGTCAAAGGGGTAGTTGGTACTAGTGTTGTCTCTCTAGTTTCTTTGGCTTGGGCAAATTTCACCGGAACTACATTTAGAGGATGGGGTAGTTGTTGTCCCAAGACCGCCTATGGTGGGTTGTATCCAGGGTATTCATAAGGACATTGATTTGTAGGTGGATTTTGGTACTATGGGTATCTAGGAAACTCCCTACCTAGGTCTCTAGTTGGGTATCCATATGGCTTGAATTGTGGTGGTTGGCCTAGTCTAGGTTGTCTATTGTAAGGAAATTTTTTGGCCTTGGTGTATTTCTATTGGATACTGCAGTACTCGGCTTGACTCTGTACTGGTGGATGGTTATATGTGTAAGGGTTTGATGGAACAATTCCCCTATTGCACACGTGAGAGGGATGATCCCCTCCATAATGTACACATCTCCTTAGCATGGACTTTCCTAAAGGGGGGTTGGGGTAGTTCTTTTGTCCCTGAATGCCTAACTTCTCGGCTACTAAGTTTGCAATTTCTTCTACATTATTGCTTGTACTAGCGATACTACTAGGACTATCTTCGCTCTTACACTTGGTTTGGGGACTCTTCAAGTATTCAGATAAGTTATCTTCCAAATCTATGCATTCCTTCAAGCATTCAATCAATGTTTGGAATCTCTTTACAGAGACTAGTGCTCTCAGGGATCCGTTAACTAGTCCTTCTAAGAATAATGAAATCGTTTTCTATTGAGTAGGCCTTTCTTCTGTGGGGCATCTATCCACATATTGCTGAAATCTTCGAGCAGCGAGTCGTACTAGCTCTGTAGGGGATTGCTTGAAACTATGGGTCAATGATGAAGAGTTATTCTTAATACCCCTCTTAGTAAATTCTTCATATTTGTTCCTGAAACATGGAACAAATATGTCATCCTAAAATATTTGTTCCATATTTAGAAAACGATTCCGTTCAAGTGGTTGGAACTAGGCCAAAGTGGTATCCATAAGGGTCAACCCAAATGACTCATATTGAATCATAAGTTCTTCCACTTGTTCAATGTGAATCACTTGCTTGAATTCAGCTATGTGATTATAAGGTTTGTCAGACCCATCATAATGGCCTCTCATACACTTGGCCACTTGAATTGGTCATAATTTTCTTCCTGATTCTGGTGGTCTGGGCATCACAGGAATGACTGGATGTCTTACTTGAACTCCAACTCCCCTACCTAACGGTGGTCTCTCAGGTATAGGATTTCTATTCCTAGGCTCTCCATTGGTTGGCGGCTGATAGTTAGGGTTGGCTCCTAGTGTGGGAAACTGAACATTGGTCCTTGCAGGAATACTTTGTTGTTGCTCCTACCTCGAGTTCTGATAAGCATAACTTTGGTATGTTCCTTGATGATTCTGGGAAGTAGTTCCTGAGTCTCTAGGAGGAAACACTGGAATGCCTTAATATCTTAATCGGGACCTTTCCAGATCTGAGATGGCCCAATAATTCCTCATATTTGTGTCAAGATAAGTGATTCTGGAGAGATCTTGCGGGTCTTGTAGCTCGTAAATGGTGACCGGGTTACTTTTTTCCCCCACAAAGATGAAGGTGCTTGTAGTAATTTCTCCGTCTCAGCTACCATATACACATCAGTCAATGCGTCGTCCTGAGGAATTTTGTCACCTCTCCAAAATCTAGTTACTTTGGACTTGCCTCTGGGTGTAGACACTCTACCTTCAGTCCCTTCCCCATTAGTGTGATCCACATTCCCACTTCCCTACTGTTCAAGTATAGTTTTTGGACAGTCGATCATTGCATAAATTATTCCTCTTTTATCCATATAGAACCCTCCTTCATATTTTAATATGGTTGAGGAACTATCTCAGATTCATTTGCTTTCTTCATTCGTGCTACAGTTCTATTTAGTCCATCTATGTAAATTGGTAGGTCATGGTGGTTGGTGTTCACATACTCTAGAGAGGTCTTATATTCTCCTTCAATGACGGACATAAATCCTGTCAAAGGTACTGAACTATGCATGTCTTCCAAAGCCATCCTAGCTTCTTCGTCTGATTCACTAGAGGTGTCAGAATACTAGGAATTGGCATTGGGTAAGTTTACACTCCCTCCTAATGATATGACATTACATCGGCTTCCTAGTACACGTCCTGAGCGCAGGTTCATCCACTAGATACCTCAGTCAATTTTGTAAGTCTCTCAAGCTTGTATTTATTCTAGGAGTTGGCTTAGCCCAATTTAGGTTCTCCTTCCCTAGAATGTCCACAATACACGATACTTAGCTTCTGACAATACACGATACCTCTCAGGTCACAATACAGGGTTTGGAAAATAAACGATACCTGAAGGGCGGATGATACACAATACACATACTGACAGAAGATACACGATACTTTAGATACCACGATACACGATACACGGGGAATTCATGATACACGATACACGATACATGACACTTCGGGTATATGATACATGATACTTATGTATCGCGATACACAGATGGTCACGATACACAATACCTCAACTGCCACAATACACGATACACAATACCACAGTATCGTGATACATGTCAACCACAATACTCCATACTTCAATATCGCAATAGATGACAATCGTGATACAGGATACTTCAGTATCCTGATACATGACAATCGTGATATACGCTACTCAAAATCTTATGATACACGATACTTCAGCATCGTGATACTCAACCCGATGATACATGATACCAAGGTACCGATCACGATACTTGGGCTTAACTCACTCGAATGAAGCTCAAAATCTCGTGATGCACGATACTTCAGCATCGCGATACTCAACCTGATGATACATGATATCAAGGTACCGATCACGATACTTGGGCTTAATTCACTCGAATGAAGGACTTTTTTGAACTTTTTTGTGTGTTTGTGATCCTTGTGCATCTTTATTTCACTGTATGTGCCTGTAGAAAGCAAAATCTCACTCTATCCCATGATATCAACCCTGCGATACTGATTGCACTGGTAGTTACATTTTTAGAGATTTTAATTTGATTTTCACAATAAATCTTAGGTGGTCTCACCTCACTAATGCTCTCTCTTGATTCTCCCCTTGCTTACCTTCTCTCTAGGATAGCAAACGTGCATGATCTCTCAGCCATGATACTGGTTGTCAGCTCTCCATGATACTTGCATATAGAAGTCATATTTTTCAAATGAAGCTCCTGGCTTTTATACCCCAGGCTAACCCAAGACTGAATGGTACATAAATAAAAGAATTTTTTGCGATTTTGGAGAATCTACCTACCTACTCTACTCCTCCTCTCTCCTTCCTACTCTCTACTCCTACTCACTCACTTTCCTAAGTCTAATAACTTACTACACACACTTTCTAAGTGCGAAGTAATAAGTGCAAAAAGATTTGACTTACGAAAGTAGAGTATTCACCTCTTCACAACTCGTATCTTCTCCTAAGAGCTTTTACCATCATGCGAGTACTTTGGTTGGACTCATACTTCCTTGGCAACGGTGCTAAAAAATGTGTGTACGTAAGCATGAACTTAGGGACTTGTGATGAAAGAGACTATTCCTCTATCACCAACAAGTGCATATAGTGGGGATTACACATTTAAATTATCAATCCGAGAAGTATCTTGAACCTAACTGAGTGTATGAAGACATGCACTTGCACAAGGGTCAATGAAGTGAGATAGCTATTATGGAATGCAAATGAATATTATCATGCACATTCATCACTCTCACATGTGGAAATGGTGTGGCAATACATGAAACAACAATAGGCACAAAAATGGATTTTTCTCATCATATGATGACTGGGGGAGTACCAAAATGTGGCTGTGGAACCACAAGCACTGTAACCACCAAAGTGCATAGAGCGTACTGTCGGGAAGCACATTATGCACCTAGGGGCATGGCTATCAACACATGTCGAAAACGTCAAAAACAACTAGGAATCTCTCTGTGAGATGGGATCCACCAGTGAACGCAGGGAGAACTCCACAGGGTGATGCAATCATGGACCATCGAGACGAGCAAGAAACATTGGAATGAAGCCTGATTGCCTCAGAAGTGTGCTAAGGGGAAAAGGATGTGTGAAAATGCACTAAACTCGATGAAATTCACTGGGGAATCATCCAAAAAGAGCTAGATGTGGTGGAACTTATGGGCTGACTTAGTGACACTATCGGACTCCAAACGGGAGTGACAGAGATACGAGGACCCAATAGAGCAAGGGGATCACCAGAATTGGATGCGTACGGGAGACCTTCAACAAAAGCAATGATGATGGGCAGTCTGCTCTTTATCGATGTAGAGCGTAGTGAGAAAATGGCACCGTTCTGATTATGAAGGCCCTCATAATGATGAGGATACGGGGAGGCGGCAGACTCATGAAGAGTTTGCAGAGCTTTACATGGCAGAGCATAGTCCATAGACCCAAATAGTTACTCTGTGAGCACTAGATTCGGTGAGCATCAGTCCATCGGATTTGGTTAGTAGCCAAGCTAACCCAACACAGATGCATATATTGCGAAGATAGTAGAAATGCCCATGGCTCCTACAAAGAGTGCCCTATCGGGTGTCAATTGCACCATAGAGCGGGATTAACGGTTGCCAATCATCAAGATTAGACACTGTGGCCCAACTGACGTGTGCAATCATTCTAGGCTTCACCTAAGTCAGGTCAACACGACGATGGTCCACAATCAATGGGGATGGAGAATCAGGATTGGTTCATATTTAGCAATGATCAATTGGAGCCCCTTGCCCCCCATCCAGAATAATGGTTGCAATCACACACTCAAAGGTGAAATCATGAGCCCATTAGAGAAGCATTCATGAAGACATCACTAGGAAAATGAGTAGTTCCATGCTCGATGGCTCCCATGAAGCACATGTGATGATCAAGTGAGCATAGCCCAGAGGACACGGGTCACGATCGATCAATGGCCAATGATTCGGGAGTGGCTTGGAGTAGCACAAGGTGAGGCCAACCATGCCGATGATACCTTGGCGAAAAGAAGCAAGAAGAATAGAACTTAACATGATATCACGTGGAACATCTGCAAACAATGATCCCTGGGAAGACCGGTTTATACCCGCCTAGGGGTTCAGCCTATTCTGAGAGTGTGGCTCAAAAGGCAAACATGTGGGTCGAGGGTCCAAAAACCGGCGAGAATCTCCATGCGCAAGCGGGGCAATCAAGGGACTATGGGGACATGAACATTCGAGCTTGCCAATGTTAATAGGAGAAACAATGTGATCACCCATAACAAGAGGAAATACAAAGATTCATACTTACAACAAACAATGTACAAAATTGACAAAGGAGATGAGGTAGAGAGAGAAGAAGTACCCACAAACTTATATGCTGCATGAATCCCAATGCGATTGTTTTAAATTAAGTGAGATCACATATTTATACATAATTTAAGCACCCTTTCGGAGAGGTTCCACACTCTGTCATGACGCCCCTTTGGCAAGCCTTCAAATAGACCTTAATCCCATGCATTTTAAGGAGAATTTTCAACCACAAGATGATAATTTGCATCTAACACTCCTCTACCAATTGTCTTGCTCCATTTTTCTACATCATCTTCTTCAACAACAGTAAGCTTACAAATGCTACTGCTTTGTCTATAGAGCTATAAGCTAGATGAATGAGCACTCATTGGAAATCTATTAGTGTCTAGTTTATGTGTATAAAATTTCAAGTCATTTGGTTTAGTAGATTGGGAGAAATCCCTGTTTTTCTATCTCAGGATCTATCTCTATGCATTCTTGAAAAATGGGAGGTACCACTCTTGAGTGTGAGGATCATTCCAAAAGCATATTTTGCTTATTTCTTGTACTCTTGTGCATTATATACATTCAACCCTATGTGTATCACTCCTCTAAAAGGATTCTTTCCAATTGTAATCATGTTGGCCGCTATGAGCATTTGAAGTTGATTGTCTCATCCAAAGATAGTAAGTTTTTTGAGCTAGTCAATGCACAAACCTATCTGTTTTGTATCAACTCTTTCTCCTTGATGCTCCAAAGTACATAGGTTATCACATGCCTATAAGGTTTAATTGAATTTCCATAAGCTCAAGGGTTGGTCTTGTGCCAATTGGCTGAACCAAACTTCGTTGCTTTGCAACTCAGTTTTCTACCTTCTACAAGCTTCTCCGAGTTCTTTCACCTATCTGATTGCACATGGTTTTGAAAATAGTCCAACTGAAAGCACCTTATTTGTTAAGCGTGCAAATGATGTGGTTCTTATCATTGTTGTCTATATTGATGCCATGCTGCTCACTAGTCCTAATGAGAAGCATATTGCTGATTAAAAGGCTGATTTGCATGCCTCATTTGAGATGTCAAATTTGGGGCATTTGCATCATTATTTGGGCATTCAATTTATGCAAGTTCATGGCAGAATAGCTTTGTGTCAAACAAAATATATTGAAACATTAGTGCAATGTTTTGGCCTTGAAGATTGCAAACCTATTGCTACTCCTATGGAGACAATTTTATGATTGAGTTTTCATGATGTTGGAGATGCATTTGATGTTGTTCTCTACCAACAAGATTTTGGATGTGTGATTTACTTATGCATTACTTGGCTAGATATTCAGTTTGTTGTCTCATAGATGATTAGGTTTATGCATTGCCCAAGTGTCAAGCATTGGCAAGCAGTTAAGCACATCTTTCACTACTTGATTTGTACTCGGCTGCTTGGACTGTTTTATCCCAAGGGGGGATCACTACCACTAGATTTACATGCTTTTTTTGACTCTCACTATGTTGGTTGCTATGACACTCGTGGTTTTTGCTTCATGCTTTATATATCATGAATATCTTAGTTGGGCAAGAGGCAGCCTACTCTGGTCACTTCTAGTCGTGAGGCTGAGTATAGGGTAGCTTTCACAACGACTCTTGTGTGTGTGGCTCAAATACCTTATGGCTAATTTGGGTGTTGGTCAATCTTTTGCCACCACCATCTTCACTGACAATCATATCACATTGGCAGTTGCGAGGAACCCTGTGTTCCATGCTCACACTAAGCACATTGAGGTGCACTATCATTATGTTAGGGAGAGGTTCTCTGTTGGAGAGATCAGCTTGGCATATGTGCCCATGCAGGAGAACATTGCAAACCTTTTCACAAAGGCTCTGCCTAGGGAGAAGTTTGAAGCTTTCTGCAAATCTTTGGGCTTACTTCATTTTGTGGATTGATTCCACATACCTTGGCATGTCCTGATACATGAGTGCTAGCTCCTTGTTCTTCGCATCACTCCCAAGGGGCTTTGTTGATATATTTAGGTAGTGATGTGTGCAAACACATTATGATCGCCGAGGCACTTTTTTCCTTTTTAGAAGGTTTTTTCCCCTGGCTTATATATATGCCTATATCCCTAATTGGTCACCTATATTTCTATTTTTATCTTGGTAATACACTCAATATTGTGTGTTGTGCTCCAAGCTTCTTCTTCTTCCTTGTGTTGTTCGCATGCTTCCAAAGACCTCAAACTCCAACAGAACTTTAGGGTCAACACAAGCTATCTCACTTGCTTTCATTGAAAATGCTTTCCCATGATTATAGATTATTCTTTTAAATCTCTCAATCTCACGTGAAAAAAAAAACATATTTTCCAAACTTTATTAATTCAATGGAATCATGAGAAAATGTATGCCCAAATTTAGACTTATCTCTCAAGGGTGTTTCATCACACACAATTCTCATTTTATCATTACTATCACAAGGAAGTGGTTGGGAAATCAGTTTTACCTCTTTATCCATGGTTTCATATCTTTTTCTCAACAATGGGCTCAAACTCAAACATGTTTTTCTTTATGTTTTCAAGAAATTGATGAATGGTTTCAAATTTCAATGGAAGGAGCATTTACAACCTTTGGAGAAAAAAATCCTCAAGCAATGATGTTCCTAGTTGTAGAAGAGTGTCATTATATGAAATGCATTCAACTTCTCCTTCAATGAGTTCACCTTTCTCTATTAATCCATGTGTCACACTTTGAATCTTTTTCTTTCTTGTTAATGAGATTTTTAAGTGGTTTCTTATGGTTTTTCTCCCTAGATAAGAAAATCCCCCCCATAGATGAACAAAATGATGAAGCATTTTTAATAAAATTATTGAGCAAGTCATTACTCATGCATATGCTCACATCCCCCTACTTATTGGGAGCACTCAAGGAAAATATTGGTGAACATGAAACAAGGGATCCTTTCTTAATGATATTCTATTTCCAGGATAATTCACGCATACAGTCATGAAATGAATGGCCTTCACGCTATTGCATGATCTGATCCTAGCAAATGCGCAACCATCATCCATTATTTTGGTTTCCATTCTTGAACCACTAATAAATGTTTTTCCTAGAATGATAGGGTATGTGCAATCCTCATGAACAAAGAAATGGTGTTCATTTTTAACATATCCTACCATTATAGGAACATTAGCACATGCACCATGAAGACAACCAATTTTATTGTTAGCGGCCTTCATTTTCCAATCGTGTTCCTTATCTATAGGCCATTTGATCATAAAAATGCTTTGACACTACATTGATTTCAGAACTCGAATCAATCAAGGCAATACATGGATCTTCATTACCTAATTTTACCATAGTTTGTGTTGTGCCATGAGTCCAAAAAGTTTTTGAGAAATGAATTTGTGGCTCCTCTTCATGTTTTGAGTTATCAATTACAATAGGGTGAAAAAACCTTTTATTACATGACACAAATTCATTATTCAAATTCAAGTTACTTACCTTAAGATGATGGCTTTGAGTCTCCTCAATATTTTGGTGCTTCCTCCTGAAATGGTTAATGAATTGATAAATCATTTCTCTTTTCATTATTCCAAATAATTCTTTTGAATTCATGGAAATCTTATTCTTCCTAATGTTTTCATTCAAGATCCTTTTAAAATCTATGTTTTTCCCTAAATCAAACATGAGTTTGTAGCTAGGATTTTTCTTAGCTACCTAATTCTTTTTTAACTAATTCTTTTTCGGCTTGCCTAATTATTCTTCTATTTTCCTCATCTCTTTTCTTCTTTACTTACTGTATGTGTGTAAACAAAAAAAGAATTGATGGGTACATTCCAACTAATTTCTTCCCTTATTTGGTTTCCTATGCACTAGGAGTAGTAGATGTAAGCTTTTGTACTCTTTGGGATATGGAAAGAACATTTTCCCATATCCCTTCATTATCAGCAATGCTGAATCTAATTTACAAGCATAGGTGTTAGTTCCATTACCTTTGCTTGTGGATCCTTTGAATGCATATTGAATACCTTCTTTACCAAAGTTAGTAGCCGATGAAATTTTAGAATCAAAATAACACAACTTATTGTCATTCCATATGACTAAATGTTCTTTTAATGCATTTTGTTAAGACCCACAACCCCTACTGGTGTGGATTGTGCTATCATACTATATGCATCTCCTTGAAAATTCCTTTTTACTATTATTATCCCCTTTTTGTTCTTGCATTATATTTCTTTGTTTTGATTCTTGATTTTGTACATTTGACAATTGAACCTTAAGATCCTATAGATCATTCATGATGTCATGCAATTGTTGTATGGAGACAGTTATATGTCCAATTTCATTTTTATGTCCAATTTCATTTTTACTATGCTTGCTTGTGAGTTGGTTTCCTTTGAAGGTGTTTGACTTGGTATTTTGTCATGGCATGCACCTATTTGGGTTAGTCTTAATTCTCTTTTTATGATTCTATTAACTGTTTCTTTTAGATCATTCCAGTCATTAGTGGTAACATCCTCAAGAAAA
Source organism: Ceratopteris richardii (assembly GCA_020310875.1). Lineage (NCBI taxonomy): Eukaryota > Viridiplantae > Streptophyta > Polypodiopsida > Polypodiales > Pteridaceae > Ceratopteris > Ceratopteris richardii. The sequence goes on along the minus strand of CM035423.1, from coordinate 126,074,345 downwards.
GTTAATAGACGTTCAACTCATTGTTTAGAATTGGCCGATTACAAAAGCAGATTTACCTTTCTTTTAGTTAGCTCCTCTTCATCAAAGGTGGAGATTTGAGAAAACTTATCTTCGATATCACGTAACACATCATAATTTTCGAGCCCTTTGTTTCACTTTGCAACCCAAGAAGTAAAAGAGGATCTAGTCATTTTCTTAAAATCATTAGAAAAAAATTCATGCTTCAAGGAAGTGGCAAAATCATCCCAATTTTTTTGCTCATATTGTTGAATGCATGCTCTTAAGGAGTCTTTCACACATTAGGGAAAAAATGAAACCTGCATGGGCCTTGTAAATATCCCTAATTTTTAGGGATTAAGTTTAATTCTGTTCTTGTTGAAGGGGATAAAGTGCATTTAATAGGGCACTTTTTAGGAGGCCGGAGTAGGCTTTTTTTTTACCTTTACTAGGCCTCTCTCTTTCTTATTCTAGAGAGAGAGCAAGAGAATCAACTTTCCACATCATCAAACTCATGCATGTATTTGAATAAAAAAAAGTTTTTTTAAGTCTCATTTTCAGTGTATATTAACTCAAAAGGGCCCATTTTTTAATATATATATATCAAAAGTCACTTTTTTGGACCTATTTTTTAAATTTTCATTTAGAAAAGGTATAATTTTCAAGGTCCCTCCAAAATTAAATGCTACATCATCGAATCCATGACTACCATTCCCCCAAAAAATGACTAAAAGAAAACACATTTTTTGAGCAAAACATATGCTTTAGAGTCCTTTCCAACTAGTTTTCCACTTTGTTTTTTATATTCTTGATCACTAGCAAGGATGGTGTTGACATGTATTACAAACTTCACACTAGAATGTCCTCATGCTTCTGCATCAATAAGTATCCATGTTCATGTGCCTAGAGAGTTTCCTCCAAATACACAATGCAACAATGATGTCAATTCTCAAAATGAACGTCATGCAACTAGAGAAAAGGGTATTGATATTTGGACTCATGGTTCACTATATCCTCTTGATCCAATGTCTTCTTACCATCCAACTTTCCATAACCTCTCAACTTTACTTCAGTTCATTAGTGCGGGTGAAGTTGGACTATTAGGTTACTGCAAGTGATTATCTACACATTCACATGATACTGCTAAGTATTGGTTCGAACAATATCAACTCCATCATATGAGGGTGGTCATTTTAGAAAGCACAATCATATCTTTACAAAAACAACTTGCATATTTTGAACAGGAAATGGAAGCAAAGGAAAGCACAATTGTAAAGATAAATGCAAATATCCAACAGTTGAAAGAGACTCCACTTGGTATGAGATATAGGAAAAGAGCATTGTCATCCTTGGAAGCTCTTTCAGTAGGTGGTGGAGCACACAAACGGCATATATATGCAACAAGGTGAGTGTTTTTTTTACTTTTATATGTTTTAATGAAGGTTTGTAATGGAATATTTCATTGTGTAGGTCATTTATTCAAGACATAGGTGCTTCATCAACAACACAAGACTAGTTCAAGCTAATGAATGGTTGTATAAATAGCAAACAAATCACTTATGCTATAGACACGCCCATAGGAAAGTGCATTAGAGTTGTTGTTGAAATTGAGTTTTCACAGAAGTTAAAAACCCTAGTGCAAGATGTGCAGGCAATATGCAATGAAGCAGGCATCAGGAGAAAATATTGCAACGTACACCCTTCTGAGGCAAGCCTTACAACCACAAGGTATTTCTCAAAGTATATTTCCATGCCCATATAAAGTTTCTATCAAGAAAAAAACTTCTAATGAGGATGTGGCTTGTATTATTGGACAATATTTATTCATAGGAGACACTATGCCTACCTCTATTTATCATCCAACTATTCCCAAGAGGCAATCAAAGATGCTATCTACACAATGATTTACTTACATCAAATTCAACAATATATTTGTGGATCTTCAAAAGCTTCAACAAGCAATGGTTCACTTTCATTGTTCAACAATCAAAGGTACCCCTACTACATTTTATTTGGTGTTGAAGTTTTACTGCAATGAAGTGCTATATTAGGGTAATGTTTCCTCTTTTGTGCAGACTATAATGATAAGTTAAAGTTCATACTAAAGCTTGATGAGTGACAAGTTATAAAGGATCGATGATTGGAAATGTTGAGTGTGATACTAATGAATGAAGTTATGGACCATGCAATGAGTGATGAAACTTTAGGATCTGCTTCCCATTTTACTTATAATGTGCAATCAGAGAGAGATATCTAATGGTTAGGTGGTATAGAAGTTCCCAAAGAAACAAAAAATATTATTTCATGGATTTTTAATAGGACTCCATGGATTATAAAAGTAATCTCTTCTCAAATACATGGACAAAAGCTTTCTGTAGATAATATAGGTGATTTTGAGCTAGAACAACATTTGGGTGGATACCTTAAGAGTATAAAATTCATGTTACATTGTAAAAAAGGAGCATCTTCTCTCTATCCTTGCCCATACTGTACACAAGGTTACAAAGGATCTAAGAGATAGTCTAAAATTGCAAGGGCATTGATGAGAGTTGATGACTCTGAAGAAATTGATGACACAAACTCATGGAATCATAGGGAATGGGAGATATAACTTTTGAGGTGTCCAATGTTAGAAGAATCAACTCGTGATAAAATAAGAAATGATTGGAACCCCATTACTCCATTTCTATTAGTCAATGTTCACTTTTGTACTTTGCATGCATTCAGGATCTTTTATAGGATTTTGAAGCTCCATGTTGAATATGCATATGCAATGAAACCACTAGAGAGGTCTACAATAGCAATCCAAAAAATACAAGGTCTTCTCAATTCTTGGTTGTCATGGTGGCCATGTATCTTTGGTTGTTAAGAAGTATGGTGAGTCTCAAGAGATTTTACAACAAGTTTCAATGATTGGGAAGAAGGCAAAATATTTCTTTAAAAGAGATATGAATAGCCAAGATGATGGGAAATAGGAACTTTTGAAAGACCTCTGTTCAATTACGATAGACAATGATAGTCAGGTTGATCTCATTAACAAGAGAAAGAAGGTTTGGTCATCGTTAGATCAATTGTTACATTTGATGGGTTTGGTTTTCACTAATGCTTCACAACCAAAATTATTCCAAGTGACTTTGAAGGAGTTTACACAATCAGTCATCCTATTATGGGGAGAAAGCAACATTACACATTACATAGTAAGCACTGCTTAAATTTTTTTAATTTGGTCTTAAATACCATGTGTACATCTTATTGACCAAACCATAGCATACTCTTTTTGCACATGGAGCATATTTTATGAATTGATATGGATCACTGGACATTCTAGTACACAAGGAATGGAGAAGTCACATTACAGGGTGTTGAAGCTCAAGATCAAGGAAAAGCATAATAAGTGGATCACATAAGTGGGCGCACAAGAAGAAGGAGCACATATGGAGCTCCAAGTAGTACATGTCAAATTTTTAGAAGGAATCCCTATAAAAATAGTGATTTTCATCACTAAAAGCCATTGTAAATGCCATTTCATATTATTGTAACTCCATTTTGTTCAAGCCGAGGAGTCCCTGAGCTTGAGGGTATTAGAAGTATCATCCTACAAATTTTCATAATTTTTAGACTTTGTTTGAGCCCTCAAATAAGCCTTGGAACCTAATTTTTAACTAGGCCGGACACTAGGTCTGGACAGGGCCAAAACTAGTCAAAAAATTATAAAAAGAACTAGACAACTCATTTTTAAGGTGAGCTAGTGAGAGAATAGAGCTTTTATAAGAAGATTTCCTTTGTAATCGAAGTCCTTCCATTGTTCCTCTCTTTGCTCTTACTTTGTGCACATGTGTGTGTATGTGTGTGCATGCTTGTGTGCTTTCACTCACACACTTGTGCCTTCACTCGCTCGTGGTCTTCATACTGGTCCTCACATCTCCGTAGATTGACAAGTAAAGGAGGTGGTGCTTACGCTTGAGCTACACCAAATTTTGATGCCGTTGTCAGGGAGAAAGCTTCGAGGACGAGCGTTGTGATGGTAAGATCGTAGATTTGCAACGTTGGAAGGTAAAAAAAACTATTATTTCTGTTCATTTTCTGATTTTTCTTCTTCATGTTCATCATCATCACCATCTCCATTTTCTTTCATCTTCATCTTCATAGAAATTTCTTGTTTTTTAGTGCATTTTCACCATTTTCATACCATTTTTCATGCATTATTGTGTGAGAAGGAGTTAGGAAGTGCAAGGGAGAGCAAGCGCCTGTGATTTTTCATGCTTTTATGCACTTACGGAGCTCACCATTGCTCGGTGCTCAGAAATTTGAATTTCCCGCCAAAAAAACACGATTCTGACTGAAAATGTGATTTTCATAAAATTCAAATTTTTTCAAAAAAATGTGATTTTATATTTCCCCCCTAATAGCTTTCTGAAAAGAACACGATTCTCAGGTCATTCTTAGAATTTCGATTCTCTGGTTGTGCTCAAAATCACGATTCTCTAAGTTTCTCAAAAACACGATTCTGAGCTAAAATCACGATTTTCATATTAAAAGAATGATTCTGAGCAAAAACATGATTTTGGGAAAAACACGATTTTCAGTTGGCTCAAAATCGCGATTTTCACAAATCACGATTTTCAGTCAAAAACATGATTTTGGGAAAACACGGTTCTTTGTTGACTCCAAAATCGTGATTTTCAAAAACACGGCTTTCATTCAAAATCGCGATTTTCACGATTTTCAGAACACAATTCTCAAAAACACGATTTTTGGCCAAAATTATGATTTTCAGGTAAAAACATAATTTTGAGCAAAAACACAATTTTCAGTCAAAATCGCGATTTTCTGGTCATTTTCAAAATCGTGATTTTTAGGTTAAAAAACAAGACTTTAACCAAACACGATTTTCATTCAAAATCGTGATTTTCAAGTCAAAAACATGATTTTCATTCAAAATCGTGATTTTCATTCAAAATCGTGATTTTCATTCAAAATCGTGATTTTCATGTCAAAAACACGATTTTCATTCAAAATTGTGATTTTTTTATCATTCTCAAAATCGCGTTTTTCACGGTTCTCACTCAAAATCACATTTCATGCTTTTCAATCAAAATCTCACTTTTATGGGGATTGCTCAGAATCGCAATTTTCATAAGTGTTCAGCATCGTCATTTTCATGATTTCACAAAATCCTGATTTTCATAAGAGTCCATGATCATGTGGCCGAGTTCAAACAAGTGTTAAGAGCTGAATAGGTTGAAGTCTTGTTCACTCAGTTTGAGGCATTTTGTTTGACTCTCAAGGGCACTGCCTTAGCTTGGCTTCAACCACTAAACAGTCTCGACTATCGAGAGATAGCTCAACTGCTAGAAGAATTCATTGTAGAATTTTCGAGGAGTGGTATCCGGCATAACACCTCATCCCTGATCCACACCTTCAAGCAGACACCCCAAGAAACAGTGCGACTTGCAAGAAGACGGTTCAAACAGTACTTAGAAAGATGCCCTAATCCAGAGTTACCCACACCAGCCAAAAAAGTTGCCTTGTTTTTAGATGGCTTACTAAGCACAAAGTTGAGATCATATGTGTACTTGAAAGAGCCTAGATCTATAGAAGAGTGTGTGCGAATGTGGATCGACATAGAAGACAATTTGGGTGAGGAGTTAGGACTGTCCAAACTCTACAAGGATTCAGATAAACAAGAGAGAAAGAACGAAGGAGAGAAAAGGCAAGAGCTTTTTCCCAGGTTTGGCTCATGGAACAAGAATGAGTCTCGCTTAGTTGAAGGTGGCATTGTTGATGATTGGGCATTTATCAGTTTGGATAGAAGCATGTCTTGGCTAGCAGATGATATTATTGCTACCTTATTTGGCAGATGTCCAGAACTTGGCATAAACAGGGCATCCATGGTAGGCGGGAAGAGCTTGAAGGTCTGCAACTTGAGCGATGCTTAACTACTGTATGTACGAGAGCATCCAAGGAGATATCTACAAGGGGTAGTTTGGTACCCTGAAAATCCTTGTCTGCATACTGAGTGAGAAGACTTCCTCCTATGGTGAGCTAAAGAGAATATGTGAAACTAAGCTTGGTGTAGTTACCCAATGTTGTTTGTCAAGGAATATAAAGAAATTCAATTCTCAGTATTTGACAAATGTTTCTTTGAAAAGAGGAGCCAGGACAACACACTCAAAAAATTTCATCAGTGGACCATCAACACAGACATTCATCGACAATGTTCCATCACAAATGCCAGGTGTACAACACAAAGAGATAAACATCGATCAACAATTCACCATGGTAAGAATCCTTACTTTGGCACCACCATAACAATGGTAGATTAAGAAACCTCTTCGTCAACATGCCCTTGAGCACTTAGCTCAAGACCTCCAATTTTTGCACCATACTTCTTCCAATGCATTTTCCACGTATGCATGCATAGGGCCACATTACAAGGCCATGCACAAGGCACATACTCTCATCAACCCATGCACTAACACACTTACCCATCATTCACTATGCATTATGAGTACTTGGCATGACTACTCTGAACATCATCTTTGGAAGAGCTACAGGACATCAATGGAGGCTGACAATGACACATTCATGTCCGAATCCAAGGAAGAAGCACATACGAAGGGTCTACAACAGGCACAAGCTCGCAATGACAAATGAAGAACCAAACAATAGAACCTAGTACAATTGGAAGACCGATGGCTCTTAGGATGGACACTACCTCTCAAAGCACTACATGGAACAATCATTACAACGAGGTTCTGTCAGGGATGACAGACTCGAGAGGGGGGGAGTATTGAAGCTCAAGATCAAGGAAAAGCATAATAAGTGGATCAGAGAAGTGGGCACACAAGAAAGAGCACATAGGGAGCTCGAAGAAGTACATGTCAAATTTTTAGAGGGAATCCCTATAAAAACAGTGATTTTCATCACTAAAATCCATTGTAAATACCATTTCATATTATTGTAACTCCATTTTGTTCAAGTCGAGGAGTCCTTGAGCTTGAGGAGTATTAAAAGTATCATCCTACCAATTCTCTTAATTTTTAAACTTCGTTTGAGCCCTCAAATAAGCCTTGGAACCTAATTTTTAACTAGGCCAGACACTAGGTCTGGACAGGGCCAAAACTACTCAAAAAACTATAAAAAGAGCTAGAGCGCTCATTTATGAGGTGGGCTTGTGAGAGAATAGAGCTTTTGTAAGAAGATTTCCTTTGTAATTGAAGTCCTTCCATTTTTCCTCTCTTTGCTCTTGCTTTGTGCGTGTGTGTGTGTGTATGTGTGTGCATGCTTGTGTGCTTTCACTCACACACTTGTGCCTTCACTCACTCGTGGTCTTCATACCAGTCCTCACATCTCCAAGGATTGACAAGTAAAGGAGGTGGTGCTTATGCTGAGCTACACCACAGGGCAAGAGGTGTTTACTTTAAAAACACCCATTGTGGGGATAGGTCTACTACAATCAAACTATTTAGAAGAAATGTTCAAGTGGTTTTTCCATCTGACATTTGCTAGAAATATGCAACGGAACTAGCATGAATAGCAAAGTTTTCAAGAAAGATACAACATGATATTGCAAGAGAGAAGTGGATGTCATCATCAAGATTGCTACATCATGCCCAATGGTGTGCACAAAGAGTCCGCGAGGGTTCTGCTTGGAAATAGTTTCTCTGGTCCCAAAATGCATTATTTCTAATAATTTTTTTTTTCAAGGTTTTTATAACTCCTTTCTCTTCAAATAATTTTTCAATGTTTTTTAAAATATTTTTTTAATGTTTTAAAACTAATTTTTATTGATTTAAATGTGAACAGGACAAATCTTAAGTGAAAGGCTATAAATTGTTGGAGTTAGATGTCTGTGGAAGCACACAAACAATACAAGGAAGAAGAAGAAGCTTGGAGCACAACAAACAAGACTAAATGTATTATCACTAGAATGTACAAAGATAAGTAGCCCATTAGGGCAATAGGCATATATTCAAGCTAGGGGAAAAAACACCTCCTAAAGAGGGAAAAAAGTGCCTCGACAGTCCTAGTGTGTTCACACACATCACTACCTAAATATATCAACAAATCCCCCCTGAGAGTGATGTAGTGAACAAGGAGCTGGCAATGATTTATAAGGAAGTGCTAAGCTATGGGAAATAATCCACAAAAGGAAGTAAGCCCAAAGCTTTGCAAAAAGCTTCAAACTTCTCCCTAGGTAGAGCCTTTGTGAAAAGGTCTAGAATGTTCTCCTGCGTGGTCACATATGCCAAGCTGATCTCTCGAGCAGAGAACCCCTCCCTTACATAATGATAATGCACCTCAATGTGCTTAGTGTGAAAATGGAACACAGGGTTCCTCAAAATTTCCAATGTGCTCTGACTATCAATGAAGATGGTGGTGGTAGAAGACTGACCAACATCCAAATCAGCCATAAGGTGTCTGAGCCACACACACTCAACAATCGCTATGAAAGTTGTCCTATACTCAGCCTAACAATTGGAAATGGCCAGAGTAGGCTGCTTCTTGCTCAACCAAGATATACATGAGCTACCAAGCATGAAGCAAAAGCCACTAGTGGACACACGAGCTTCATAGCAACTAGCCCAATGACTGTCAAAAAAATCATGCAAATCTGACGGTAGTGATCCCCCCTTGGGATAAAACAATTCAAGTAGCTGGGTACCACTCAAGGCGTGAAATATGCGCTTAACCGCCTGCCAATGCTTGAGACCTAGGCAATGCATAAACTTGCTCATTTGTGAGACACCAAAATGAATATCTGACCCAGTAATGCATAAGTAAATCAAGCACCCAACAACCTATTGATAGAGAACAACATCAAATGCATCTCCAGCATCATGAAGACTCAATCATAAACCTATCTCCATAGGAGTGGCAATAGGATTACAATGTTCAAGGCCAAAACACCGCAATAATGTGTCAATATATTTCATTTGACACAAAGCCATTCCACCATCAACTTGCATAAACTGAATGCCCAAATAATGATGCAAAGGCCCCAAATCAGACATCTCAATGAGGCATGCAAATCAGCCGTAAAATTAGTAATACGCTTGTCATGAGGACCAATGAGCAGCATGTCATCAACATACACAACAACGATCAGAAGCACATCATTAGCACGCTTAACATATAAGGTGCTCTCAATTGGTCTGTTCCCAAAACCATGTGCAATCAGATAGGCATGTATCTTTTCATACCAAGCACGTGGTGCTTGCTTTAAACCATATAATGCCTTCTTTAACCTTCACACCTAGTTTTCATGCCCTTTCTGCACAAAGTCATGGGGTTGAAAAACATACACTTCTTCATGCAAGTCACCATTCAAAAATGCTATTTTAATGTCCAATTGATGTGCATTCCAACCATGATGAGCTACAAGTGCACAAATGCTATGAACAATAGTCATTCAGCATGTAGGTGCAAAGGTCTCATCAAAATCAATGCCTCTTTCCTCTGCATAATCCTTTGCAACAAGCTTAGCCTTATACCTATTAATTAATCCATCACGCTTACACTTCAGCTTGTATACCCACTTACTGCCAATGGCCTTCTTTCTAGGAGGCAAGTCACATAAAGACCAGGTACCATTCTTCATTATAGCATCATATTTTCTGATTGCATAGCAGCCAATCCAATTTACCATACACCTCGCCATCTCCATGACTGGCCTGTTATTCCATTTAGCAAATCCATTTTGTTGAGGTGTATATGGTACTATACACTGATGTTTTATCCCACATTTAGCTAGAAATGCATTAAAGTCAGAAGACATATATTCCCCCCCTTGATCAAAACAGAGGGTGCCCATTTTACATGCTTATAGATTTTCAGCCAGAACCAAAAACTATTTGAAGTGCATAAACACTTTCGACTTTGCCTTGAATGGATATACCCATGCATGCTTGAAAAAATCATCAATGAAAGTCACGAAGTAAAAATAGTTTCCAAAAGAGGGTGTCTGCATAGGACCATAGACATCACTATGAACAAGCTGTTACTTCTAAGAGTAGCTCGAACTGAACCATCTTTTGGAAATGAAGAATGCTGCATTTTGCCCAAAATATAGCCTTCACAGATATGTTTACCGGATGCCTTAGGTTTGGACAAAGAGGACACCATTTCAGACTTTTGTAGGCGTAGCAAAATAGCAAAATTCAAATGAACAAAGCATGCATGCCAAAGCTTTACATGTGACATAGCCTGAGAATCATGTAATGGGCATGCTGAATCATTCATAAATCTCTCATAGTTTATGAGCTTATACATCCCATGCAATAAAATGCCAAAAGCAATAATCACATCACCATTTGACAAATCATGAAATGTACACCTATCATCAATAAATTTCACAACCAAGCCAATCTTGGCTAAATCCGAAACTGATAATAAATTCTTCTTGATCCCTAGCACAAATAAAGCATCTGACAAAGTGAGAGAACTACCATCAGTAGTAGTCACAATGATCTTACCAACTTCCATGATAGGATAAGAGGAATTGTTGGTGCATGTGACAGTATTCCCTATAGGGGCAGGCTCGACTGAAGAGAAGAAACTGCGCTACGCGGTAATATGTTTGGTCACCCCACTATCAAAGTACCAAACATCTGAGTCTACTAATGACATGCACTGCTCATGAGAAGATGGGTCAAAACTGCAAACAATAGTAAACGCCCATTCTTCTTCCTACACAAAATTAGCACACTCTGTTTTTGGTGTAGAGGCCTCTGCAACAAACATTCCGGCCTCTTTCTTCTTTGCCTCTTTAGCAGCGAGTTTTGGACAGCTCTTAATGACATGATCATTTGCTTTACAGTATTTTCAAAACAATTTTTCTTTTCAGATTTCTTCTCATCTTTGTCTTCCTTCTTCAATTGTGCAGAATTAGAATATTTCTGCTTACAAGTAGAAGAACTCCATTTACCTTTGCTCTTCTGACTAGCCAAAAATTAGGGATGTTTATACTAACTGCATCTCTCATGATGCTCAATCTTCAAACCATTTATGGATGTTCATATAGTAGTGTCTCTGAATTGTTCAAATAAGTTGATTTGAAATAAATTCTCATTGCTGTATCAAAATAAGTTCATTTACTAATATCATTGTAATTGCTTATCTCTTGCAGGCTTCTAAAAGATCAGTTTCTACCAAATGGAAATGACATGCCTTCAACATGTGGACCTACAACTGGACCTACAAAAAAACATTTACAGTCCGTTGGAAGAAATACACCAAGATTCATGCATGTTCCAATGATTGCATTCTCTTTTGAAACGAGTATGAGCATCTCCACATATGTCCAAAGTGTGGAGCAAACAAGCTGAGAGAAGACCTTGTGGGCAAAGTAGTCCCCCCAAAGGCTCTTCACCACTTTCCTTTCATTCCAAGAATTAAGAGCATATTCAGATGCAAATCCATACATCAGTTAATGTCATGGCATGTAAAGAGTAGGTCTACAAATGGTGTAATGCGAGTGCCTACTGATTTTGATGCTTTGAAACACATAGATAGTGAGTGGCCAGAGTTTGCTAGAGATCCTCATAACATACATCTAGGCCTAGCTATGGATGGAGTAAATCCATTTCATTTAGGCAGCTCCTCATGGGGCACATTGCTTGTATGTGTGGTCAACTATAACATCCCACCATGGCTGGCCACAAAAAAGGGCCATTTATTATTAGATCTCATTGTGCTAGGTAAGTATAAGGTAAAAAACATGGATGTATACCTTGCACCACTTTTGGAAGAGCTGTGCACTTTATGGGATGGGATTACTATGCACAACACGTCTCAACCTATAAGAAGATGTGGTGTGAGTGCAATGCATACTTATGTGGATGATGCATGACTTGCCCTGTTATGGTGAATGTTCAGGTTTATCGATTTTGGGTTACCAGGCTTATCCCCTATGCGGACCACGACTCGAAGCACACTACTCCAAAGCACTTCGGAAAACTATCTATGAAGGACATGTGAACAACAATTTATAAAATTAGTTCCTTGGTAAGATGGATCTCTTCCAAAGAGATAAGGAAAGATAGCATAGAGAGTACAAAACTCAATGATGTAGAGGTTGTCTGTATGGTTGAGAAATACTTTCCCACAAGTATTCTCACAATTTAACTTCTTTTATTGGTTCATGTGGTTGATGAAGTTGCTATAGCAAGAACTATCAATAGTCGATGGTTGTTCCTCTTAGAGAGATTCATGAAGACATTAAAAGGATTTGTTTTTCAGAGAGCACATCCAAAGGACAACATGGCAAAGGGGTGGCTTGTTCAAGAGTCTGTTGTATTCATAACAGAGTTTCTATGCATATGAGACCCAGAAATGCCTCACTTATGGAGAGATGATGAAGATGTTCATCTCGTAGGTGATGCACCTCAAGGTAAAGGTATGCCAAGAAAAATGGATGCAGCTTTCAGAGAGAAGGCAATTAAGTTTTGCATCGTTAACTCTGAGCCTATGTAGAAGTGGTTGGAGAGGTATGAGCTTGCCAAGGAGGCAAATGCAAAGGAAAGAGCTCAATTTCGAAAGAATCGTCCCACTCACTTTTTGTCTCTTTCGTAAAGTCTTCAACCTCTTCCACCCTTTCTAATGAGCACATGGCTAGATAAATCTGTTTCACAAGTTGCAATAGAAGATGAGGATATCTTTGAAGAAGAGAAGGTGCACTATGGTGCACTATGTTCTCATGGTTGACACTTTCGGATCGCATGAATCCATGAAAATATGTCTACTTTTGATACTAGGGTGATGATGAACTTTTTCCAAAAAAGTAGAGCTAGTGCAAGAGACAAGAATGCTCAAGAAGGTCAGCTCAAGTATTATAGAGTGATCCAAGGTCTCTTCTAGCTATCCTTCACGAGGTTTGACTACATTCTATTTGATGTGAAATGGTTCAAAGTAGTGACCTCAAGAAGAAATGCAATAGTGAGGCATGATAAGAGTGGTTTTCTTCAAGTAGACTCCACAAAGATATGAACAGACGAAAGAGATACATTTGTAGTTCCCAAACACTGTGGGCAGATTGTCTTTATGCTGGATTCGAAACAACCAGAGTGGCTATTTGTTTTACAAGTCTCTCCACGTAGCGGATAAATTTGCGAGGACATAGATGTAGAAGAAATTCTATTGTGAAACTAAATTCCAAAAACAACTAAACTATGAAAGAATCAATCAACTAGCAAGACCACTAGAGAAGAGAGAGCATGTATCCGCCCATCCAACTCCTCCCATATATATACCCCTAGCCCAAGGGTATGCATGTCCTTGAGATTGGCCAAGTGTCAAGCCAAGTGTCCCTCATGTCGACACTTTCCCAAGGGTGATCACATGCCTTCTAATTTCCCAAGGTCTATCACATGCCTTCTAAATCAAATGAGGTTTCTTCTCTCATGTACACACAAGGTGGCTCCTAGAGAAGCTTCTCTCAAGACTAAGGTTCCCACACCTTAGGATAAATCAAGCCTAAGGTTCTAACCATTCAATTGGGAGCTCATATGAATAAATACCTCAAGGGTTAAAACCAAGGGTTTCACCCAAAGATTCAAGGCATGTTCCAAAGGTAATTCAAGGGTTATACCAAAGAAAACATACATCATATTCTAACCTTTAGAGTCCATATGTTTACCTTTTTGAACCAATGAATTATACAACATTCTTCCCCCCTTTAATATTTTTGTCCTTGAAAATGTGTGTAGGTATAATATGTGAAGTATTACCCATGCACCATGATCTATACTGTGAGCATGGTCATCTCTCTCTTTAAATTCATTTCCAGTAATCAGATAAGGGATAATCCCTACCTTAATCTGAAAGAAAATGATTTATGATCCTTGCCCAAATCAGTTTCCCTTAGTCCACTCGAATGTACATGTATGCCTTGTACCTATGGACTAGTGAAATGGGTGGACTTCTTTGGTGGTCTTTTTCTTTTGGCACTTTCACAAACCTAGAGCTCCAATTTCAGTACACTTTGTACTTTCCTAGAAATTTATAATTTTAGGCACTTTTACAAACCTAGAGCTCCAATTTCAGTACACTTTGTACTTTCCTAGAAATTTATAAATTTTCTTTTGGCACTTTCACAAACCTAGAGCTCCAATTTCAGTACACTTTGTACTTGCCTAGAAATTTATCTTGAAAGGGCCCGAAACTAGATTCATCTTCCACTTTCAAGAGAAAGGAGAGGAATCTTTAGATGTTCTAAACTTAACTTATTCCTTTATAGTCCTTTTCAAATAAAAATATACTTTATTTGTATTTGATAGCATTTACCTAAAGATATGAACTCAGCAAAGTGGGTCTAATGAGTCCCTACCAAAACATGCTCAATAAAATGAGGAGAATACTATCTTCTCATTCCTTGGCAACTTAGCTGGACTTATTCCAAGCCTCTATGTTTTCTTGAAACATAAAGTTCAAGTATTCGGAATGACAATATACCCAATTTTGAAAGTTCATGTCTACAAGTGGATCCTTATCTTGATCATCTTTGATTTTCCCTAGATTAATTCTCATAATAGAGTTTAATCCTTTTGGAAGATTTGACATTCAAGAATTAGATCCAAAGATAACTTTAGGAATTGGAATTATGATTTAGACCATTCTCTTGGGTCTCTACCTTGTTCATTGTTAGCTAGTTTTTTCCAACGAGAATCGATACTAACTATCTTGAACCGATTCTGGTTCATACTCAAGATAGTTATGTATACTAACCTCGAAGGTCACCAAAGCTTTGCAAAAAGAAACAGATCTTACTAAACCAATTCCTTCAAATCCTCAAAATAATTGAGGAATAATGCTTTATCAAGCCATCAAGATACCTTCTAGATTTTCAATTAGATGGAGTTTAGATGATTCAAGTTTTGCAGCTTACTTGTTCTCACCAAAGATTCAAAATACGATTTTTTATAGATCATTATTTCATTCAAGGTTATTATACTTGAATAGGCTTGACTTTACTTTTGGAGTTTAACTTGGTAAACTCCCAAAATTATTTACCCTCTTACTTATCCAAATTTATTGTACCATATAAAATTTGGCTATGCATTTTATTAAGAAAAATGCATCTGCTTAAGAGGATAAAGGATAGCCTTTTCTAGAGTCAATGTCATGTTCATTCTATTTACCCTTTTGTTCATACAACCAGGTGTATTAAATTGGTTCAAGGAGGTACATTTTTACACCTCATAATGAACCTAAGACCTTAATCTAAATGGTCTTATCTTTAAGGCTTATCCTGATAATTCCTATCGGGTCTTGAGCCTATTTTCTTGCTAGACATCAAAGAAAATTTTCAATGGTAGTTATTTCTCACTGTCCCATACCAGTGAGTTCTTTCTCCAATTTGTAGAACCACATCCTTAATGTTTCCATTTTTTTTGTCCTTTTCATGTTCTCTGATTATTTACCCATGATCATGAATTCCATCTTGGGATTCCTTGGCATCATAATCATGAGAGCAAAGAATAAGGTTTCTCAATCTAATGCCAGGTAATTCAAAGGTCTCTTAGGTTGACCTTTGAACTTTCCTTGGTATCAGACTATAAAAGGGTTTGATCTTTTTGACCAATGTAGGCCACTTGGATTAACCAAACATAAAGGGTTTCATATATTTGACCAAGTTAGGTCACTTGGATTATCCAACCATAAAAGGTTTGATACCAAGTTAGGTCACTTGGCTTTCTCAAAATTCCTCTATCTAATTTAACATGAGATAAGATCAAGTCTTTTCTCCTTTAGATCCCTTTTTCAATGATATTTACCCATGGGTCTTTCTTTGGATCTTCAACTCATACCCTCATGAGTTGATATCCTTGCTTAACTGGTCAACATCATGTTGATGTTCTTCAAACCATTAACTATTCTCCTCTTAGGAATCAACAATTATATGTCACCCTTTTGACTTAAGCGAGTTGCCATCCTTATCGATCCAAACTTTCTTAGATACCCTACTCTGAATATGCTTCAAGTGTTTGGCTAGCTTACCTTAGTTTACTTGCCAAAATGGAATTCTTTAATGAATTCCCTTCTTATATATCTAGTTCTTAATTTGTTTGAGATTTAACTCAAACACACTTAGATGCTTGGACATCCAATGTACTCCTTAACTTTCATGAAAGATTTAAGGAATATATTTTGCTTAGAAGTATCATATTGATGATACCTTTCTTCCCCACTTTAAGGAGTTTTCGTCCTCGAAAACTGTAGGAAATTGATGTTCTTTTAATTTCCTATCCAAATGGGAGGTTTCATTTATGCTAAATCCTTGATTGAAAAGGTTCTCCAATATCCTTGAGCTTAAGCTTCCATTATCCTTAAGTTTAGTGTTCCATACCATTGAACCCACTTAAGTGACATTGTAAACCTAGACCTCCCATACCATCCAATTTACAATCTCACCTTAGTGTAGACAACTTTAGCTCTTACTCAAGGATTAAACTCCTATACATTTTAGTCTTATCAAATATAATCAAAATATTTGTAAGTTACATTCTTACAGAGTCTTGATTTGTTCTTTGAAAAGACTTTGAAAAGTAAGCTTTCATTGAACTATTTCCTTGATCAGATGCAATCAAAGTTATCTTTGTTTATCTCATTTGATAATAGATCTAGTATTCACATACTAGATATTATCTATTGGCATAAGTAGGCATCTGTATCAAAGGATATAGTGAATCATAAGCTTTTCTAAATGGTTACCTTTTTAACCATCTTGATAAATTGTTTCTTACTCATAGAGCACATTTTGGAGTAGAGGTCTTAAGAGTTTCTTTCAACCCTTTAATCTTCCTCTTATCTAGATATGCTTAATGAGTTACAACTCTTCAATCTTGAAGCAATTTTCTCAAAGCTCCAAATGGATCCTACCTCTTGTGAATGAAGGAAGAAGCTTATTGGGGAAGAAATGAATGCTTAAAAAGGTAAAATGGTTCAACCATTTTTTCCTTAATATGTCATTTTACGACATTCTCTTCCCCCGTTTAATGTGATGATTCTCCTCAATGATCAAATGGTGAAGTTACTATGAACTCCTTAACATCGTTCACAATGAAAAATTATCCCATGTGTGTATAGTCTAATATAGGCTTCTCATTTGTCTTTTGGATGTCCATTATCTTATGGTTAATATTGTGTATTTTGTAACCTAAGTCCTTGGCCTTGGTGATCAGGCATGCTATGGGTATTATGGAACTTCAAGGTCCATAAGTAGGACTCGAAGCTTAAGGTTTTTCTATTTGAAATAAGTTTTTTTGGCTTTTGGATTAAGCCACCATACAAAAAGCATAAAAGTTAATGGCTATTGATCAAGATACCATTAAACTTTTATGCTTTTGACTTCACACAAAGAAGTCATTCCTAGTTTAAACTTTAAACTTGTTGAACTTACTTCTCTCTCATATCCCATCCACCCATGCATAAGTGATTCAATATATCATGTATGCCAAGAACCGATACATGTTTGCTTGAAGATGCTTAGCATGCATAAGGTCCAAGTACTGAACCTGTCCTTAAAGCATGCATGGAATTCATCCTTGGAATTCCATTATACACATAAGTCTATGTTCCACATATGTTCGTGATTTCCATTCATGCTCATGCCATGCTATGCTAGACTTTTTATGTTCACTCTTTATCCATATTGAGATAGTGAGTACATTTAAATTGAAAACCTTTAGCTATTCATCTATGCCTTAAATGCACTTAGATGAATAAATTTATGCACTTCTCTATGTGCATGTGAACAATCTTCTTCGTTTGAAATGCATATCTATATGCATTACTTAACATGGCCTTGGAAGCAAATGAAAATGATTAGATTCCCAATAGTACTTACCTCTATTATAGCTACATTCATCCTTTGATCCATTGCATGACGAGGCTTAGCCTTCCATCACTTTTGGCATTGGAAGCTTGGGGCATTTTATTCTTACTAGTTTTTCTAGGTGCTCCAAAACTCTAGGGATCTTTTGATGGATATTTACATGTCCTATTATGAACACACGATTATATACAAACTTTTTTATCATATGCCATAAGAAAAGATTTCAAAATTCATTTAATATCTAAAATAAGGCTTATGTATATGGCAATATTCTAAATGAATACTTTCCTAAGTTCATGATAACACAAATACTCCATGGACTATAACTCATGCATCTCATGCATTTTATGCTCTCTTAATTTCGAACTAATTCAGAAAAGTGGATCATAATGATCAAAGTTCCTTGAAAAATAATAATAATAATAATAATAATAATAATAATAATAAAGAAGTATGCATAACAAGAAGCAATAAAAATTACTTCCCCAATTTCTCTGATGAAGAGTCAAGACCATCCATCCAAGTTTAAAGTGAAGAACTCCTGTCTTTTCTTCAAGTTGAATATTATGCAGTCGATAGGAAGATCGAATAGGCTCTTCACTATGTATTTGTGAGTCTTCATTCGATGATGGCTATCTAAGTAGAGGCATGCATTGTTAATCCCATATGCACAGATCTTTTGTCTTTCAAGGTCTTCATATTCAAGAGAATGAAGACACTTCTAATATCAACATCGAAGAGCAGCTTGAGGGTGCACGTTCACTCTTACTCTCCCTAGAGAGAAGCGTGGTCGAGCTGCTATTCTACCCGGATTGATGGAATCCAGTTGGAAGTTGATCTGCTCACATGCGCATTAATGTGGGGCATGATCTGCTTGCGTGCGCATTAACGTGGGGCACGATCACGTGGACAAAATTTTGCATACTATGAAATCTTCTTCTTCAAAGTCTCTCGACGCCTAGATTTCATGCATGGGCAAACAGCTTGTACGAATCTCAATCGTAGTATGTAGAGAGATGGCTCTAAATACCAATGTTGTGAAACTAAATTCCACAAACAACTAAACTATGAAAGAATCAATCAACTATCAAGACCATTAGAGAAGAGAGAGCACGTATCCACCCATCCAACACCCATATATATACCTCTAGCCCAAGGGGTGCATGTCCTTGAGATTGTCCAAGTGTCTAGCCAGGTGTCCCTCATGTGGACACTTTCCCAAGGGTTATCACATGCCTTCTAATTTCCCAAGGTCTATCACATGCCTTCTAAATCAAATGGGGATTCTTCTCTCACGTACACACAAGGTGGCTCATAGAGAAGCTTCTCCCAAGACTAAGGTTCCCACACCTTAGGATAAATCAAGCCTAAGGTTCTAACCATTCAATTGGGAGCTCATATGAATAAATACCTCAAGGGTTTTCACCCAAAGGTTCAAGGCATGTTCCAAAGGTAATTCAAGGGTTAGACCAAAGCAAACATACATCATATTCTAACCTTTAGAATCCATATCTTTAACCTTTTGAGCCCATGAATTATACCACAAATTCCATTCATAGTGGACTCTAAGGTGCATTTGGTAGTGGAGGAGGAAGAGATCATTGTCCAAGATGAAGAGGTCTTTGAAGAAGATGAGGTACACAATGAAGTGATAGATGATATGTTGTACGAGGATGATGATCAAGAAGGAGCAGCCATACCAAGAGATCTAGAAGTCACCAATGTAGAGATAGATATCCTCTGCACATCAGATCTCCAAGAGAATGCTAGAATAGAGGATTTATGAAGCAAACACTTGTACATACTAATTTGTGTTTATTTATTTTGTTATGTTTTTTTGTACACTACTATCTTTCTTTATTACTATTATAATTATATTATAATTATTTGAGTTTTTATTGTAGAGCATGATGGGACACAGTCCACCAGTCACTCTGCACTCCATGATAGAGGAGCAGTTTATGGAGTTTATATCTCAAGCACCTCCTACTTATATGGTTAGAGCATCGCAATACCGGATCACTCACGATAGCACTCCATCCGGCCTCACTCCCACCGGTGGCACTCCCGTAGGCACCAATCCCTTTGGTGGGACTACTCTCACCGGCCTCACTCCCTTTGGCAGGACTACTCCCATCGGAGGTACTCCTAGCTTTATGAATCCACCACGATCGCCCTCTCAGCCATCCCCTAGTGGTTCCAGCAATCCATGTATGCGTCTGACACCACAACGCGATATAGGTGTTGTCCCATCGATCAAGGTCACGCTCTAGAGGAGCAGGTTCTAGAGGTGGATCTAAAAGTGGATCTGGAGGAGGTGGATGTTGTGGAGGTAGTGCGATAGATGTTGTATGTCCCACTTCCTAGAGCAAGTATCTCAGATGCAGGTACACCACATAGTACACCACCTACACGTTGGGGTGCTCATGACCATGATGACTCCAAGGTGTACCCTATACGTGATGGAGCTCTAATGATGGATGCAGTCAGAAAGGCCATGGGTTAGCACATATGACAATTGTGATCCATACAATTTGGACACTCTATCATGATGAAATGAAGTGAACAGGACAAAGATCAAAATAATTATATCACAGAGTTGATATATCACAAGTACTAGTCAAGATTTGGGCACCCTATTGTCATCTCAAAGTGGATCCACGACGTGTGAGGTGATGTCCCATCGACTATCAGAGGCTTGTGATGCTTTCATAGCAGGCTTATAGAAGCATGTATAGTTAGACACTGAGGAGTGGGATATGATCCACAATGAGTAGCAATAGACTCTTGACCGATATCGTCAGTAGTGAGATGTGGCCGCCACACGTCTAGATACAGCTAGAGCATCACATTTGGGTACAAAGGGTACAACACTATGCATCACGAGCTTGTAACCATCATTTTGATGATTAAATTTTTTTGCATTAAGCACATCATGTACGTTCATCTAACGTTTTGCATATTTGTTGTAGGAGTTGGTAGTGGGGCATCCTCCAAGAGGAGAAGAAGAGGCTTATGGATATCTTCATGGATTAGTTGCAGCATTGGAGGACTTGGAGGGATGCAATGCAATCATTTCATATAAACTTGGTTTGGTATTTTTTAATTTTTGTTTATAAATATCATGTCAATTTGTCTCATTTCATGGATCTGCTTTGTTGTAGGACTGCAAATATAGATGGTTTGATCCCTCTCAGCATGTGTATGGTAGTGGTGTGACACAATTTTTTACTTGGCTCATATATGGCAGTAGTGCACCACAATTTTGTATTTGGTTCCTATATGGTAGTGGTTTGCCATATTTTGTATTTGGCTCATATATGGTTGTGGTTTGCCACACTTTTGTACATGGTTCATTTATGGAATATATATCTCTTATGCACATGGTTCATTTATGGAGTATATATCTCTTTTGCACATGGTTCATTTATAGAATATCTCTTTTGTACATGGTTCATGGTTCATTCTGCTCATATCTTTTATGTTCATGTGTTTTGCTTTATCAAATCATATTTTTGTTGTCGATCATGTAAACCTTCAATCAACAACCACTAGAGTACATGTCACATGTACTCAGTTTTTTTTTGGTAGATTGTATTGTCTTTTGCTACACAACAATATGGTAATGTTGCTGCGACAAGAGTCAACACACTTTGCCCAAAAAATTTTGTAGATAAGGTCGTCGGTATGGTGAAGGTATGAGCGTCAGTATGTCCAACAACATATCAACACCTATACCGATGCTTTTTCCGAGGGACTTACTAATGCTTATACTCGTGATTTTAATACCAATTATTATACCATTGATTATACCCTCCCTTTGTAAAAAGATACCGGCATCTATATCGATGCAAATTTATCGACATGGGTACCAAGCCTTATATCGGTGGTATTGGTTGATTACCAATGCTTATACCTGCACCTATACCAGTGCTTATACCAACACTTTGGTACTGGCATGCATATCGACACCTATATCGACGTCGAGGCAAAAATACTGTTGGCCAGATCCCACAGACGCATGTATGCAGAGGATAGTACAGAAATGAAATCTCACAAAATCATAAACGGAATAGAAAGAGACAAGAGACTTGTCACTAGATTGGGTACAACCTCCCCCCACATACTCTGATGGATGAGTCTATTAGAGGATGTGTATTTATAGGAATTTTTCATCATGTCGTGAATAGAAGATACATGAGGGTGGTGCTTCTAAAAGTGCTCATTTATGAAAATTTGCTTTATTTACAAAATCGTTGCTTTTCAAGCGATCTACTATTTTTAGAAAAATGTGGCTTTCTAAAGTGATCTATTATTTTTACAAAAATAACTAAAATACTATCTTCTAAATATTCTTCTAAATATCTTCAAAAATATCTAAATAAGTCCAGGCGCGTTCACACCCCCATGAGGCTTTTCCTGCTAAATCAAAACACAAATCACATTAAAAACCTCAAGATATTAAAATCCATATAACATTCGATTACTGCATAAAGTATAACATGCCTCCTAGTTGACAAGCAACTGATCTTAGTTGATAAGAATAAAATAAACATGGATGGCCATTCACATGTCCCATCACTGAACAGTCATAAGCATATCCCATGTAAAAACATATGCATGGAATTGGAAAAACTGGAATTTAATGTGACAGTGAATGATAAGCATGGCTAAAGTCTATTTCAGAACCTAAATGCAATCCAAAAGTGATTACAAAAATGAATATCTTGATGTAATGAAATTGACTTTCTTTTAAGAACCATGATGCAGAAAAATACATATAAATAATAACTTACCATGATGAAGAAAAATACATTTCATAAATAAAATTTAATAGATAACTTACCAAACTCCTCTGTATATGGGTAGGGTCCATAGCCTATTACTAAACATGTGAAAATAATGTTAGAAATTTTTGAATTAAAATAGAAAAACAAGGCTTGTGTGTTAAAAATATATATAAAAATAAATAAATAAATAAATGCGAGTGCAAGATAAAAAATAAATGAATAAAGAAATAAAAAAATAAATTGAAAAAAGATAGTGTTAAATAAATAAATAACTTAACAAATGAATAAATAAGGAAAAGAGAGTGGTAAAAGTAATGTTAAATATTAATTAAAAGGAATGGAATATCAAAGAGTAAAACTAAGCTAGTGGATAAAGCATATCTCTTGTAACTGTGAGGTTGTGAGATCAAATCCTATGTGCTAAATAAGGAACTAAGGAGGATAACTAGAGAAATAAGTAAGCTAACTAGGGAAATAACTAAGCACTTATTGCCTCTCATAAGTTAGAATTGGTTCGCACGCAGCCAACGGTTTCCAACGAAACCAAACGGAACCAAAGAGAACCATGAGTGCGAGAGAAGCCAAAGATGCCAAAGTTATGTCATAATTCTATGCCTTACTCCACGCCTTGGAGTAAGTCGAAGAAATAATCGAATGATAAACAAACTTGATAAAGAAATTTGATAAACTAATTTGATAAGTAAACTGAAATCGAACAGTGGACACTACACAATGAGCATAGTGACCACAGGGGGTACAGTGGGTACAGTGCGCATAGGGGGTACAGTGGGTACAATGAGTATAGTGAGCACAGCGAGTATAGTGAGTACAATGAGCATAGTGAGTACGGTGAGTACAATGTCATAGTGAGCACAGTGAGTACAATGTCACAGCGAGCATAGTGCACAGTAACTAATTTGAAAAAAAATTTGAAAAAACACATCGACGAACCAAAAACAAATGAACTTGATAAATGAAACCTGGACCAGATGATTTAGGTGGATTTCGAATTGTAAATGGACCCTATGAATCACAATTGGACATCAAGAAACCAGCTCTATATACACACCTTGGCTCTGATACCAATGTTGATCGGATCCCACAGACGCACATACACAGAGGATAGTACTAAAATGAAATCTCACAAAAGCATAAACAGAATAGAAAGAGATAAGAAAGTTGACACTAGATTGGGTACAATCTCCCCCCACATACTCTAATGGACGAGTCAATCAGACCATGTGTATTTATAGGTATCTTTCATTATGTCTTGAACAAAAGATGCTTGAGGGTGGCACTTCAAAAAGCATGCATTTACAAAAATCTGCTTTATTTACAAAATCTTCACTTTTCAAGCGATCTACTACTTTAACAAAAACGTCACTTTCTAAAGCGATCTTTTACTTTTACAAAAATAACTACAATACTATCTTCTAAATATTCTTCTAAATATCTTCAAAAATATCTGAATAATTCCATACACGTTCACACCCTCATGAGTCTTCACTTGCTAAAGCAAAACACAAATCACATTAAAAACCTCAAGATATTAAAATTCATATAACATTCCATTATTCCAGAAAGTATAACAAATACTCCTGTCTACTTGCACCGATATAGGGGCCGGTATACCCCTCATATGTTGTAGTAAGGCTAATGTTAAATTGAGTGCTCATGAAGGAGAATAAGTGTAGGATGTAATCACATAGAGATGAATTTTTGCATTTCTTTTGTATGCTACAATCACAAGGCTAGATATAACACATTTTCTTGATTTATTATCTCAATTTATGTGCACACCAAGAATTTGAAATCTTTTTGCAACCAAAAGGGCAACTAGGTACCTCAACGAATTAGTGAATGATGGGCTCTATAATCCATTTGATCATGGATCACATGTACATGCTTATTGTTATGTTGGTTGGGTAGGCTCCAAGGATGATAGGAGGAGCATTAGTGGATATATCATGATACTAGGGAAGAAAACCATCTCATCGATGTGAAAGAAAAAACCTACATTTTCTCTCTCCTCAATTAAAGTTGAGTATAGAGGCTTAGCATGTTGGTGCAAGTCAACCACCTATTGATGTTTTGGATAAAGACTTGAAGTCAAAGGATGAAGAAAAGATCAACAATTGAAGAATGAAGATAGAGTATGTTCAGGAAATGAAAACTTGTATACATATGTACATTAAAATATAGTTAGCTCACATATACCTTTGTTATGGTTATAAGCTTGTACATATATGCCTATATATACAAGTAAAAAGTCAAGGCAATGATGTGAGAGCATGAGATAAGAAGAATTAGTAGTTGTAAGAGCCATTAGACATGTTAGAAGTGAAGTGAACATCTCTCATCACTTAGATGTAAATTTTCTGAGTAAAAGAAAAACTTGTGCCCGATATTTTGCTATGTTCTCCTTTTGTGTTTGATCATTTCAAGAATCCTTTTGTAGATGTTTAACTCCATAATTAGTGCATCTATGGTTAAGATTTGAGAGCCTAATTGTAAACAGGGCTGAGAGAATTATGAGTAGGAACATTTGTATGTGTAAAAGTATTGAGTGTCTTCTGAAATAGGCGCAATCTCGATGGTCAAAAATTTATTAATTAGTTCTCAGTGCACAGTGTAAAGTTTTCCACAAGTGAGGATTCAAAATCTAAGTTGGAAGTTAAGTCATCTATGGCTAAAATCATTTGCTTAAACAAGTTCTAGTTTGGGAGAACTATGTGTTAGAAGTTGCATGTGTCAAAATCAACTCTACAAGAGAATAGTTTTAGACATAGGTGGATTGTTTAGATCATTTCTCAAGATCTACTGAATCTTTTGATAATTTAACTTGGAGAAGGTGTGCAATGTTAGGTGATAACTTATACAAAGTTTATCAAAAATTTTACACATTTGATTAGTCAATGAGTGAGTTATGTGCACCAGACTTTTCTGAGAAATGACACTCTTCATAGTTAGTTCAAAATTTTGATAATCTGGTATTCATCCTGGTAAAGGTTTTGCATTATTCTTGATATAGAAGTGTTCTAACATCAAGGATAGCTTGTTCTTTTGGAGATTAACACTCTCCATCAGTAAGGAACTACATTCAAAGTAAAGGTACACTTATTCCTCATAAAGCTTGAAGGATTTAATATACAGGTGAAGAAAGGATGGGAGATTCTCTTCAAATAGAGAAATTGGATAGAGAAGACTATCCAGTGTGGTCAATGAGGATGGAAGCTCATCTCATGAGTAAAGATCTGATAGGTTACATCACAGGTGAAGAAGAAAAACCATAATTCAAAGATCCTAGTGTTCCAAGTAGGGATGAACTCTCAGATTTGAAGACTTGGATGAAGAAGGATGTTCAAGCAAGGAGCATTATCTACATGGGGGTCAATGACTACTTGCTACCTCATATTAGAGATCTTGAAAGTGCAAGTGACATATGGAATGCTTTGGAGGAGCATTTCCAAAACACTACAAAGTCAAGGAAGGCATCTTTGTGGGCAGAGTTTACCACATTCAAGAAGAAGGCCTCTCAATCCATTTCTAATTATGTAACAAGAATGAAGGACATTGTAGATGCATTAGGAGCAGTTGATGAAGATATTGAAGAGGATAAATTGGTAAGGCAAATCCTCACAGGTTTGAGAGGAGATGAGAAATGGAAACCATTCATTTTGTCTAGTACTGAATTGTCACTAGACCATTTCACTCCTGATTTAAATCAGTTGCTAGGACACATGCTAACTTTTGAGCAGGATGTCAAAGGTGATGGTGATAAGAGTGCATGTCAAGCAATGTATTCAAAGGATAAGAAGAAGAATAGAAAAGGCAAGCAACAAGTAAATGAAGAAGAAGGTACAACTAGTCAAGCCAACTTCCTAAGAGGAAGAGGAGGTGGCAAAGGTAGAGGAAGAGGTAGAAGCAATAAAGATGGAGCCAAAGCTTATTGGATTTGTGGTAAGACAAATCACTTAGCTCATGATTGTTGGCATAATAATCAGAATAATGGAGGATATAATCAGAATTTTAATTCAAGAGGAAGAGGTGGTAGAAATCAAAGAGGTAATTTCAGATGTAGAGGTAGTAGAGGTTACTTTGGAAGAAATGTAGGTAGAGGATTCCAAAGTCAATCCTACAACAATACCTACTACAACTATGCTTCATATCAGAAGGAGGATTCAACCTTGATTATGAATGCAACTTGTGAAAGACAAAGTGAAGACCAAAGAATTTCCTACATTGACTCAGGGAGTAGCAATCACCTAAGTGGTAATATAGCTTTGATGATTGATTTGGAGAATAAGGTAACTAATCATGTAGTTCAAATAGGTGATAATACAAAGCACAATGTGAAGTCAACTAGATCAATGAAGGCCAAGGATGGAAGTACTCTCCTAAGTAAGGTCTTGTATGTTCTTACAATTCCAAAGAATCTCATAAGTGTAGGACAAATTGTTGAAAAAGGTTATGAAGTAAGGTTCACTAATGATGGAGTGTTTGTGGAGGACCCTAGCAATGGGTATAAACAAATTGTTTCAGGGAAGAAAGAAGGAAGACTCTTCACATTGAAGATTCAAGGTAATGTTGGTCATGCCTTGTTCACTTATGGAGGACATAAGATCTCTGAGTTAGATCTTTGGCATAAAAGGCTTCGACATTTCAATGAAAGAGGTATTAAGGATATGATTAACAATGGTTCAGTGCTTGGATTGCCTAATGTTGCAAGTCAACATATGACATATAGTTGTGAGGCATTTCAATTAGGTACGGCTCATAAGCAATCATATTCTAAGCATGGTTTCATGTATTCAGAGAAGCTTGAGTTGGTACACACAGATGTGTGGGGACCATCAAAGGATTTCAGTATAAATGGTTCAAGATATTATGTGGTTTATGTTGATGATGCTACCAGATGCATCACTATCTATGTGATCAAAGATAAGTCAGAGGTATTTAATACATTCAAGCATTATCATGTGTATGCAGAAAGAATTACAGGTCAAAAGTTTAAGAGACTAAGGTCAGATGGAGGGGGAGAGTATTTCTCTAATGAGTTCAGTGATTACTTATGGAGTGATTACTCATGGAGTGCATCACTATCTAAGCAAGTGATGATGGGTTCATTTACAGGTGCATATATGTTGATGACATAATTCTTACACGTACAGATGAGAAGGTATACAAAGCCTCAAGAATCAAATGGAGAAAGATTTCAAGATCAGTGACTTGGGAGATTTGTCATACTTTTTGGGCATGGAGATTTCATATACTCAACATGGAGTATATATAACTCAAGAAACGTATTTGGAGAACTTACTAATGAAGTTTAAAATGGAAGATTGCAGGGTAGCACATACTCCAATGGAGGTGAATCATAAGTTGAGCAGATATGGAGGAGAAGAATTCAAGGACATGAAGCTATATCAAAGTCTGGTTGGTAGTCTAATCTATGCTACATTAACTAGGTCTGATTTAGCATATGCAGTTGGAGTATTGTCTCAATTCATGCATTGCCCTAGGAAAGAACATTGGATTGCAGGACAAAGAGTGTTGAGATACATTAAGGGTAAACTCAAGGAAGGTTTGTATTATGGTTTTACTTCAGATACAAACATCAAGATATATAGTGATACAGATTGGGCAGGTAATCCTGATGATAGGAGATCAACATATGGGTACTTGTGTTATGTGGGAGATAAGTTAATCTCTTGGTGTTCTAAGAAGAAACATACATTTGCTTTATCATCTATAGAGGCAGAGTATAAAGGTATGGTTGAAGCTGCAAAGGAGGTCATATGGTTAAAGACTCTTATGAAGAGATTTGACATCACTCAGAGTACACCCACTATTCATGGAGATAACATGAGCTCATTGTATCTAGCTGTTAACCCTGTTTTTCATGCCAGGACTAAACACATTGAGATTTAGTGTCACTTCTTAAGAGAGAAGGTGATTGATAAGGAGATTGAAGTCATACATACTTCAACAAAAGACCAGATTGCAGATATGCTAACCAAAAGCTTGGATGGACCAAAGCTACAAAGATTCAAAGACATGGCAGGTTTAAAGAAGATGGAGAAAACCTCAATTGATGATTGAGGGGGAGCTCTTGGTGCACTTCAACCACCAATTGATGTTTTGGATAAAGAATTGAAGTCAAAGGATGAAGAAAAGATCAAGAATTGAAGTTTGAAGATAGAGTATGTTCAGGAAATGAAGACTTGTATACATATGTACATTAGAATATAGTTAGCTCACATATACCTTTGTTATGGTTATGAGCTTGTACATATATTCCTATATATGCAAGTAAAACGTGGGGGCAAGGAAGTGAGAGCATGAGATGAGAAGAATTAGTACTTGTAAGAGCCACTAGACATGTTAGAAGTGAAGTGAACATCTCTCATCACTCATATGTAAATTTTCTGAGTAAAAGAAAAAGTTGCACCCGATATTTTGCTATGTTCTCCTTCTGTGCTTGATCATTTCAAGAATCCTTTTGTAGATGTTTAATTTCATAGTTAATGCATATACGGTTAAGATTTGAGAGCCTAATCATGAACAAACTGAGAGAATTATGAGTAGGAACATTTGTATGTGTAAAAGGATTGAGTGTCTTATGAAATAGGCGCAATCTCGATGGTCAAAGAATTGATTAGTTCTCAATGCACAGTATAAGTTTTTGCACAAATGAGGTTCAAAATCTAAGTTGGAAGTTAAGCCATCTACGGCTAAAAGCATTTACTTAAATGGGTTCTAGTTTGGGAGAACTATGTATTAGAAATTGCAGGTGTCAAAATCGACTCTACAGGAGAAAAATTTTAGACATAGGTGGATTGTTTAGATCATTTCTCAAGATCTACTAAATCTTTTGAGATAATTTAACTTGGAGAAGGTGTGCAATCTTTATATGACACTTATACAAAGTTTCATCAAACACTTTATACATTTGATCAGTCAATGAGTGAGTTATGTGCAATAGAATTTTTTTAGAGATGACTCTCTTCAGAGTTAGTTCAAAATTTTGATAATCTGGTATTGATCCTCCAAATTGGTAAAGGTTTTGATTTATTCTTGATATAGAAGTGTTCTAACATCAAGGATAGCTTGCTCTCTTGGAGATTAACGCTCTCCATCATATCACAAGTCTCATGTGAGCTTAGGGTTCTTAGGGGATTGTTTATTGATCTTGATGTGAAAATTAAGGAAGTAATAATCTTCTATGACAACATGAGTAGCATATTCTTGGAACAAAACCTCGTGTTCCATATGCAATGTTGGAACATATATAAGTACATTTTCACTTCATCAGAGAGACGTTCATGTCAAAGGATGTGACGATGGAGCATAACAACACAAATAACCAATATGAAGACATGTTTACCAAAGCATTGGATGGAGTAAAGCTACAATGCTCCAAAGAAATCTAAGGGATGAAGGATTTAAGCATTGAGACTTGAGGGAAAGTTTTGAAGATTAAGTCACAAACCTTGTAAAGGAATCAACCATGAATAATCCAAGTGGACCAATCAAAAAGAAGAAACAAGTTTGGGGACATTCTTTGGCGAAAAGATTCAGCACTCCCATCATCTCTCCAATCCCTTACAAAAAAGGAGACTATAATCTTCTAGAACACCCATGGATATCATTCCACTTAATAGTAAAATGAATCATATGTTTACCTCTTCAAAAATCTGTATGATATTGTATCTGTGTGTATGTACATGTATGTCCAACATTCCATTATACATGCACACATACAGGTGTGTATGTAATGACCCAAGCATGTCATTATGCATACACATGTGTGTGTGTCTAATGAGATGCTTGGGTTATTGAAGAGACATCATAGATTATACCTGTACATTTTCAATTGACATCCCGCTATACATACGCACATGCATGTGTGTGTATGTAATGACCCACACATCTCATTATACATACACACATATTTGTGTGTGTATGTATAATGAGATGGCCGGCAATTGAGGAGACATCATAAATTATAGCTGTCCATCTTGTGGTGGACATCCTTTCATGTGCAACTCGACCCTTGATGTTCACTTTCCGCATCAAATTAAGAATTCTGCTGCATATTTTTTAATATCAAACTTAAAGTCGATCCAGCAAGCTGGTGCTTTTAAAAAGAGATGTATGGTGACTTAAATGAGCACAATCATTGTACTTTGAACCAATAATGCAATATTGACCATTGAAAAAGACAAAGAGATGGATGGAGAGAGAGATGGAGATGAACTATGAGATGAAAGGAAAAGACATAGATGTACTGACATTAAGTTACATCAAGACAGGATTAGAACATCATATACAAACCCTAAAAGGCTTTCCTAATTACATGCAAACTACAAGCTACTAGAAGACAAGGTGATCTGGCTTGAGAAAAAGCTGGAAACCCACAAGTCATCTTGATTCTCCTACTGTGTGTGTATATCTGTAAGATATTAACCCTTGACCACAGTATGCCATGTAAGCTCATATTGTTCAACAGACCATATCAAGCACAGTAGCAGAGATGTAACAGAAGATCGAAGCAGGCCATGTAAGCTCATACAGTTCGATAGATCATGTCAAGCACCATAAATTACTCGTCCGAGGATGATCTGGCAACCAGCAAGTTCAAGTTCAAGAGAAGCATGTCTATACAATGTACACATACGTATGAGGGCATTCGAGCAGTAATGGCTACCTCGCGATGACGAACCAGTAATATGTCAATAGCATTCGCTGTCAAAAACAATAATAGATACGCATGTCTTCCAAGGCAACAAGCTATCATGAGACTGACTCGAGAATTATTTGCTGGTAGGATGACGCAGAAGATGGCTGCACACGCTGACCAGGCGACTCGTCGTAAGCTGTAGAGGGCACTGTCAGGGCCCTCTCCATGTCGAAGGAGATCAGCTCGCGTTCCAGCCGCGAGCAATAGCAGTCGAACTCCTGCAGCGAGACATGGAGGCGGAATCCGATCCCGAAGAGGAACTCCAGCTCAAGTCTGTTTATCTCCTGAGTGCTCACTCCCCCGACTTTCCCATAGTACGCATTGTTGTAGAACCTGCATGTACAAGGGCATACAGTCTGTGACATGTTCACAATTTGAGAAGCCGTCGATGGCCGTAAAAATATGAAATCCTCTCATCCCAGATAGGCTATGGCGTACTGGGAGGTAGTTAACATCTGTGTCCGTCCCTACTTACACAGGGATGGTAGCGATTTCGAGGCTTATTTGATTATCTTACAGGTCGGAGGTTATATGTGTATAGGTATGTGTAGAAGCGCTTCGACTTCATTGCTATATGATCTTACAGTTTGCGGAGATTTGGCGATTTACAGGTACAATGCCATGACTAGGTGATCTTACAGGTCCGAGGCTCCTAGCCCTCTGCAAACGTGTATCAGTAAATGTAAAGACAGTTCATCGCCATAGCTAGACGAACTGTGTATAGCTGTGTATATCTATTTATGTGTATAGCTGTGTTTGGACACAGTTTGACGCATATCTAGATGTCGGCATTTTGGCAGTTTACAAGGACATAGGCAGAGCTGTATGGTCCTAGAGGTCGAAAGTTCCTACCATCTGCGCATGGAGTTCTCTTCCTCAGATACTAGAGGTCTCACATGTAATTTACGTTAGACAGGATGAAGAGGCAGAGATGGATAGAACTTACGAGTCGTCGAGGAACTTCGCAGCTACCATGACACTGGTGATGAGCAGGCGATGTACATTCAGGGAGGTGATGGGGATCCCACCTGCAGGTTGATGGATGATTCTGTCCAAGTACGCGTACGCAACCACGAAGCAAGAAGGGCTGCAGTTAGCGTACTTGAAGATCCTTTCTACGTACTCTTCAATGCTGATAGGCGGAGCGCTTCGGCCATGGAAGACTGTAAACCAGTCCTGCATCTTCGTCGTCGTCGCGGTTCTTACTCTGTCCGTGTCGTGCACGATGGCGCACTTATCATTGACATCCACCATCCTTTGCAGTAGAGACGAAAGGACCCCGAGCACCCTCGGCTTCTGATCTGGCCCTCCATAACCTGCTCTCGTGCCGCTCGCAAACTGGGAGATCCCCCCCATTCCGCCTAGGAAAGTCAGCGTCAGATCTAATGGCTGGGCGGAAGATCCTTTGCAGCAGGCGAGCGGCGGAGCTAGTGACGCTGCAGATCACACCTTCCTACTCCACTATCCATCCCGCATTAATCTGCACAGATTGGCCAACACATTGCCGGACTCTGTTCGTTTCTGGAGAAGATCTGCTAGTGGTGTGCAGATTATGAACGTACACATATCATAGGACGGCGCTGCTACTCGCTAAAGCAAAAGCCCCCAGAATGGCGATCGCCTGGTATGTAGAGGGGCGACCTGGACGGTGCCTGCGCTGTATGCAATACCTATACAAGAATTGAGAGAGGACAGATACTGAGGATGTAAGATGGATATGGTGCCTGATAGAAGATCGCAGATCGAAGAATGTAATAGAAACAGATCAGTAACAGATGCTGGACAACGTCGGCGGAGGACAGATCAGGCGGTGGAGGAGCAGAAATGTACTGCAGAGGAGGAGGCGGCGATGGCGCAGGCGTATCCCTCTTCCCTGCGCAGAAGAGGAATGAGTCCTATGGTGCAGAATGTAATAAGAAGTGTAAGCGAAGCATTATTATGTGCGTGTGTGTGTGTGTGTGAGGGAGAGAGAGAGAGAGACAGAGAGAGAGAGAGACCAATATGGTGAATTGGAAGAGGTGTGCTGAAAGCATAATCTGTCGGGAGTGTATATGTAGAGAGAGATAGAGAGAGAGAGAGAGAGTGAGAGGCCAATTATTAGCTGGCCGCTGGATGGTTGAGCAAGCAAAGGAAGCAGCTCGGCAGTTGCAAGGTACATCTCCGTGCACAAAATCCTCTGTAGACTCTCCCTAAAACCATACACGTGCTCGGACAGACTCCATCGCTCAGAAAATGCCCGTGCGCACACACATGATGTCACAGAGTCACAGATTACATTGCAGAACAAACGATAGAAGTTCAACAATTCATGTCATTCACTGTTCCATGGAAATGATGGACATGCTTTCTTTCCAACAGTACATCACTCGACACGAAGATGGTAGAATAGACCGGATATTTACCCAGGAACAGCATTAGACAAGTAGAACCGTTTGGAAAAGAATCATTCATGTCCAAGTATGTCTAGCCTAATAATTTGACGCCTTGAGTCTCTCAGAGAAAATTCTGAGTTCACTCCCAAGTCGCTTCTCTTGGTGGTTAGGTCTCTCGCCTCTTGAGACGGGGATGAGGATTCAACCTTCACCGGCATCATGTAAGGGATATGTTTAACATGAAAGTTGTATCTTGTAGTTGATGTGCCATCGTTTGTCTTGCCTCATGATAGTTTTGACCGCAGTTTAACTCAGCTATGTAAATCCTTGTTCTTGTGAGATAAGGGGGTCCCATTGGTACTATGCCCTTCCTTGTACGGTGGCAATTACCTCTTTTTTTTTTAATGCTGAGTTCAAGTCTTGGTTAGATATATCTATGAGATTCGATGTGTGAGTCCAATTCATTGTACTCTCAAAAAAAAAAAAAGCATTCACACGAAGCTTTCACTAAGGTGATATCGATCATCTTCCATGTGAAAACAGGGGGATAAAGTGCATTTGATCTTGTAAAAGAATATGGTCCAAAGATATTAAGTTGTGTCTAGTAGTGCAAATGGGAAGGACTTTTGATCTTATAAAAGGAACATGGTCCAAGGATGTTAAGTTGTGTCTAGTAGTGCTAGCTGGAATGAGTAAAGGACTCGGTCGTTTGTCTTCTTTGGGAGGGGTGTGGATTCAAGCCTTGTGAGCTGCATCTTTAGGACTTCCCTCATTCACATGTTGTGGTGAGATGTAAAATGAGTTCCCTTTGGGGAGAAGTGGGCTTTTGGGCGGTCTCCTTGAAATCAATCTCGTTGTATGGCATTATGATCGTTCCTATCCAATCTCTACTCTTAGTGGGCCTTCAAGCTTTGTTCATTCCTAATAAGTGCTAAGCATTCACCCCTTGCTTACATGGGATTCCGGGGGTTCCATATGGGTGTTATGCTCTTCATTGTTGTACTTTTCATTGATTCCAGCTATTAGGAAAACTAGATCACAAGATCGCACTTCTTTGTCTACGTGCATTGGTTGGGCAAGATGAACGCTTTGTCCCTTAGGTTGGCAACGAGGGTTCAACCCCCATCTCTAGTTGGCATTCGAGTTGGCCATGTTCATCTCTAGCGGAAATCACCAAAGGCCTTTTCAAGGAGCGTTTGTCACAGATAAGGCCTTTTTTCATGATCGCTTATTTAGTGGGATAATCGTGCAAGAAACAATGATGACATGTCACACATTGCCATTAATGTAATATTTTTCATAGTCATGTGCAATAAATGGGATAACATGTCCGAGCTTGCATAGCCTAGTGGTTGATGCTTTGATTTTTTAGGAGGAAGTCTTGAGTTCAAATCATGGTTGGACATATCTATGAGTTCCCTAAGATGGGTGTCCATGAGTTCCCCAAAATGACTGCCCCTACCCAACGAGATCGAGTGTGTGTCTTTCCAATTCATTGTACTCTCAAAAAAAAAGAGAAATGGAATAACATGCATTGACTTTGTGGTATGGGTATAATGGATAAGGTAAAAGGATAAAAGTTCTCCGAAGGACTCTTATCAAATTATGCCATTTTAACATCATAATCACTAGGATGAGCAGGTAAAGCAAATCTTATGTCATGGTCATCGGTTAGAATGATCTATGATGTTTATCAAACATTTTTAAAATCCTTGAGTCTTCTACAGAATGCAGCTTACAAGGCCCTAATTACTAGGGTTTTTTAATGTGTCCCTTTTTCTAGTTATCAATAGAAAAATTATTAGAGAAATTATCTATTGGTAACTATTATGGAATCTCCAAGGGGCCTTTTTTCATGGTCTTTCATTAAAGCTTTCAAAGATTGTCCTTTCCAAGTACCTAAATTATGATTGTTAATCACAATTGGAGTGAGTATACTCTTTCATAAAGATTAAAAAAAAAAAGGAATGAGAACTATGTTTCCAATAACTTTGAAACATTTAGTTTCAATTTATCTCTATTAAACAAAAGTGAGCTTGGAAAATCAAGACGATGGATGAAATTTGTAGGAAAGCATGGGATGTCGATAAGATATTAAATATATAATGCATTGCCCTTCTTCTTGGACCATCTTTTGGAATGTTGAAGATATTAAAAATTATGTTGAACATAAACTTTGTGAATCTTGGATAAATCTTTTTGTGTAGGAACATGGAACAATAGATATACCTTCAAGTGAAATGGATAGTGACTTGTCTTTCACAATAGAGATACCTCATAAAAATTAAAGAATGCCAAAAAAGTAATGAGGAAATGGATGATGAGATGTTGGACTAATGAGAAAGATATTTGATCCCAAATCCAAGAAAAGATTTTAACAAAATCAAATGGGATTTGATCCCAAATGATTTTGAGACGCCTTTTGTAGTAATTATTTTTGCAAAACATCTTAGGATGCATTAATGCCATAAAAACACTAGTTTTTGCCAATCCATTGAGGATCAATTTGAATATCCATAAGTATTTGAAATGAGTAGGGTAACATGACATTAAATATTAGTTTTGCAAAGGATATTAAAATTAGACTCTAGAGTATGAATTTTCATATCCATAAGCAACTGAAATGAGGAGGGTAACATGACATAGAAGGGGTAAAATTCATACAAATCAAAGGTGATATTCATGGATGAAGTTGCAAGATTCAATCTCTTACCATGACAGGAATGATTTGATCTAGTCTCCAAGCTCAAGTACAAAGAAGTATACATTTAGAACGAATGATTCAGATCTAGAAAGACCTATGAAATGGAGAGGAAAGGTATCACATAAATCATATGAGAAATTGAGTCCTATCTGCAACATTTTTGTTTCTTAAGATGGAAACAGGGATTGTATGGGATTACTAGACTATCTCGATAAATATCTAAATTTTTAGTCCTCCGAGTGGTGCTTGCTTTCAATCAAATCAACTAGAAGAAAATGTTACTTGGAGAAGTGATTCGTTGCTCTTCTACATGTGGAATGTCATCAAAGGAGAAGATCTTTGGAAGATATGGAAAGAAAGATGTGAGGCGATCTTCAATGACCGTCATAAAGAATGTTCCATTGAAAAATCCTTCAGTCTCTTAGGGAGAAGAATATTTAATTGTAAGAAGTCCCTTCCTTTTAGACACCATAGGATTTTCTTCTTAGTAGACAAAAATATTAAAAGCAAGTGAGCCTCCCATGAAGTTGATGAAAAAGTCATTAACCTACTCTGTAACTCTCTCTAAATCATTGGTCTCCTTCTGAATCATAGGTTTCTTGTCGATTTCAGATTTTCACTGTTGTTGTGCCTCTGAGCCATCCTACCCTTGCTTTTGTGGGATATGAGGGATCTGAAAGGCACTATGCCCATTCACTATACAATTGTTCTTTCTTATTAATTCTAGCAAGGGAGAATAGGCCTCAACCAAACATCCTCTTGAAGAGAAAAATATTTCGGAATTCTAAAGAAGTAATAGAAAGAAAGGGTATGAAAAATGTGGTGTCTTCTATGTAATAACATCTTTTCTCCTTTCTAAGCATCCAAATAAGATCTTTTTTGAGAACCAAAGTGAACTTATGATTATCCAGATGGTAGCGTATTTTCCAAAGGGTTGAAAATATTGTATAATGATATAGTGTTGAGGGTCCTTTGAGAATATGGATGCAAAGTAATCTTCATCCCAAGTGAATTACATGTATATTTTTTCAATGAGGCTGTGAAAGTTGGTAAAAAAGTATCCTCTCATGAGATGCTGCTTAATCAGGGGAGCTATCACATGTATAGTCATTCAAGAATTATAAAGGAATTTTGTACTGTCTTGACTTTTCTTTTCTAAAGAAAGTGAACCCTATGCATGGCTTAAAGAGTTTTTCTCTTAGGAGACACAATATTGTGGATGCCATATCCTTATCAAACATGGGTCACATGGCTACCAAACTATGAAAGCTCACTGATCTTTGTTTGCATCACATGCTAAAAACATAGTACTTCCAAAAGTATTTAATGATATGGATTCATGTGAAGAATCACAAGACATTGTGACAATAATAGGTATTTCAGCTTTCCTAACTCATGTATTAAAAAGTACAGGGAAATTTTTAACTTCAGTATATGTAAGAAAAATCTAATGCTGTATCAAAAAAGATTAAGAATATTAATCAGATCTCTGAATTGAATATTTGTGGTATCTGAAAAAGAAATATGATCAATATATTAGTTAGAAATTGTATATATGTCAGCATGTACTATTTTTAATATTTTATATTTCGTTTCAACTTCTCAACCAAATAATGCTTCTCTCTCTCTATCTCTCTCTCTCTCTCTCTCTCTCTCTAATATCATTGAATGCAGGCTTCATAGGCTCTTTGATGCATATTAAATTGCGTTTCCTATTTTGGAAATATGCTCCATGTATTACCAGCTAGACTTTATTAAAAAGATCTTGCCAAAATTTATTGATATCTTGCTTATATGACCATGCGCTTCATCTCTAATCTGTAATTGATACATTTCTCAAACTTCTTTATTGCACAAGTAGTATTTTTGACAAATCATGAAAATCCATGATCTGCACATTGAAAAAAAAAAAGGACCTTTCTTACCTAAGAAGGCATATATACAATTAATCCTGTTTCTAGAAGAAGTTGAAACATTTATTCATGTTCATTTCAACTAAATCTCCCAGATTATTGATCTATATTTTGGGTTTCCCATGTGGAGTTCCCAAAACGCTTGTCTGAATCATATTGTCTAACATTTACACAGATGTGTGTAGGCTCTTCTCCAAGTCTAGTCTTGTGAATAGGGGCATTGTAAGTCTATGCAGAGATAAAGTATTTGGCTTCTTTGGGAGCTTCTAGATGTACAAAAATAAAAAGAGAGGGCTCATTTGGGTTGAGAACTTTGCTAATATGCTTAGTTTATATATTGCGTCTCTCTCTAAGAAGACAGAGAGATCAAGAGGCATAGTATTCCAATTCAAGGCCATTTTATCTTCACAGCCTTTCACAAAAAGTCATGGCATCAGAATTTTCTTGGAGGGATGCAACTTTCTTGAGGCTTTTAGTCAAATCACTGTGTGTGGCACCTGCTCAAACATCTCCATTTCGTTGAAGGATCTTGAGATGGAAGAGATACTCCTTCTTGTCGTTTTGACTTGAAGGTCAAATGGTTTTTAGACACTATTTTGTATGTATGTTCTAACAGAAAAATATAGTGGCTTGCGTACCCACACATTTTATCATGAACCCACACATTTCGATGTTGTGAGAAGCATTGCTATGAGTATTTTCTTGTATCTTCTTAATCACTTATCAAGTTTTATAGATAAATTTGTTAAGAAAATTCAATTTTGGGACTTAAACATGTTTTGATCTGATTTTGAAATGGTAGTATATCAGCTCTACGCAAGAGGCTCTTCACATCATGGCATGGACAAATCCAAAATGGGTGCAAGTGTCTCCAAGGAAGGATATGGTTTGCAAGGAAAGATCACTTTGAGATCCATGTTTGATGGATCTAGTATTCCGTTGTGGAAGAATAGAAACCAAGATGTCTTAATTTATCGGAATCAATGAAAGTCCATTGTTTTTTATTTATTTATTTATTTTTTTAATATAAAGGAAGTTCGGCATAAGCCTACTCTCCCGGACTTGAATTAAATAAAGAAAAGTACAAGAGAAAGGGACTAGTGCCCACGGGACCCCCCAAATCCCACAAAGCAGGGGAAGCTTTTACAGAGCTTAGATGACATTACAAAGAAGGTTAATTACCCTCTCATCACCCTCATGTGGGGCCCACTTAGGTTTAAGCTTGTTATCAATCAAAAGGAGTACTTGATGATGCCTAAAGGGGGGTGATTTTTTACAGTTGACAATCCTTTTGCCAAGGAGGAACAGCGATTTCTCAATTGACCACTCCTTGGGGGAGTCACCGAAGTTGAAAGCACATCTTTCCCGCCAGATTTTCCATAGGACCTCCCCTCTGATGGCGTTCCAGAGAGTCGCGGAGCAGCCGATCGCTTCTCCCAGCAGGGCTTGCTGCCAACTGAGACGTTTTTGAAGTCTAATTCTCTTTCCAACCACCTGCCAGAGTCTGTTGGAGTTGGGGCAGGTAAAGAAGATGTGTGAAACATCTTCGATAGACCGGTAGCAGCGTTTGCACCAGGGAGGGATCCCACAAATTTTGCTAGCCTTAAGGTTGGTCCAGATTCCATGATGAAGAATTTGCCATAAGAGGACAGACTTTTTGATTTCTATGAGGGGGTGCCAGATACCCATGAACTTCATGTCCCACCGAAGCCGCGTCCATGACAGGCACCACTTCTTGTTGAGGTTAGCCTGATAGTCGATCGTTTCTTTGATGTTCGGGATTTTTGATAGGCTATTCCCATTGTGCCATTTGAGACCAAGCGAGCTCGATATGTCGTGTCCCATGAGAAGGCAAACTTTGTGTCGGTCCCAGGCAAGACATCTGCTTTGCAAAGTGTTCCATTCTTCATGCGAATTGTTGATGCTAGGGTCAATATCCTCAAAGTTGATCCCGCGGTTGGAGTCTTGTTTCCAGAGATGTTTCCATTTTTTGAAGCCTTTGTTCCATAGCTTCTTGGCATTTTGAATGTTCCAAGATTCCACACTCCGGATGCCATGGATCGGAAACCAGATAGAGTCGTTTTGTCTGATACCGGCAGCCCACTTCCAGTCTTCACTTATTCTTGTGAAGCTTTTGACTTTATTCCAACTCTTCCAAAGGGAGCACACCAGATTAGAGCCTTTCGGGAAGACGAGGATCGGGGAAAACAGCAAGGTCAAGATGTCAAGATTCTTCCAATTTGGGAAACCCATGAGCGCCAACTCATTCTTGTTTCTGAAGATCAACTTGGCCCACGAGGCCTCCCCGTTGCACCAAGCCTTAATCATCCGTTTGGCCGACAGTTTGTTAGCCATGCACCCAATGTCCAAGATACCAAGTCCCCCACTATCTGTATGGCTGGTGCAGATGGACCATTTGATTTTAGGCACCCCCCTCCTATTGTGGTCGCCCGTCCAAAGGAAGTTTCTACAAATACTATCCAGTTTGGACAGATCTTGCTCTTTCGGTCTCCAACAAGAAAGGAAATAAATGGTAGATGATAAGAGGAACGTGCTGATAACCATAGCACGACCAGCAAGATTGATTTGCATACCTCTCCAATAGTTAAGCTTGTTTTCGAGTTTGGCAAGCACCCAGTTCCACCGCTGTTCCATAGAGACGCCAAACCCCAAGGGAATCCCAAGAAGCCGAAAGATTTGGCCCTCCGGAATGATTTGACAGCCATGATCAATGAGAAGGTCGGGCTGTGACCCACCAATAGCTCTAAAGGCGGTCTTAGAGTGGTTGATTATGGATCCAGAGGCTTCACAAAAGGTAGCAAGACACTTCCAGAACGTCTCCAGGCTGGTACTATCATTGTGAACAAAAGCGTTCATATCATCGGCAAAAAGTCTCATGGTGATCTGACTGTGGTCATGCGGCAAACGAAGGCCTTTAATGTTACCAGCTTCCACCTGATGCTCCACCAGCCTGCTAGGCCCTTCCGTGGCAATGGCAAAGAGAAGGGGAGCCAATGGGCACCCTTGTCTGATAGATCTTCTAAGTTTGATCACCTTTGAAAGTTTTCCATTAATGTTAATTTGGGTCGATGCGTTTCCGAGAAGGGTCGCAATCATCTTGGTGAATTTCTGACTACATCCAAGATCTTGAAGCGACTGTAGAATATAGTCCCATTCTAGCCTCTCGTAGGCTTTATCAAAGTCGATCTTGAGGAATACTACTTCTTGTTTAGACTCATTTGCAAATTCAAGACCTTCCCAGATATCTATAATGGTTTCCAAAATTGACCTGCCTTTGATGAAACCTTTTTGGTCCTCGCTTAACCACGCTCTCAAGTGGCAAGAGATTCTGTTGGCAATGACTTTGGCGATGATCTTGTATCCTGTTTGGAGCATTGTAATGGGACGCCAGTTCTCTATTCTGTTCTTTTCCCCTTTTTTGTGTACTAACTTGATAATGCCATTGTTGAGACAAGAAGGAAGCGCGCCAAACTTGAGTGCCTCTTGCCAAACCAAACGAAGAGGGGTGGCAACCACCAACTTGAAGGATTTAAAGAACTCATTAGTGAGCCCGTCGGGTCCCGGGCTTTTACTTGAAGGGAGGGCATCAATGACCTCAATGATTTCGGCTTCAGAGATAGAGGCATGAAGCAGAGATTGGAGGTTGAGTGGTATCCTGTGGGGGGAAACCCTAGATATGGTTGCCATACAGTCCCTTCTATGGTGGGAGAGGGGGTTTGAGGTCCCCAGGAGTCTCGTGAAGTGCCCTTCAATGATCCCAAAATTAGCTTCTTCCGTACTGCATACATTGCCATTTGCGTCTAGCAATAAGGGGATCGATTCTCTGTTGTGTTTCCTTTTGAGGATACGGCACATCTCTTTGGTGGGTTTGTCGGCTTTGCCAGCTCACCACTCCTTGAAGAAAATTTGCAGATTTTTCCTTTGTATCTCTTCCTCGTATCTCAGCAGTGCTCTGATTTTTCGAAGTCCTTTCTGGGCTTGAGATTTTCCTTTGTTCACTTCCTCCTCGAGCCGCCAGAGTCTATGATATAGAGCTTCTCTACGAGCCCGCCGCACAGTCTCAAGCATCTTCCTGGATCTAATCATGATATGTCGTGACTTATCGACTGCACTTCTCCAACACTTGGCTGGGGACAAGCCAGAGGCGAATGCCTCCTTCCACACATCAGAAATTTCTTGATGGACGGAGGGGAGAGAGAAGGAGGGCACACTGGCATGGAACCAAGGAGCCTTACGGATCTTGGTGGGGGGCTGAAAAGTGATGACGATCGGGTAGTGATCAGAGATGGTGAGGTCGGTGCGTTGCGAGAGGGAAGGGTGGCCCCACTGATGAGTAAAACTCTGAGAAATGTAGCATCTATCAAGTCTAGCTTTCCTCAGGTCCTCGCCTGCTTGGAGATTTGACCAAGAAAAGCCATTTGAGTCTTTGAATTCGACCAGATCCAAGTGTAGTTTAGTTTTGTCCCACGTTTCTTTCTCCCGACTATCGATGACCCTACCCTTGCCCATCCATCTGTCCATAGGGTCCTCTACCATGTTGAAGTCACCACAAATAAGCACGTTGTGGGGGAGCGAGTCCAAGGAGGCCCAAGTGTTAAGTCTCTCTAACTCCCCATTAGGGGCATACAAAGAAACTAAAGTAAAACAAAAGGGAGCACCGAAAGAAACAGCAATCCATCTATGGCATACATCTTCAATGGAGTTCTCAAGCTTTTCAAACCAGCGTTGATTAATACCGATTACCGTTCCACCGGACCCCCGTTGATGCGCCGTTGAATCCAAACATGGGTCGAGGAGACATGTCTAAGCCGTTTCTGGAGGTCTTCTCCGTCAATTTTAATCTCTTGGATACATATAAAATCTGTGTTTAGGCTAATGTCGTGAAGCCATTGACCAATGATGATCGCTCTTGAGGGGTCGGTTAGCCCTCTAGCATTTAACGAGATGATGATCATTGTCGTAATAATCCCTCTTTGCGGGAGGGAGCTTTGTCCTTTCTTTTCTTGGATTCATCTTTCTTTTTCGCTCGGATCGGATCCCGAGTTAGCAATAGGTTCTTGTGGGGGCTTTTCCACGGTAACTCCATAGGTTGTTTTCCTTTGCGGGATGCCTCCTGCTGGGAAGAACTGGGCACCGTTTTCAGCTCCGTTTCTGGAATAGTCGATCCGATGATGGAGCTTTCATTATCCATGTTATCTTCGTTGCTAGTAGTAAAGCCGTCTTCTTTGCTTGTAGTGTAACCCTCCTGCAAGGTTTCTTTACTGTCAGGGATCTCTAGGCCTTTGACGTCGGTGTCCACCTCAAGTTGGTTCCCACCTGGGTAGTCAAACTCATTGATGTCCGTTACCAGGTTGCAATACAAGTTGCTGGAGGGGGTAACTGACATGTTGTTTCGCTCAGAAGTTGCCCTAGGGCTTCTTTTCCTTCTTCTTCTGACTTCGATGAACCCGTCAGCGTCAGCTTCTGGATTAAGGGGGCCCTTGACTTCCTCTACTTTCGCCGAGTGATTCAATGCACCATTGCTATCTTGAGCGTTTTTGGGGGCTTCTTGATTTTGCTTGCTTTTTCGTCTCGAAGGGCAATCTTTAATCCTGTGACCTTGCTGGCCACAACGAAAGCACGCGTTGGGAAGGTTTTTGTAACTGATGTCTTGCTCCCATACATCCCCTTCGCCCAAGTCCAGTTTGATCTTCGATGGAAGTGGCATACTGAGGTCAGCCTCGACACAGATTTGAGGGTGCCACCGAGCGTTGAACGAGTGTCTTGCACCTTCATAAATGAGACCACCAATGTCCTCGCGTGCGGCCAACGGCTTGCCGATAGGAGAAACGATGTCCCACACGAAGTTGTACAAGAAGTATGGCAGGTTAGGGAGCTCAACCCAGAGAGGGTACCGAAGCGATTTCGATTTGTCGGGAGTAAAGTCAGGGGACCATCTGAATAGGCATAGGGTCTCCCGGCCGAGTTGCCAAGTTCCGACACTAAGGGCTCGAAACGCCATATCTTCATTTTCAAAGACCAGCAGCAAGTGGCTTGCCGGTAAGAACTGACACTTACAAACAACTAGCCCACGGGGGAACCACTCGTTGCGAAGCCAGTGTCGCACAGTTTCGAGCGGGGGCTTAGGGCCGAACATTTGGCCGACGAGGCAAACTTTCTTGAGCTCCTCCTGAGTTGACAGAATTGCGGATCTACTGAGGGAGACCAAGGGGGGTTCAACACTCTCGAAGGCCCCTAGGGCGGCACAAGAACCCCCCTCCAACAAAGAGGCCAGGTTATCGGTCTCCCCGAGAGGAGGGGCCAGGTTACTTCTCACAAGAGAGGGGGTCGCCAAATCCATGACAAAAGAGGGACACCCCAAGCACGAGCTTTTAAAATTGCTTTTGATATTGAAAAAACTTAAAACAACCACTAAGAGAACTCGAGAAGCACCCACGATGGAAAAGGTTACAGAGAAAAAACCTTCGCGGAAAGAAAATGCAGCAGGCACGGACCAATCATTTGCCGCGGATCAATCAGGCGGAGGTGGGATTCGCGCGGATTCCTTTAATATTACCCTTGCTTTCTATCTTTTTTATATAGTGCTGAACT
This sequence comes from Ceratopteris richardii, assembly GCA_020310875.1. Taxonomy (NCBI): domain Eukaryota; kingdom Viridiplantae; phylum Streptophyta; class Polypodiopsida; order Polypodiales; family Pteridaceae; genus Ceratopteris; species Ceratopteris richardii. Next base: position 126,029,378 of record CM035423.1, on the reverse strand, counting down.
CGGTCGAAATGAAAATCCACGTGGCAGCGATGGACACAAAGTCCACGATCGACACAATGGGCACTAGGCAGTCAGTCGACAAAGGCCTTCAAGGCCCGTGACGGACACAAAGCTGCCTCGCGATCTTCATTTCTCATTTTAATTTGATTGTTTTAAAAGCAATACCACGCTGTCTATCGCGCATCCCTCACAAGTCACGAGGCGGAATACCGTCAATCGTGTGTTTAGGCAAAACCGTCGATCGCCAGATAGAAACCATCGGTCGCGTCGTGCAGAAACCCATCCATCGTGGAACCCAAACCGTCAATCGCGGGACACAAAACCATCAATCGCGTGCTTCGGACGATCGACAGGGAGAGCCATAGAGTGTCGTGACAGTCGCGATGGACACCGATCTTGGATACGCACGATGGACAAACAACCTCCTCGATGGTCAACCGCGACAGTCACTTCGTCAGAGATGGCGACGGTGAGCTTCTTCACATCCTTCCGTATCGCAGATTGCTATATTGCTTGAAGTCCTCAAACACCCATTAGTGCGGCAACTTCAGAGAAGCGATGGCGCAACTTCAGTGAAGCAATGGAGCAGCGTCAACATTCCGTCTCTCAGGCTTCCGCCATTCCGGTCAAATGTTTCGAACATGATGGAGGAGAACAACAACAAAAAGAAGCATGCCATTATGGATGATGATGATGATGACTGTGAAAATCTTTACCAAATGTTGCTTGCATATGAAACAATTCTTACTTTACAATGTTGGATTGTGAGACCGTAGAGGAGATATGGAAACATATACGCAGTACTTATGAGAATGATAGTACACCTAACAACGTTTATGCAACCAGAAAGACTTATGATCTATGTTTGAAAGGCACATACAATGTCGCTCATTTTGGAGAAAGATAGTACATCTAGCAAGTTCTATGTGATGAGAAAGATTTATGATCTATGTATGAAATACACATACAATTTTGATAATCTTCTAAGCAAGTTTAATGTTTTCTTTTTCTCGTTAGACGCATAGAGAATAAACATGGATGATGGGATGAAGGTAATTTTCTTACATTTTGCACAACCATAAGCAATAGTTAAATCAATGGAAACCTTTTCTAAACTGAGGTTGATGGGTGAATACATTAGCAACAAGCTCATGAGCACCACACATGGTGGAGATGCATAAAGTGTCCATGATTCTACACATGGAAGCAATCACCAATATTATAGCAAAAACAACAAGAGAGGAAAAGATAGTCAACATCACAAGAGTAGAAGCCAATTTTATGAAAGGAATGTTGAATGATTTCATTTACTGAACAAAAGGTCATCTAGAGAAAGATTTTCATGTGTTGAAGAATCTCAAAGTAAAAAAATGGGTTGATGCTCATTTTAAATGGTTTCTTGCACCTCTTTCTTCATTACTGAGGATTAAAAACTAGCAATGTATTTTTTTATCATGTTGACAGGCTAGAAATGGATAGCATTGCACCCAATGAGGTTCTCATGCGTTAAAGGGATTGATTTGCTTCTTTTCATGTATTATCACATAGAAATAGTTCCATAATTATGAAGTAAAGTCTCTTTGAAGAGTCAAGCATGTTGGAGTTAGATGTCTGCGGAAGCACGCGAACAGCACAAGGAAGAAGAAGAAGCTTGGAGCACAACACACAATACTGAATCTATTACTAGAAAATGTACAAAGATATATAGCCCATTAGGGCAATAGGCGTATATACAAGCCAGGGGAAAAAAACCTCCTAAAGAGGGAAAAAAGTGCCCCGGTGGTCCTAGTGTGTTCACACACATCGCTACCTAAATATATCAACAAATCCCCCCTGGGAGTGATGCGATGAACAAAGAGCTGGCACTCATGTATAAGGAACTTCCAAGCTATGTGGAAATCACTCCACAAAAGGAAGTAAGCCCAAAGCTTTGCGGAAAGCTTCAAACTTCTCCCTAGGCAGAGCGTTCGTGAAAAGGTCTCCAATGTTCTCCTGCGTGGGCACATATGCCAAGCTGATCTCCCCAGCAGAGAACCTCTCCCTGACATAGTGATAATGCACCTCAATGTGCTTAGTGCGAGCATGGAACACAGGGTTCCTCGCAACTACCAATGTGCTCTAACTGTCAGTGAAGATGGTGGCGGCAGAAGTCTGACCAACACCCAAATCAGCCATAAGGCGTCTGAGCTACACACACTCAACAGTAGCTGTGAAAGCTTCCCTATACTCAGCCTCACAACTGGAAGTGGCCACAGTAGGCTTCTTCTTGTTGAACCAAGATATACATGAGCTACCAAGCATGAAGCAAAAGCCACTAGTGGACACACGAGTGTCATAGCAACTAGCCCAATCAGAGTCAGAAAAAGCATGAAAATCTGGTGGTAGTGATCCCCACTTGGGATAAAACAACCCAAATAGCCGAGTACCACTCAAGTAGGGAAACATGTGCTTAACTGCCTGCCAATGCTTGACTCTTGGGCAATGCATAAACCTGCTCATCTGTGAGACAGTAAACTGAATATCTGGCCGAGTAATGCATAAGTAAATCAAGCATCCAATAGGCTGCTGATAGAGAACAGCATCAAATGCATCTCCAGCATTATGAAGACTCAATTGTAAACCTATCTCCATAGGAGTGGCAATAGGCTTATAGTCTTCAAGGCCAAAACGCTGCAATAATGTGTCAATATATTTCGTTTGACACAAAGCCATTCCACCATCAACTTGCATAAACTGGATGCCCAAATAGTGATGCAAATGCCCCAAATCAGACACCTCAAATGAGGCATGCAAATCAGCCTTAAAATCAGCAATATGCTTCTCAATAGGACCAGTGAGCAGCATGTCATCGACATAGACAACAATGATCAGAAGCACATCATTAGCACGCTTAACATATAAGGGACTTTCAGTTGGACTGTTCTCAAAACCATGTGCAATCAGATAGGCATGTATCTTCTCATACCAAGCACGTGGTGCTTGCTTTAAACCATATAATGCCTTCTTTAAGTTGTACACCTGGTTTTCATGCCCTTTCTGCACAAAACCACAGGGCTGAAAAACATACACTTCTTCATGCAAGTCACCATTCACAAATGTTGTTTTAATGTCCAACTGATGTACATTCCAACCATGATGAGCTGCAAGTGCACAGATGCTCCGAACAGTAGTCATACGGCATGTAGGTGCAAAGGTCTCATCAAATTCAATGCCTCTTTCCTGTGCATAACCCTTTGCAACAAGCCTAGCCTTATACCTGTCAACTGTACCATCCGGTTTACGCTTCAGCTTGTATACCCACTTAGTGCCAATGGCCTTCTTGCCTAGAGGCAAGTCACATAAAGACCAAGTACCATTCTTCATTATAGCATCATATTCAGATTGCATAGCAGCCATCCAATTTTCTGAATTTTGTGCTTCATCAAACGAAACAGGCTCATTCTCATCATAGAGACTAGATGTAGCCATAGCATAGCAATCTGATGCAAAAGAGGCACTATGAGAGCCTGAACGAGTACGATATGATAGAGGTGCATCTAATTTGTTGTCACACAAAGTCCGCACCAGCCATTTTGGAATAGTTTCTGCCTGCTCAATATCAGCTCTCTCATCAACTAGTGCATCATGTAAATCTGCATAAAAAATGGAATGATCTACATCATCACATGAAACCTGCAAAGGCTAAGAAGTTGCCTCATTGGGACCAACACTAGACTGTCCACCTGTAAAAAGAGGCAGCAAAGTATCATACATGTCTTTGGAGCTAACAGATCCTTAGTACATGAGAGCAATGGTTGAATAGCATCTTCCACAAAAAATCACAGCTAACCAGAATGTGTTTATTCTGTGGATGACACAGATGATAGCCTTTACTTTCAGAACTGTACCCAACAAAAAATACATTTTACTACTTTATCATCCAATTTTCTTCGATGTTGTTCAGGCAGTAATGCATATTCCAAACAACCAAAAACACGCAAATGAGCAATAGATGGCTTGCGATCATGCCAAGCCTCATATGGAGTGATAGAGTGCAGCGCTTTAGTGGGACACCTGTTCAATACATATGTTGCACACATGACAGCCTCAAGCCAGAAACTATGTGCTAAAGCCTGACTCTTGCCCATACACCTTGCCATCTCCATGAGTGACCTGTTCTTTCATTCAGCAACTCCATTCTATTGAGGTGTATATGGCACTGTACACTGGTGTTTTATCCCACGTTCATCCAAAAATGCATTAAAATCAGAAGACATATATTCCCCCCCTCGATCTGAATGGAGGGTGCCCATTTTACATGCAGACACATTTTCAGCCAAAACAAAAAACTGTTTGAAGCACATGAACACTTCGAACTTTGCCTTCAATGGATATACCCATGCATGCCTGGAAAAATCATCAATGAAAGTCACGAAGTAAAGATAATTTCCAAATGAAAGTGTTTGCATAGGACCACAAACATCACTATGTACAAGGTGCAATTTCTGAGTAGCCCAAACTGAACCATCTTTTGGAAATGAGGAACACTGCATTTTGCCCAAAATATAGCCTTCACAAACATGTTTTCCATGTGCCTGAAGTTTGGGCAAAGAGGACATCATTTCAGATTTCTGCAGGCGTAGAAAACTAGCAAAATTTAGATGACCAAAGCGTGCACGCCAAAGCTTTGTATATGAGATAGCCTGAGAATCATGTACTACACATACCGAATCATTCACAGATCTTTCATAGTCTATGAGGTTATATAGCCCACGACATAAAATGCCAGAAGGAATAATCACATCGCCATTTGACAGATCATGAACTGTATACCTATCATCAACAAACTTCACAACCAAGCCAATCTTGGCTAATGCAGAAACTGATAACAGGTTCTTCTTGATCCCTGGCACAAATAAAGCATCTAACAAAGTGAAAGAACCACCATCAGCAGGAGTCAAAATGATCTTACTAACTCCCATAACAGGATAAGAGGAGTTGTTGGCGCATGTAACAGTATTCCCTGTAGGGGCAGGCTCGAGTGAAGAGAAGAAACTATGCTACGATGTAATATGTTTGGTCACCCCACTGTCAAAGTACCAAACATTTGAGTCTACTACAGACATGCATTGCTCATGAGAAGATGGGTCAAAACTGCAAACAGTAGTAAATGCCCATTCTTCTTCCTACACAAGATTGGCAGACTCCGTTTTTGGTGTAGAGGCTTATGCAACAACCATTCCAGCCTCTTTCTTCTTTGCCTCTTTTGCAGCCAGTTTTGGACAGTTCTTTATGATATGATCATTCCCTTTACAGTTCTTACAAAACAATTTCTTCTTTTCTGATTTTTTCTCATCTTTGTCTTGGTTCTTCGAATGTGCACCATTTGCAGATTTCTGCTTACTAGTAGAAGAGCTCTATTTTCCTTTGCCCTTCTGACTAGACAGGAAAGCTTGATCTGCAACACGCATAATGGACCTGTTCTACCTGGACTGATTTTTCTACAACAGAATAGAGACAAACTCCTCAAATGACAAGGCATTTGGATTGCCTTTCATCATCAACCAAAGAGTAGAAGCAAAGCTCTTATATGAATCAGGAAGACCATTCAGAATGGTCTACACAAGTGAGCTATCTTGTATAACCTTATCAGCACAAATCAAATGTTCCTTCAAGTCTTTGATCTTTGTTAGGAAACTGTCCATAGAATCACCTTCATTCATGTGCTCACTCTCCAATTGTTTTCGGAGGGAAGCAACACGAGCCTCATTCCTAGCTTGGTACAATGTGGTAAGTGTATCCCAAGCATCCTGGAGCAAATATGAGGAATAATGGCATGTTTGACAAACAAAGCTATCAATGCATGTGCCTGGGCATCTCTTCCATCCAACAAATCTGCTCTATAATAGGTCCAGCAGAAACCACAGCACGAACATCACCATCTTCGACACCTTCTGCATCAGCTTTAGTACCTGCATTTGTAACAGTTGCACGTGTGATAGGACGTTTTTCGACACCATGCACAATGTTCCACAGTCCTTTTGCAACCAACACATGTCGCATCATATAAGCCCATAACGGGTAGTTGGTACCATCCAACTTATCCTCAACAGCCAACATACGGAATACATCACTGCTTTCAGACATGGCCGGTGACTAAAATTCCTTGATGCAGAAAATTGACTCTATCTCAAAAAGTTGAACAGAACTGCCTAGGCGAATTCCACTAGACCTGTAGCAGACTTCGAGACGCTTATACTGGCGAACAGAAACTGGTATATACCTTTGGCACAAAAAGAAGAAATAGCCTCCACGAGCATTGTGATAGTGCATTCAGAGGCCGAAACGAGCTCAGATCGCGATTTTGGCACCACATAGCGAAGTTGTTTTGATCTCGGAAACACTCTGAGTATGCTCACCAAAATTCATGCGAGTCTGAGACTGCAATCGGAGGAGTGTCAATGGCATCCTAGATGAAGCGACGACCTGCTCTGATACCAATTGTTGGAGTTAGATGTATGCGGAAGCACGCGAACAACACAAGGAAGAAGAAGAAGCTTGGAGCACAACACACAATACTGAATGTATTGTCACGAGGAAGGAGATAAGGAAGAGAGCTCACACACACACTCTCACTCTCAAGGAGAAGCACACACACAGATTGAGGCAAGGAAGAATGATCTTCTTCTTCTTCTTCTATTACATAAAAGGAATGTACAAAAATGACCTAAAAACAAGAATACAACTAGTGCAATATATAAAGACCAGTACATAAGGAAAAACCTAATGTCCGCGAATGAGTGAGCTGGCAAGAAACAAATGTGCCATCACTCTCGGTAGATAAATCTAATAAAGCTCAATGAAGTATCCCTGACATATACCGGCGTGACCACTATACATGTCAGAGAAATGAAAAACTGGTACGTATCATCCTGGATCATCACATGTTGAGCTTGATATCTCAACACTCCCCCTCAAGCTCAATGCCATATCCTGTAATCCAAGCATCTTCCGGAACTTCTTCAACTTCTCAGCTCCAAGTGCTTTGGTGAAAATATCAGCAACCTGCTCATCTGTTCTCACATAAACAAGATCAATATCACCTGCTAATACCTTCTGTCTGATGAAGTGATAATGTACCTCGATATGCTTTGTTCTAGCATGGAAAATAGGGTTCCGTGCTAACTGTATGCTGCTAAGATTATCACAATAGATAGTGATAGGCTTTTGCACTTCCACACCTAAATCTGCAAGTAACATCTCCAGCCATGATGCTTCACATGCTGCCATTGCAGCACCTCTATACTCAGCCTCTGTACTCGACAAAGCAACAGTGGGTTGCTTCTTACTGCTCCATGTAATAGTTGCACCTCCAAGTGAGAAAAGAAAGCCACTAGTAGATTTTCTATCTGGAGTACTACCAGCCCAATCTGCATCGGTGTATCCATGAACCTGAAAATCTACACCAGCTTCATAAAACAATGCATAATCCAAAGTAGCACTCACATAACGTAGAGTGCGCCTCAAAGCATCCAAATGTGGCTTCTTGGGAACTTGCATAAACTGACTTTCAAGTCCAACAGTGTAGCTTAAATCAGGCCTTGTAATTGTAAGATATATAAGACTTCCCACAATTTTCCTGTACATAGTAGCATTTTCCAATGCTTCACCTGATGAAGTATCCAATTTCAAATTCTGATCTAAAGGCATAGAAATCGGCTTACAATCAACCATACCATACTTTTGCAGCATATTCAAGGCATATTGCCTTTGCGACATCCATATACCTGTTTCTGTATGTATAAACTCAATGCCCAAGAAATAGCGCAGCACACCAAGATCTTTCATGTCAAATTCCTGCATAAGAAGTTTCTTTACCTCTTTGATGCTTTCTTCATTATCACCACCTACAATCAGATCATCAACATAAATAGCGACAATAGTGATGCCATCATCAGCCTTCCTTGCATATAGTGAGTGATCTGCATCACACATAGAAAACCCAATGCTGGTTAAGTAATCAGCAATCCTTGCATGCCATGCACGCGGAGCCTGCTTCAGCCCATACAAAGCCTTTTGCAACCTGCAAACATATTCTAGATGTTTTGAATCTTCATATCCTTGTGGCTGGTCCATATATACTTCTTCCTGTAACTCACCATGTAAGAAAGCATTCTTCACATCCATCTGATGCAAAGTCCATCCTTTTGTTGTAGCTAATGCAACAAGTGTTCTGACAGTAGACATTTTAGCTACAGGGCTGAATGTTTCCTCATAATCAATGCCATATGTCTGTGCATAACCTTTAGCTACCAATCGTGCTTTATACCTGCTTATGCTACCATCAGCATTATGCTTTACCTTGTAAACCCATTTGCAGCCTATGGATTTCTTTCCTTGCGGCAATGGAACCAGCTTCCATGTATCATTTCCATAAAGTTGAGCCATCTTCTCATCCATAGCTTTTTCCCAATCTGCATTATCAATTGCATCTTCAAAACAAGAAGGTTCAGCATCTTGTATTACCTTTGTCATGTAGGCACAATGGCGAGCCATGTAACTATCATATGTCAATCGTTGCACTGAATTACGCATCCTCCCAGATCTTCTTGGTCCTGGGTCACTTCTTCTTGTATCATCTGCATGTGCCCTTCTTACTCCTGGAGTCTTCACAGAGGGCAATCCAAGTTCCTCATCAAGACTCTTTTCTGAACCACTTGAATCTCCATCAACGTCTTCAAAACTTGCACCTGTTTTACTACCAGCAGAAAGCTTTTCTTTACCTTTCTTAGATGTATTTGATGAATTTGCTGGACTGAAATTTCCACGCAATCTTCCACTCCATGGATTTGAGTTGGAACTATTGCTTGGTGATGCATCCGGTCCACTCAAAACTTGAGATTCTGCACTAGATTTTTCAGCATTTTCTTTGTCATTTGGTTCAAGATTCAGACCTTCTTTGGCATCTGCATAGAAGCTTGACATTTCATCAAATACCACATCTTTGCTCACCTTCACCTGTCGTGTGAGTGGGTTATAACATTTGTACCCCTTTTGCTCAAGGGAATATCCAATGAAGACACATTTTTCTGCTTTCAGATCAAGCTTCGTCCTCAACTCATCTGGAACATGTACATATGCAATACAGCCAAAAACTTTCAGATGTGATAAGTTTGGCCTTTTACCTGTAAACTTCTCTTCAGGTGTAACATGATGTACAACAGCAGTCGGAGTTTTGTTCATGATGTATACAGCAGTATGCACAGCTTCTGCCCAATAACAATGAGGCATATTCTTCTCAACCATCAAGGCTCTTGCTATTTCTGCAATATGTCTATTTTTGCGTTCAGCAACACCATTCTGTTGTGGTGTGTACCTGCAAGAAAACTGATGCCGAATTCCATGATTTTTTAGAAAACTGTTGAACTCATTTGACATGTATTCACCTCCTCCATCAGATCTTAATGTTTGAATGTACTTCCCTGTCTGCTTTTCCACCATAACTTTAAAATTCTGGAAGTGAGTAAACACATCGCTCTTCTCTTTCATGAAATATACCCATACTTTGTGTGTATGGTCATCAATGAAAGTAACATAAAACCTGCAACCGCCCATAGATGTGGTCTTTGCTGGACCCCAAACATCTGTATGTACTACTTCTAGTACATTCTCACTAACATGCTTGTCATGTGGAAATGATGCTCTTGATTGTTTACCAAATTGACATGTTGCACATACCTTTTGCATTTCTGTAACTTTGAAATTTGGTAGTCCATGGACAATCTCCTTTGACTGCATCAGTTTCAGCCTTTGCAAGTTTGCATGTCCAATCCGTTTGTGCCATATCTCTATATCTGCAATAACTCCTGCACCTTTCACAAACATGGCTGCATTCATTTCAAGAATCTGCACATTTAAGGTGAACATCCTACTGACTTTGTTTCCTTTGGCAACCAATCGTCCATCCTGCTTGTACTCTTCTACATATAATCCATCAGCATTGAACCTGACTTGTAATCCCTGGTCAACCATTTGTCCAACAGAAACCAGATTCTTCGTTATATTTGGAACATGCAGCACATCAGCGAGATGTTTTACCTTTCCGTCCTCCATAGATAATGCTATGTTTCCTGTATGCTCAATAGGATGCGATATGTCATCACCTGTTTCAACATATCCAGGAACTGGCATTTTCTGCAAACTACTAAACCATTCTGCATGACTGGTCATGTGATTTGAAGCACCTGAATCAACATATCAGACATTATCATTCGATTTTGAAACACCAGCAGACATCGTATTCATCATGTGATGTTGAACCATAAACAGCTTCTCAGAATCATCTGCACTTGTGGATGCATAGTTGTTTTGCTGCCTTCTGTTATTTTGATTCTTTAACCTGCAATCACGTTCAAAGTGTCCAGGTTTACCACAATTCCAGCATCCTTTACTATCATTGCTTGAATCATTTCTTTGGAAATTTCTGCGACCTCTTTGGCTCCCCCTGCCTCGAAACTGTTTTCTTCCTCCTGCATGATTCTGTTGTTGACCTTGGTCTTGGTTACTGTTTCCTCTTCCACTTCCAAAACCTCTACCTCTGCCTCTTCCTCTGCCAGAGTAGAATACCTGCTCAGAACTGGACTTTCCTTGGGAGTTTGAATCCTCACCAAGATTCTTTTCTTCAATGATCAGCATAGAGACCAAATCAGCAAAATTCGGAATATTTTCTCTGGTCTGTATAGAAGTTCTGAACTGCTTATATGCAGCTCCTAAACCACGAAGGCACACTTCCACCTTATCATCATCATCTACATTCACGCCAATAGATGCAAGTGACTCACATATGCTTTTGATTTTTAGAGTGTAGTCACTTACCGACATGCTCTTTTTCTCCAATGTATGCAGCTCGTTCTTGAGTTGCAATTTCCGTGCCTTTGTATTGGTCTCGTACAAAGTGACCAAACTATTCCAAGCCTCTTTTGGAGTCTTGGCATCCTGTATGTGTCCAATCATGCTATCATGTATGCTAACAGATAGCCAATACATTACCTTTCGTGCTCCTTGATTCCATTCCTCATATGCTCTTAACTGTTCTGCAGTTCGATTCCTTTCTGGTAACTGCGGAGCATTTTCATTCTCTCCTTCGATGTACTTCCAGTAGCCTTTTCCCATCAGGAAATTCGTCATTCTGAATCTCCAAGCATGGAAGTTGTTCTTGTCCAGCTTATCGCTCATAAGCTGACTCATTCCATCTGCGTTTGCCATTTTTGCAACAATTCACAACACCGCAACACACTACAAGCAGCACTTCTGTTTGAACACTGTCGCACTATGACATGACAGTTCGATCTCAGAAAAACACAGCTTTCGTGTATCAACAGTACATGGAATCGCTTGAAATTCTGAATCTGGAATATATGAGTGTCGCCGAACACAACGCAAGTCACAGTTTCTGAAACTGACCTGGTTTTTCTGTGGGCCCGACCTTGCGGGCTCGAAATGGAGGTCGAGATGGAAACGGTTTTTCGTAGCAAACGAAGGGCATTTGTGAAATCATGTTTTCTCCACGCCTTGCCGCGTAGTCTTCACCATCGCCTTCTCCACGAGCTCTAGACAGCCACACTGGCTCTGATACCATGTCACAAGGAAGGAGATAAGGAAGAGAGCTCACACACACACTCTCACTCTCAAGGAGAAGCACACACACAGATTGAGGCAAGGAAGAATGATCTTCTTCTTCTTCTTCTATTACATAAAAGGAATGTACAAGAATGACCTAAAAACAAGAATACAACTAGTGCAATATATAAAGACCAGTACATAAGGAAAAACCTAATGTCCGCGAATGAGTGAGCTGGCAAGAAACAAATGTGCCATCACTCTCGGTAGATAAATCTAATAAAGCTCATTGAAGTATCCCTGACATATACCGGCGTGACCACTATACATGTCAGAGAAACGAAAAACTGGTACGTGTCATCCTGGATCATCACATGTTGAGCTTGATATCTCAACATGTATTACTAGAGAATGTACAAAGATATATAGCCCATTAGGGCAATAGGCGTATATACAAGGGGGGGGGGGGGGGGGGGGGGGGAACCTCGTGAAGAGGGAAAAAGTGCCTCGGTGGTCCTAGTGTGTTCACACACATGACTACCTAAATATATCAATAGAGTCAAGCATGGAGCATCTTCCTAGTGTGGGATTTGGTTGGGCTTTGTCATGTACTTGCTTTGTTTTGAGGATGGTTAAAAATATAATATGTATAATGTTTTCCATGTTCCTTACCTTTCATGTAAATTTATGTTAGTTGTTCAACTTGATCATATTGTATATCAAAGGAAACATGGTTATTAATAGAGGTGAAAATTTGTGTTATTTTATCCTTTATTTATATCTAAAATAAGCACATATTAGTTTTTAGCTAGAGTCTTTGACTAATTTATAGCATGATTGTTTGAGACATGTCTCTTAGTGGAATGAAATGTTATTTTTTCTTGTTTGGACCCATAGCCGATGTTCTCATTTTCTAATTTTCCATTACTTGAGCATTTTAGCTATGGTAGAGAAACTAGAAATTTGCACAAAGCACATATTGACACTTCCATTGAATCATTACATCTTGTTCATAAAAATGTATATGTTCCTATTCTCCATAGATCATTACATCTTGTTGGCACAGATCATTACATCTTGTTCATAAAAATGTATATGTTCCTATTTTCCATAGATCATTAGGTGGAGCTATTTCTTTTGTCGAATCCGTTGATGATGCCACCAAGAAAGTGTGGGCATTTCCTAGTGAGAAAGAGGATGAGTTTCATCCCATGTTCAAAATACACGTGTTGTCATTGGGAATATCAGGGGATTGAAACTCAAGAAACTACATTTTGATAATGGTGAAGAGTTCAACCATATTTCTCAATCTAGAGGATTTTTCAAAGAGATTGCAACCCCATATACCCTAGTATAGAATGCAATAGGGCCAAAAATGCCCAAAAATGGGATGTTTGCTTATGGTTATTAACAAAATAAAAATTTGAGATGTTTCCAAATGTACAAGTATATGACATTGCGTTAGATCTTGAGCACTCAAAAAAGGTTTTTTTATTAGTAAATATTCTTGAAAAAAAAATAGCTTGATTCATATTGAAATTTCCATCTTGTAATTGTCATTTTTGAGAAAGAAACATTTTGTAATGCAAGGTAAGATACAAATTTGTTAGTTTTAAAATAAAATATGGAATCTCATGTCATCCTTCTAACTATATTAGTTCATGTCAAGTATACAACCATAGAGAAGATTTCCTTTGGAAACCTCTTTTTTGGCATCTCAATGATTGGGTGAATGTGTTACCTTTCTCTAGAGGTGCACATAAAGTTAACTCAAAAGAGATGATTCAAACAACCATTGGAAGGGTTGTATCCTTGATTTTAAAGTTAAGAAAAATAGATGATTTGCCAAATGTCAACATGTTTTCATAGCAAAATATTTAGTGCTCACCAATCAAAAATTAGAATCTTAAGAATTTTTGTGAAATTGCCAATTGGGAAAGCAGATAAGACTACGATTCAAGAAGAACAATTATGTGAGCTACCATCCACTTGACCTCATTCCTACAAATGTTTGGGGACCAACAAAGGAAAACTCAACTGCATTGATGATTGTAAAAGGATGACTTGGCTGTATTGTATGAGACATAAATAAGATGTCTTTTATTATTTCAAGAAGTTCAAAGCTACGGTTGAAAGAGAATGTGATAGGTACATCATGTGTATAAGGTGAGATGGAGGGGGAGAATACTTCTCCCATGAGTTCTCTCATTTTTTTGGAGACTAATGGTAACAGAAGGAAAATCACATGCAGGTGAAGTATTTCAATGCGGATGCACCACAGTGCACTCTCCTTCTTGAGAGATCCATGACGATATGCTCGGAGTAGAAAATTGAGCTCCTGATGCTACACATAGTACTTCACACAGATGTTGCAGAATACACAGAAAACACAGTACACAGAGGAGCACACAGACAGACTTCTTAGGTCTTACAAATGCGGTCAAACTTACAGTCTGTGACTGACTAGGCCACTATATGTTTTATTAAAGAACATATATAAGGAAGTGTCCGGTGGCCATTTGGTCTTTCACATGGACACTAATGGTAACAATCTCCCAGTAAAGGCCAACATGACCAAAGTAACTATGGGAGAAAAATAAAGAATGATAAAGAATATCTGAGTGAAATTATACAAACTATACCTCCCACCTGATGGGCATGTTACAGAGTATACAAGTGACTGTGTAAGATCAAGAATCAAGTAACCCCCATCAAGTGACAACACTGTCGAAAGCTATCGTGTGGTAGAGCTTTAGTCAAAGCATCTGCAGCATTATCTCGAGTGTGAACCTTCTCAAGAATAATGCACTTAGTGGTTAAGCAATCTCTAATAAAGTGATACCTCACCTCAATGTGCTTGTTCTTTGCATGATAGACCGGATTCTTAGCCAAAGCAATGGCACTCTGACTATCACTGAGCAAGCGAGGTACATGTTGCGGTAAACCTAGATCACAAGTAAGACGAGAAAGCCAAAATGCTTCCTTACATGCCTCACTTGCTGCAACATAATCTGCTTCTGTAGTGGAAACAACTTTACATTCTTGAAGACGAGATCTCCAAGAGATAGCACCTCCAACAAAATGAAAAATGTACCTTGATGTAGACTTATGATTGTCTACACAACCAGCATAATCGAAATCTATGTAACCAATAATGGATGCTTTCCCTCTACCTAAGCATACACACTTGTCCTTAGTGCCACTCTGATATCTCAAAATCATCTTGACCGCTTCCCAATGTTTCTTGCCAGGATTAGACATATATCTGCTCACAACTCCCACTGCAAATGCAATGTCTCGTCTCGTAGCTACCATAGCATACATGAGACTACCAACAGTAGTCTGATAGGGAATTTTGGTCATGAATTCCTTTTCCTCATCTGATTTGGGGCAATCATCCTTGCTCAATTTCACATATGTAGGCAAAGGTGTACTCAATGCCTTTCCACCCTGCATATTGAACCTGTGAAGTACTTTGGATATGTACTCACTTTGAGACAAGTATATGCATCTTTTACTCCTATCACGAGTAATGCGCATGCCAGGAATATGTTTGGCATCCCCCAAATCCTTCATATCAAATGTTTGACTCACTTTCTTTTTGAGAACTAACAAATCATAAGAGGACTTCCCAACAATCAACATATCATCGACATAAAGTATCAAGCATATCAAGCTGCCGTTTGAGCATCTCTTTGTGTAGAGACAATGATCCTCATTGCTTCGAGAATAGCATTGAGATTTCATAAAAGCATCAAACTTTTGGTATCATTGTCTAGGGGACTTTTCAAGTCCATACAAGCTCCTCTTAAGCTTACAAACTAGACTTTCCTTGCCAGGAACTACATAACCCTCTGGTTGTTCCATATAGATCTCATATGTAATATCTCCATGCAAGAAAGCATGTTTCACATCCATTTGGACTAGCTCTAAGTTCTCCATTGCAACGAATCCAAGCAACATGCGTAGGGTAGTCATCTAGACAATTGGAGAGAAGTTTTCCTCGAAATCAACACCATGTTGTTGCTTAAAACCCTTTGCAATGTTTGCAACGATTCGTGCTTCATACTTTGGAGAAGCACTATCCGATGTGAATTTCAGCTTATATACCCATTTACATGGTAAAGCTTTCCTACCCTTTGGCAAAGTTACTAAATCCCAAGTACCATTCTTGTGAATAGAATCTAACTCACTCTCCATGGCACGCTCCCACTTGACATGATCCTCTGTCTGCATAGCCTCTTTCTAGCAAGAAGGCTCACCGGCATCTGTTAGCATAACAAAATCTAAACTTGGAACATATCTATCAGATGGATGTGAGACACGTGCAAAACGTCTCAATGTTTGCTGAACAGGAACATGTGCAAACTGATCTGAATGGACATTCTCTTAAACATCGCTATGCAAAGCATTTTTATGTATGCTAACTGGAGGACTAGTATCCTCAAACACCACTCTTCTCACTTCAACCTCCTTAATGGGCTTTTTATGCATCTTAGACTCATTGAAAATGACATCACTACTTTTGATCAATGTCCGTGTTTCAGGATCCCATAAGCGATATCCAAATTGTCCTTCTCGACCATATCCAAGGAAAATGCATTTCTTTGACTTATGATCCAACTTTTATCTAAGATTCTTGGGTATATGAACAAATGCTTCACACCCAAAAACTCGAAGATGATCATAATATGGTGGCTTCCCTGTCCACAACTCTTATGCCACTTTCAGACCTTTGGCAGTACTAGGTGAAAGGTTAATCACATGAACTATAGTCAATACTACTTCTGCCCAAAAGCCTTGTGAGAGGTTTACATGATGCAACATAGAGAGTACTCTATCTTGAGTAGTTCCATTCATCCACTCAGCTACACCATTCTGTATTAGGGTATAAGGAGTTGTAAACTCTCTACGAATCCCTCCAGACTGATAGAAAAGGTTGAATTCATGTGAGCTATACTCATCCTCGTTATCTGAATGTAAAGCCTTAAGCTTAGTTCCTTTTTCAGTCTCAATTGAAGCAAACCATTTTTTGAAAGTGGGGAATACCTCATCCTTCGATTTGATAGGATATACCCAAACTTTTATAGTAGCATCATCTATGAAAGTGGTAAAGTAGAGAGAACCACCTAAGGACCTAGTGGGCATAGTCTACAAATCTCCTCACTCAAGAGTGCTCCATGTTGGTGCATTTTTACCCAAGCCTACATGCTTGATATGCTTGATATTATCCTCATTTGTAAGTCACATGTGTAGTCATGTGAACACCTCTTGTAAAAGAGTTCTTTTTATCTCTTGTAATTTGAAAAAGAAAAAAGAAAAGAATGGCTTACCTCATCCATGATGTAAAAGCAAAGTCGTGACTCTAACTACCTAAAACCACAAATTTTTGAGCCGAGGGAATCTCTCCTAACTTTGGGGATCACTTTTAGGTGGAGCCATTTGAATTCGAATTCAAAACTCCCTCCAAGAATAGCTATAAAAAGAGCAAGAAGGAAGAGGCGATTAGCAAGCCTTGTACGTGCCACTTCATGTCATTTTGTAGAGATTGAAGAGCTTAATCCATAGCTCTATCATTCTACTCCCATTGTGCAAAGATTCATTGCCAATGTGGTTGTAATCATATGTGAATCTATACATTTATCATCATCTACTTCTCTGTTTTGTTCTCTGCTATACTCACTCAAAGCAGTAACTTCCAAAGGTCATATCTCGAGTTCTACTCAACATTTTTCAGTGTTTTAATGAACGCTGGATAGCTCTTACAGTCTACTTTTTGTCTATAAATTTTCATGGTCATTGGATTTATAGTTTTGGAGATATCTGCATTTTACTGCTCACTGGTCTATCTCTGCAGAGCCCCGAGAATGGTGGGCATGTTCCAGAAATTGATGAATCTTCTTCTCAGTGCTCAGTCCATCATTTGAAGTGTTTTAACTTGGATTGGGAATCTTGCTAAGTCTATTTGCTATGACCAAAAGGAATTTATCTAATTCCTACCAGGTTGATAGCACTGTTCAGTTTTTCCAGCAGGTATATGCCCAAAAATAGCAAGTTTTGGGAGCTAGTCATTTCGCAACTAGTCTGTCTTCACTTAAACTTTTGGGATACATGTTCCAAAGTACTTGGATGATATTTTGGTGGATTTAGGAAGCTTAAAGGGTCTACTAATCAACTCTGAAGTCTCAGTTGGCTGGTGTGAAGCTGATTGTAGCAGCACCAACTCATCTTTGGATTGCATCCACCATCTCTCTTCACAGTGGTATCAGAGCATATTCAAGCAACATGGGAGATGGATTTCCATCAACTATTGACAAATTGGATCGAAACAACTACCGGGAATGGTCTCTAAGGATGGAGGCTTATCTTCAAGGGAGGAATCTATATGGATTCATATCCGGAGATGAAGCAATGCCAACCATGAGGAACAAAGGGCAACCATCACATGAAGAAGTGGAAGGACTTTCAAATTGGTGTTCGAAGGATGCACTTGCAAGGTCCCATATTCTAAACTCAATCTCTGACTTTCTTTTACCTCATGTCAAGGGATGCAAGACGTCAAGAGAGACCTGGAATGCACTTGCTTCTTTCTTCTCTTCCAACACTCGAGCAAGGAAGAACCAATTGTGGATGGAGTTCACAACAATGAAGAAAAGCCCGAAGCAAAATGTGACTGATTATATCACAAAGATGAAGGAGATTTCCGACCAACTTGGAAGCATTGGAGAGGTAATTGAAGAGGAGCAAATCATTAGACAAATAATAAATGGAATCAAAGTAGACAACAAGTGGGAGTCATTCACAACAGCCATGGATTTATACATGGATATGCATGTACCGGACCTCAACACACTCATGGGCCAACTCTTCACTCATGAAGCAAAGATTAGCAAAGGTGGTGAGTCCTCAAGAGGTAATCAAACTTCTGCCTTATATTCTGATAAAGTTAAGGTCAAGGACAAGTCAAAGAATAGGAAGAATGAAGATGAAGGTAGCTCTTTCCAAGCAAACTTTGCAGGTAGAGGAAGAGCTAGAGAAAGAGGTAGAAGTGCAAAGCAAGGCAGGGGGAGATTCCAATCATCTCAACCTTGCAACATATGTGGCTTATCTAACCATACTACTGAAGAATGTTTCAGGAACCCGAGGAACTCAAGAGGAAGAGGATTCAATAGAGGTGGCTATGGATCAAATAGAGGCAGATACAATGGAGGCTACTACAACAACTACTACTACAACAACAACAACTATCAAAGTGGCCATAGAGGAAGAAGAGATTACAATAACTATGCAGAGGACCAAAGTCAAGAAGATTCATTATTGATTATGAATCTATCAGTGAAGAAGGGTAAGGATGATGATCATATATTTTACATTGATTCGGGATGCTCAAACCATGTAGCAAGAAATGTGGCTTTACTTTCTGATTTGGAAGATCCTCATAACAAGCATGAAGTGCAGACAGGAGATGACACAAGGCACTCAGTGGAGAAGATAGGTAATGTGTAAGACATGAGATGGGAATATGAACCTCTTAAGCAAAGTCTTGTATGTCCCTACAATTACCAAAAATTTAATAAGTGTTGGACAGATTGTTGAAAAAGGATTGCAGGTTAGATTCAACCGATTTGGAACATATGTTGAAGACCCAAACCAAGGCTTTTGAAGGATTTCCAAAGGAGAAAAGACAGGAAGGCTCTTCACTTTTGAAGTGGAAGATACAAAGAACATAGCTTTGTTTAGCTATGGATCTCAAACTCTTACAGAGTTGGAGATATGGCACAAAAGGCTTGCTCACATTGGTGAGAGGACACTCAAACAAATTTGCGTGGACCAAAGTGTACTTGGTTTGCCTAATATCACAAGGCAACACATGATTTATAAGTGTGAAGCTTGTCAACTCGGCAAGGCTCATAGACAACCTTTCAATAAGAAAGCATATATGTATCAAAATCCTTTGGATCTAGTGCACACAGATGTCTGGGGTCCAAGTAAGGAGCCATCTATATCAGGCTCAAGATATTATGTGTCTTTCATAGATGATTGTAGCAGGTGGACCATTCTGTTTTTCATGAAGCACAAGGATGAAGTGTTTAATTGCTTTAAGAAGTATATTGCTCTTGTTGAAAACCAAACAGGTAGGACTTTGAAAAGACTCAGATCAGATGTGGAGGAGAATACTTCTCTTCTGAATTCGATGCCTTCTTGCATGAAAGAGGCATTAAAAGGGAAGTCACTACAAGGTATACACCCGAACTCAATGGTGTAGCAGAGAGGAGGAACAGAGGTATTGTCGAAGCTGCAAGGTCCATGCTCAACGAAAAGGGATTGCCAAACTACCTATGGGCAGAGGTTGTGTCTACAGCCACATATCTCATAAATAGACTTCCATCTAAGTCACTAGATGGAACCACTCCATATGAAGTGTGGAATGGAAGAAGACCTAGTCTAGAGCATTGCAAAATCTTTGGATGCTTAGCCTATGCTCACATTCCTTCTCAAGTAAGAGGGAAATTGGATCCCAAGGCAGAGAAGTGTGTATTCATTGGTTATGATCAAAACCAAAAAGGATATAGATTGTACACTCCAACCAATAAAGGATTTTCTATGAGTAGAGATGTAATTTTTTATGAAAACAAATCATGGTTTGATGATGACAGGAAAGTGAAGCTGCGATATGACTTGGATGAAGATTTTCCATCACTTCAACCAAAGGAGCCGAAGCAGATTGAAGAAAGTGATTCGGAGATTGACCTAGAAGACTTGGAAAGACTAAAGCTATGGAAGAACAAAGGTAAAGCAAAGATGCAGGATGCTACATATGGACCCGAGAGCTCACATCAACCACTTAGAAGGTCTTCAAGGGAGAAGAAGAAACCAGAGAGGTTTGGTTATGATACTTCTTTGGTCACTAAGCACTCAATCTACATTGCAAAGGATTCAACCAATGAAGAACCTACCACATTCGAAGAAGCACAAATCAAGAAAGCTTGGAGAGATGCAATGGATGAAGAAATGGAAGCCTTGAAGGAGAATGACACTTGGGAGCTTGTACCTAACAAGCCATCTATGAAGGTAATTCGATCTCGATGGATATACAAAATCAAGAGAAATCCAAATGGAAGTATAAATAGACACAAAGCAAGGTTAGTTGCTAAAGGGTTTGCTCAAACCCATGGTATTGATTATGAGGAGACTTTCTCTCCTGTTGCAAAAATTCCTACAATTAGGGTTCTCATTAGTCTTGCTGCATCTAGAAATTGGAATCTCTATCAACTTGATGTAAAAAATGCTTTCTTGAATGGATGGATTTCTGAGGAAGTGTATATGGCACAACCTCCTGGATATGAGGATGCACATCATCCTAACTATGTATGCAAACTAAAGAAAGCTTTGTATGGATTGAAGCAAGCTCCAAGAGCTTGGAATTTTAGATTGGTGACTTATTTGCAGGACCAAGGATTCAAAGCTAGCAAGGCGGATACCTCTTTGTTCATAAAGAGGAATGGATCTGAAGTGATCTATTTATGTGTATATGTTGATGATATTATTATCACAGGCAATGATCTTGAAGGAATCAAACAGGTAAAGACTCAAATGAAGGAGGAGTTCAAAATAAGTGACCTCGGACCACTCAGTTATTTTCTTGGATTGGAGTTGATCTACACAGATTCACGTATATACATCACACAAAGGAAGTATGTGCATGACATGCTCGTCAAGTTCAAGATGGAAAATACCAAGTGTGCAGGTACACGTACGGAGAAAAATCATAAGCTTAGTGCTTATGAAGGAGAGCCAATTGAAGACATCACAAGCTATCAAAGCTTGGTTGGAAGTTTGAACTATGCAACACTCACAAGGGTGGATATATGCTATAGTGTTAGCATATTGAGTCAGTTTATGTATAAATCGAGAAGACCACATATGGAAGCGGCCAAGAGAGTTCTCAAGTACCTAAAGGGGACTATGAATGAAGGTTTGTTTTATTCATTTACTTCAGATATTGAGCTAAAGGTCTACTCAGATGCAGATTGGGTCAGATCTAGAGATGATAGAAGAAGCACATTCGGGTATATATCGTTTGCAGGTTCAAAAATCATTTCTTGGTCATCGAAGAAGCAACCAACCGTGGCATTATCTTCTACCAAAGCCGAATATAGAGGTTTGGCTAATGCAACTCAAGAAATCATGTGGTTAAAGTCTTTGTACACAGATCTTGGACTTCATTCTTCAACACCTCACATTTTTTGTGACAACACAAGCTCACTACATCTAGCACCTAATCCAGTATACCATGCTAGAACCAAGAATATTGAAGTCCACTACCATTATGTAAGGGAGAAGCTAATGAGCAAGGATATTTCAACTATCCTATGTCTCTACAGATATGCAATGTGCAGACATGTTGACTAAAGCTCTTGATGGTACAAAGTTAAGTAGATTCAAGTTGATGATTGGCTTGCAGGAAATCAAGGAAAATTGAAGACTTATTTGGAGGCCAAGCATGGTAGGCTTGAGGGGGAGCTGTTGGGGCCTTTTTACCCAAGCCTACATGCTTGATATGCTTGATATTACCCTCATTTGTAAATCACATGTGTAGTCATGTGAACACCTCTTGTAAAAGAGTTCTTTTTATCTCTTGTAATTTGAAAAAGAAAAAAGAAAAGGATGGCTTACCTCATCCATGATGTAAAAGCAAAGTCGTGGCTCTAACTACCTAAAACCACAAAATTTTGAGCTGAGGGAATCTCTCCTAACTTTGGGGATCACTTTTAGGTGGAGCCATTTGAATTCGAATTCAAAACTCCCTCCAAGAATAGCTATAAAAAGAGCAAGAAGGAAGAGGCGATTAGCAAGCCTTGTACGTGACCACTTCATGTCATAGAGATTGAAGAGCTTACTCCATAGCTCTATCATTCTACTCCCATTGTGCAAAGATTCATTGCCAATGTGGTTGTAATCGTATGTGAATCTATACATTTATCATCATCTACTTCTCTGTTTTGTTCTCTGTTATACTCACTCAAAGCAGTAACTTGAGAAGGTCATATCTCGAGTTCTACACAACATTTTTCAGTGTTTTAACGTGCGTTGGATAGCTCTTACTGTCTACTTTTTGTCTATAAATTTTCACTTCATTGAATTTAGAGTGTTGGAGATATCTGCATTTTCATGCTCACTGGTCTATCTCTGCAGAGCCTCGAGAATGGTGGGCATGTTCCAAAAATTGATGAATCTTCTTCTCAGTGCTCAGTCCATCATTTGAAGTGTTTTAACTTGTATTGGGAAGCTTGCTAAGTCTATTTGCTATGCCCAAAAGGAATTTATCTAATTCCTACCAAGTTGATAGCACTGTTCAGTTTTTTGAGCAGGTATATGTCCAAAAATAGCAAGTTTTGGGAGCTAGTCATTTTGCAACTAGTCTGTCTTCACTTAAACTTTTGGGATACATGTTCCAAAGTACTTGGCTGATATTTTGGTGGATTTAGGAAGCTTAAAGGGTCTACTAATCAACTCTGAAGTCTCAGTTGGCTGGTTTGAAGCTGATTGTAGCAGCACCAACTCATCTTTGGATTGCATCCACCATCTCTCAAGACAATCCACATATGTCATCATAGACAAGTTTACCACCAGGTGCACTATTGCTAATAGCTGTGCAAAAATGTATCCCATGATGATGGAAGGGTGCATAACAACAATACTGCTTTCATTTCATTATCCATATCCATTTTCTGAGCTTGTAACTGGGAGAATATAGCATCAAACTCATTTAGATGAGCGACAACACTATCTGTGTCCTTCATGCAAAGATCATATAATTTTCTCATCAGATACACTTTATTTGATGTCGTCTCTTTTTCATATGTATTGCATAACTTCTTCCAAAGATCCTCTACACTTTCACAGTCTAATACTGTAAAGTGAACATTATCTGCCAGGTACAAGCGAATGGTAGACCTGGCCATTTCATCTAACTCATCCCAATCATCTTCATCCATGTCAGTAGGCTTCTTTGAAATCCCATTTATTGGCTTCCATTGCCTCCTTTGAATCAGCACATCTTTAATTTAATTCTTCCATAGAGCAAAGTTTGTGCCATCAAATTTTTGGATCTCAAAATGGTCTTTGCCTTGCAAGTTATAACTCCTCCTCGGAACACTAGCACTAGACCCTGATCCACCGGATGTGCTTGAGACATCTGATGCCATGATGGTAGAGAATTGAATAGAATGATAATGGAGCTAGAAGAGTCCAAACACCAACGAATAAGTGTATCAAGGAGTAAATTGACCACTATATAGTTGACAAAACCAAAAATCTAGAAAAATTTTGCTAGAGTATCCTCTACAAAATGAGCGTATGACCAATGTCAAAATATCATAAAACTGCAAGTACTGACGTGTTTTCCTGCATAGTGAATCACTGACTCCACTGCATATAATCAGTTACCCAATAGAAGCCAACTAGGCTTATCGAGCACCTATGAACAGCTATCATACATCTCCTGCATCACTGAAGAAACCCCAACATCTAGGTGTCTCCTAGTTAAGAAAACCTCACCATGACCCTCTTTAACAAACATAAAAGGCTTTATGCAAAGAACGTAACCGCTATATCAATGACCACATGGATGTACATAAGAAATATCCATAGAAGCGTACATGGTGTGTATGTGCTCAATATATGCAGTAAAATGACACTAAAGGTTGAATACACAGCCCAAAAACTAGCCAATAACACTTGCAAGTGTCCGTCAACTCTGATGTTTTAGGCTCAAAAAACCTGCATAAATTTGCAGCAGCTGCTCCCACCAAAACTGAAACCTTTCAAGAAACCTATAGTTTTACAAGTGTGGCTGAAAACACATCCCCAAAGGTTGATATTTATTGTCGGAGAAGTACAAAGAACACTCTTCTTGATGTTCTTGGACTTGTGTGAAGAGAACTATGTGCGGAAGTACTCCAAAATGGCTCCAAAAGACACCCAAAAATGCTTCAAAAATAGGTTTTGAAAGCAAAGAATGAAGCTTTGAGGGACCAAAACATGTTCAAGGTAATGTCAACCTTAGTCTTTCCCCTTCTTCAGACACCACAAGAGTGTAGCTTAGTGGCAAAAGATTGCCACGGTTAAGCGAGCTCTAGGGGGAACAATGTTGGGATGGGTGACCTCCCGAGAAGCACCGAGAACCTCTATCTTCCTTGATCATTGAGGTCCTCCCTCGCGCGTAGCCAACGGCACCAACGGTGACTTCGGTGACTCGGATGACAAGGTATGCCAAGTTCTATGCCTTGGTCGCCACCTTAGTCGTAAGCCTTGGGGGGGTGCTTGCTTCGCTCGCACAAAAGGACCAAAGTTTTTTGCATCGAATTGCTCTGATACCAGTGAAGTATTTCGATGTGGATGCACCACATTGCGCTCTCCTTCTCGAGAGCTCCATGACAATATACTCGGAGTAGAAAACCGAGCTCCTGAGGCCGCGCATAGTACTTCGCATAGATGCTGCAGAATACACAGAAAATGCAGTACACAGAGGAGCACACAGACAGACTTCTTAGGTCTTAGAAATGCGGTCGAACTTACAGTCTGTGACTGACCAGGCCACTATATGTTTTATCAAAGAACATATACAAGGAAGTGTTCGGTGGCCATTTGGCCTTTCACATGGACACTAATGGTAACAGCAGGCACACACCACAATGAAATGGTGTGGAAGAAAGAAAGAATAGGTATATTGAATAACGTGCTAGGACAATGGTGAAGGAGATAGATATGCCAAATTGTTATTAGGCTGATGCAGCAACCTCAGCTATATGCATCATGAAGAGAGCTTCCACAGTAGGTATACATGCTACTATAGGTTATGAAGCTTGATACAATAGAAAGCCACATGTTTCACACTTGAGTGTATTTGTGTTGATTCCAAATGAATTAAGGAACAAACTTGATGATAAATCAAAAATGTGTGTCTTTATAGGGTTTGCAGGTGAGTAGAAGGATAATAGGTGTTATAACCCTACAACAAAAAAAAACGTATAAAGATATGTCAGATTTAATGAATTCTTACCTTGGCATGCCTCAAATGTATGTATGCAAGGCAATGAAGATGAATAAAAGAGGATAATAAGAGATGAACCAAAGAGCATGGTTCTTAGTGGACCCAAATAGTCCAGTTCTCAACCATCCTGGGATAGAAGCAGTCTTGCATCAAGTGATGCAAGTAGTAAAGGTAAAGCCAAAATCATATAAATAGAAGAAGATGAAGACCTATGGATTGATCTCAACACAAATCATTATGGAAAGAAGGGGGAGAGCTCAAAAACCAATATCAACAAATATCCAAATCAACTGAATGGTGAGATAAGAAGTTCTGATAGGGTAAGGTATCTAGTTGAAAGACTCACCTACGATTCATTTACAACAAGAAATTATGCTTATATGAGCAAGGTCATATATGAACCCACATTCTTTGAAAAATCCAACACATGCAAAGAATGACAAGAAGATATGTCAAAGGTGATCAAGGCTTTAGAAGACAATCACACATGGAATCTTGTATCAAGGAAGAAAGATATGAAGGTAATTGGGAGCACATGGGTTTATAAAGTTAAGAAACATTGAGATGGTAGTATTGCTAGGTATAAAGCTTGGCTTGTAGCCAAAGGATGTGCTCACACTTATGGATTAGACTATGAGGAGACCTTTTGCCCTATGGCAAAGATGAATACTGAAAGTTCAAATGGCCACTAGACACTTCTTTCTATATGTTCTTTAATAAAACATATAGTGGCCTGGTCAGTCACAAACTGTAAGTTCGATCGCATTTGTAAAACGTAAATTGTTTTGCAACTATTGTTAAGAAAATGATCATGTCATAAATAATTGTCCAAAACTTGCTACAAAAGAGGCTGGAATGGTTTTTGCAGAGGCCTCTACACCGAAAACAGAGTCTGCTAATCTAGTGCAGAATGAAGAATGGGTGTTTACTATTGTTTGTAGTTTTGACCCATCTTCTCCTGAACAATGTATGTCTCTAGTAGACTCAGATGTTTGGTACTTTGATAGTGGGGCAACCAGACATATTACCTTGCATTGAAATTTCTTCAATTCACTCGAGCCCGCCCCTATAGGGAGTACTCTCACATGCACTAACAACTCCTCTTATCATGTCATGGGAGTTGGTAAGATCATTCTGACTAATATCGATGGTAGTTCTTTTACATTGTCAGATGCTTTATTTGTGCAGGGATCAAGAAGAATTTGTTATCAGTTTTAGCTTTAGCCAAGATTGGCTTGGTTGTGAAATTTGTAGATGACAGATATGTCAAATGGTGACATGATTATTAGTTTTGGCATTTCATGTCGTGGGTTGTATAAGATCATAGACTATGAAAAATCTGTGAATGATTTAGCATGTGCAGTACATGATTCTCAGGCTATGTCAGATGCAAAGCTTTAGCATGCATGCTTTGGTCATCTGAATTTTGTTAGTTTGCTACGCTTGTAGAAATTTGAAATGGTGTCCTCTCTACCCAAACTTGAGGAACCTGGTAAACATGTCTATGAAAGTTATATTAAGGGCAAAATGCAGTGTTTCTCCTTTTCAAAAGATGGTTCAGTTCGAGCTACTCAAAAATTGTAGCTTGTTCACAGTGATGTTTGTGGTCCTATGCAGACACCCTCTTTTGGAAACTATCTTTACTTCATGACTTTCATTGATGACTTTTCTAGCCATGCATGGGTATATCCATTGAAATTAAAGTCCAAAGTGTTTATGTGCTTCAAACAGTTTCTGGTTTTGGATGAAAATATGTCAGCATGTAAAATGGGCACCCTCCATTGTAATAGGAGGGAATATATGTCTTCAGCCTTTAATGCATTTCTAGCCAAACGTGGGATAAAAAATCAGTGTATAGTGCCATATACTCCTCAACAAAATGGACTTGCTAAATAGAAGAACAGGTCACTCATAAAGATGGTGAAGTGTATCATCAAGAGTTAGGCTTTACCACATAGTTTTTGGCTTGAGGCTGTTATGTGTGCAGCATATGTACTTAAGAGGTGTCCCACTAAAGCATTGCAGTTTATCACTCCATAAGAGGCTTGGCATGGTCACAAGCCATTTTTTGCTCACTTGCATGTTTTTGGTTGTCTGGCATATGCATTAGTGCCTGAAAAACAACACAAAAAATTGGATGATAAAGCAGTGAAATGTATTTTTGTTGGGTACAGTTCTGAAAGCAAAGGCTATCTTCTGTATCATCCACAGACTAAACACATTTTTTGTTAGCCGTGATGTTGTTTTGGTGCAAAATACTATTCAGCCATTACTTTCATGTACTAAGGAGACATCTTTTAGCTCCAAAGACATGTATGATACTTTGCTACCTCTTTTTACAGGTGGACAATCTAGTGTTGGTCCTAATGAGGCAACTTTTGAGCCTTTGCAAGTTTCATGTGATGATGGATATCATTCCATTTCTAATACAGATTTACATGACGCACTTGATAATAGTGAGGAGGCAAAAAGTATGCCAAAATAGATGGTGCAGACTTTGCATAACATCAAATTAGATGCATCTCTATCTATCGTACTCCGTCAGGCTCTCATAGCGCCTTTTTGCATCAGATTTCTATGCTATGACTGCCTCTAGTCTCTATGATGAGAATGAGCCTATTTCAATTCATGAAGCAAAAAATTCAAAAAATTGAATGGCTGCTATGCAATTAGAATATGATGATATCATGAAAAATGGTACATGGTCTTTATGTGACTTGTGTCCAGGCAAGAAGGCCATTGGCACTAAGTGGCATACAAGTTGAAGCATAAGTCTAATGGAACAATTGACATGTATAAGGCTAGGCTTATTGCAAAGGGTTATGCTCAGGAAAGAGGCATTCATTTTGATGAGACCTTTGCTCCTACTTGTTGAATGACTATTGTTCGTAGCATCCGTGCACTTGCAGCTCATCATGGTTGGAATGTACATCAGTTGGACATCAAAAGTGCATTTCTGAATGGTGATTTGCATGAAGAAGTGTATGTTTTTTAGCCTTGTTTCTTTGTGTACAAAGGGCATGAAAATTAGGTGTGCAGGTTAAAGAAGGCATTATATGGTTTAAATCAAGCACCACATGCTTGGTATGAAAAGATACATACCTGTCTAATTGCACATGGTTTTGAGAACAATCCAACTGAAAGCACCTTATATATTAAGCATGCTACTAATGTGCTTCTGATCATTGTTGTGTATGTTGATGACATGCTCCTCACTGGTCCTCATGAGAAGCATATTGCTGATTTTAAGGTGATCGGCATGCCTCATTTGAGATGTCAAATTTGGGGAATTCGCATCATTATTTGGCCATCCAAATTTATGTAAGTTGATGGCAAAATAGCTTTGTGTCAAACAAAATATATTGAAAAAATATTGTAGTGTTTTGGCCTTGAAGATTGCAAACCTATTCCCACTCCTATGGATACATGTTTACGATTGAATCTTCATGATGCTAGAATTGCATTTGATGATGTTCTCTATTAGTATGCTTGATTTACTTATGCATTACTCGGCCATATATTCAGTTTATTGTCTCAAAAATGAGCAAGTCTTTGCATTGCTCAGGTGTCAAGCATTGGCAGGTAGTTAAGAGCATCTTTCACTACTTGAGTGGCACCCGGCTACTTGGGTTGTTTTATCCCAAGGGGGGATCACTACCACGAGATTGACATGTTGTTTTTACACTTTGACTAGAGTGGTTTCTATGGCACTCGTGTGTCCACTAGTGGCTTTTGCTTCATGCTTAGTAGCTCATGTATGTCTTGGTTGAATTGGAAGTAGTCTACTATGGCCACTTCTAGTTGTGAGGCTGAGGATAGGGAAACTTTCATAGCGACTGTTGAGTGTGTGTGGCTCAGATGCCTTATGGATGATTTGTGTGTTGGTCAACCTTCTGCCACCACCATCTTCACTGATAGTCCGAGTGCATTGGTAGTTGTGAGGAACCCTTTGTTACATGCTCACACTAAGCACATTGAGGTGCATTATCATTATGTCAAGGAGAGGTTCTTTTCTGGAGAGATCAACTTGGTATATGTGCCCATGTAGGAGAACATTGCATACCTTTTCACAAAGGCTCTTCCTAGGGAGAAGTTTGAAGCTTTCCGCAAAGCTTTGGGCTTACTTCCTTTTGTGGAGTGATTCCACATAGCTTGGCACTTCCTTATACATGAGTGCCAGCTCCTTATTCAATGCATCACTCCCAAGGGAGATTTATTGATATATTTAGCTAGTGATGTGTGTGAACACACTAAGACCACTGAGGCACTTTTTCCCTCTTTAGTAGGTTTTTTTCCCCTGACTTGTATATACACCTATTGCCCTAAGGGTTCACTTATCTTTGTACATCCTAGTGGTAACACATTTAGTATTGTGTGTTGTGCTCCAAGATTCTTCTTCTTCTTTGTGTTCTTCGCGTGCTTTTGCAAACCTAAAACTCCAACATATGGCTTGTATTTGGTGTGGCTGTTTGGGCCATATATCTCATAGTGGAATGGAAAATCTTTCTCATTCAAGATACTTACATGTGTTATCTTTCTCTATTTTTTCATTTTGTGAGCATTGTCAATATGGAAAGCAAACTAGAAATGTGCATAAAATGCGCATTGACTCTTCAGTTCAACTTTATATCTCATTCATATAGATGTGTGTGGTCCTATGCCAACAAGGTCAGTAGGCCGTTCTCTTTGCATTTTTGCTTTCATAGATGATGCTACTAGAATTGGGTATATCCTATCAAATTAAAGGATGAGATATTCCCTATTTTCAGAAAAATGTCTTGCTTCAACTAAGAGTGAAAAAGGAACTAAGCTTAAGGCTTTACATTTAGATAATGGGGGTGAGTATACCTCCCATGAATTCAGCCTTTGCTATCAACCAAGAGGAATTCATAGAGAGTTTATAGTTCCTTATACCCCAATATAGAATGGTAAAGGATGAATAGAACCATTCAAAATAGAGTAGTTTCTATGCTGCATCATGCAAACCTTGCACAAGGCTTTTGCGCAGAATAAGTATTGATTGTAGTTCATGTGATTAACCTTTCACCTAGTATTGCCAAAGGTCAAAAATTGGCATAAGAGTTATGAACAAGGAAGCCACCATATAATGTTCATCTTCGAGTTTTTGGGTATGAATCATATGTTCATATACCTAAGAATCTTAGACAAAAGCTGGACCATAATTCAAAGAAATGCATTTTTCTTGGATATGGTCGAGTAGGACAATTTGGATATCGCTTATGGGATCATGAAAGAGGGTTAGTAATCAAAATTAGTGATGTCATTTTCAATGATTCAAGGATGCATAAAAAGCCCGTTAAAGAGGTTGAAGTAAGAACAGTGTGTTTGAGGATAATAGTCCTCTAATAAGCATGCATAAACGTATTGTACATAGGGATGTTCAAAAGAAAATCCTATTAGATCACTCTACAAATGTTCCTATTCAACAACCATTGACATGTTCTACATGTCTCTCACATCCACCTGATAGATATGTTCCATTGGGACCAACTCCCATGTCTCCATTTCTTTCATTACTTCTAGCTCCTCTTTCATAAATTTTTCCCAATTAGGGTTACCCTTAGCTTCTTCATATAGATGCACCTCTATCATATCATACTCCTTCAAGTTCCTTATAAATTGAGTCTTTGGTAAGATAAATAGAGTGCTTTGTAACAAATGAAGAGTAATATCAATATCTTTTATGTTGTTTTTTCTCCCTTGTTGAACTACTAGGAGTATGCTTGGAGCATCTCCATATTCTTGCATTTTGGCCTCTTCTCTTGACTCCTAGAGCTTATAGTCTCTTTCTTTCTCATCTTGACCATCATCGAATTCACTTCTCGGATCCTACACTTGTGTATCACGCTTGCTACCTAATGGATGGATATCATAACCAAAATCATAAGCTAAGTTTACCTTTTGTTTGTCTGGACCATACCATGACCTGTGTTCTTCAAAGACAACATCCCTACTTGTGTTAAATTGCTTGGTGGATGGATTATAGAACATGTATCCCATTTGAGTTGAATTTTAGTCAGTGAATATTGCCTTGGTTTCCCTTTCATCTAGTTTACCTCTGATTTCTTAAGATACATGTACAAAATCTAAAGAACCAAATACCTTGCAATCTTTCCCACCATTCCAAGCCTTATAAGGAATCATACCTTGAAGAGATTTGGATGGAACTCTATCCACAAGATACATAGTAGTTGAGAGTGTTTGTGCCTATAAATAGTGTGGTAATCTCTTCTCCTCAAGCATAGTTCTAGCTGATCCAACTACGGTCGTGTTTCTTCTCTCTACAATACCATTCAATTGAGGAGAATACCTCGTCGTCACTGCCCATTTGATGCCTTTATCCTACAAGAACTCATTAAACTCTTTGGAAAGTATTCTCCCCCTCCATCGTATATGAGTTTCTTCAATGATGTACCTGTATGATTCTCCACATGTGCTAGGTACTACTTGAAGCCTTCAAACACTTCATTCTTATTCTTGATAAAGTAGAGAATGTTCCATCTACTATTTTCATCAACAAATGGAACATAATATCTTGAGCCTACCAATGAAGGTTCTTGACCTTTTCCCCACACATTGGTGTGTTCGAAGTCCAATAGGTTGTTGTGGATGTAGCCTTTGTGGTTGAATGGTTGTCTTTGTGCCTTCCCAAGCTGACAAGCATCGCATCTATTGATCATGTGTTGCTTTGATATGTTTGGAAACCCTAGAAACCTTTGATCCTTGCATATGTTCTTCAAGTTTTTTTCATTCACATGAGCAAGTCTCTTATGCCACACTTCAAGATCTCTAAGGGTTTGAGACCCAAAGTTGAATAGTGTTATGTTCTTGGTTTCTCCTACTTCAAAAGTAAAGAGCCTACCATGCTTCTCACCTTAGGCTATCTTCTTGAAGCCTTGACATGGATCTTCCACAAAATCTCCATGTTGGATGAGCCTAACTTGCAAGCCTTTTTCAACTATGTGGCCCACACTTATTTGGTTTTTAGTGATAGTGGATACATATATAACCTTAACAAGTATGTTTTTAATGCCATTGGAAACTTTGAGATTGCCCATCTTCTACACATTGTGCTTAGTATCATCCCCTGTTTCTACTTCATGTCCATGCTTTGGATAGAAGAGCAATGTTGCTTGCAACATTGTTTGAACATCCTCAAACTATGTAGAATAAATCATCATTTTCTTTACTTTCTTTGTGGATTAGATTAACTAGAACATTGAGTCTTCATGTGGTTGATTTTCTAAATAATTTTTGAATTCCCTTCTATTGTGACTCTATTTTTGTTTTCAAAGTTATGTCCACCTCTACCTCTGGTGTTGCCAAAGCCACCCCTTTGACCTTCTTTTGTGTCCTTCCATTCAACCAACAATTTTGAGTGGTGTGGTTGGTCTTGTTATAGATGGCACAAGGTTGAATATCTTGATCTTTTGATTTTTCATACTATCTCCCTTCTTCTTCCCTTTCCACTTTCTCTTGCCTACATAGTTGGCTTGGGAAATTTCTTCTTCATCATTTTCCTTCTTCTTGTATTTGTGCTTCTTTTCTTCCTTATCTGTATAAAGAGCACTTGTTTTATTATCTTGATAAGAGTTACCTTCCTTCAAATAATTGTTGGCCTCTTGATTGAAGAGTTGTCCAAGGAATATGTTGAAGTCTAGGGTTTGTACATCCATGATGAGATCATAAGCTGTGTTGAAGGATCACCATTGCTAATCACTTCTAATTCCATTTAGAATCTACCTCGTGATGGCCTCTTCTTCAATCAATTCTTCAATGGATGCTAACTACTCTGCAACCTTCTTGTCCTTGGTAAAAGGACTATATGATATTTTAATTTTGTGTCTTCATCAATTGTTCCAACTCATTCCATATATGGTTCTTTCTTGCTTTCATACTAGTAGAAAAGAAGGTCTCAAGTGCATCCCAAGTCTCTTGAGATGTTTTGCATCCTCTAGTATGTGGCAAAAAGAAATCAAAGATAGATTTTAGTATGTATGAACTTTCTTGAGCATCCATTGCACACTAAAGTGTGAGTCTATCTATCTCCTCTTGTGTAGGTCCTCCTTTGGATCTTGGAATAGGCACAGCTTCATCACCTATTACAATTCCAAAAAAATTTCTACCTTGCAAATAGGCTTCCATTCTGATTTTCCAAGTATCATAGTTGTTTCTATCAAGATTCTAAATCATTTATGGAAATCCCTCATCCATCTTGATCTAGCTCTAATACCACTAATAGAACTTGGAGAAGCTTGTAGGATTCACTCACACAAAAGGAACAAAGCTTTTTCATCAAAATGGTTTCATACCAGTGAAGTATTTCAATGATGATGCACCAGAGTGGATTCTCCTTCTTGAAAGATCCATGATTATACCCTCAAAGTAGAGAACTAAGTTCTAGGTGTAACACATAGTACTCCACACAGAGCTGTAGAATACATAGAGAACACATAGTACATGGACCACGAACATAGATTTCTTAGGTCATACAAATGCAATCAAACTTACAATCTATGGTTGACTAGGCCACTATACCTTTTATTAAAGAACATACACAAAAGTTTCCTATAGCCATTCGGCCTTTCACATGGACACTAACTTTAACACAATTGGGATGGAGAATCCAAGATTCTAATATGATGCCAGGAGACATTTATGGTGCATGTCCTCAAATGTAGGTTACAAGACATGGGTGATTATAAAAAATTCTTTGTTCAAGATCATTCTAGCTACTTAGTGATATTAGGACAACCATATATTATTGCACTTAAAATAAAGACAACAGTCATTGAAGATATGATAGAATCCAAAGTAAAGATGGTAAGAAAACTACTCAGTCTATGATGGTCTCTATTGAGCATGTCAGG
This sequence comes from Ceratopteris richardii, assembly GCA_020310875.1. NCBI lineage: Eukaryota > Viridiplantae > Streptophyta > Polypodiopsida > Polypodiales > Pteridaceae > Ceratopteris > Ceratopteris richardii. Next base: position 125,994,833 of record CM035423.1, on the reverse strand, counting down.
AATAGAACTTCTCTTAGAATGAGGCCTATTTCTAAAGACCTTTAAGTGCCAATTTTTTTGAAGAAACCTTCCATAAGTTAGGACAATGAAAGCTTAAATGATGAAAATTTCCCAAATATAAATATGTTTATATTTATTTTCATTAAACTTTCTTTTTCTAAGTTTTTTCAATCTTGTGTTTTTCTAGAGCTCAAGAAATGGCAAAATCACACACGATACACCTTCAAACAAGTATTTATAGATGTAAAGTTCTTGATTATGATGAAGAGATCTCTAGAATTTTCCATGAGATTTTTTTCATTGGTATAATGTCTAATTTACAAGATATGATGAATAGAAGGAAAAATGATTGTATTATCCATGTTCGCTCTATTTCTTGGTACAAGGAAATAGCAAAGTTTGGACATGTCTATGAGGGAAAAGAATTATTTGTTCAAACAAAGCACAAAGTTGTTGATAAATAAGTTAAACTATTACCAATTCAACTTCTTGATGATAGTGATTAGCTCATGGAAGGATCAAAGAATTAGTTGTTATTGAGAGATAAAACAAAAGTAGGTCATGAGTTTATTGAACAAACAATTAAAGGGATTCAAATAGGATTGGATTATTTCCTCAATCAAAGGGAGAAAATTATCTTCTATCAAATGACTTTCAGGCATGGAAGTGCCTTTTCTCTTGATTCTCATGAGATTGGATGTGTGGATAATATATTAGTATATACTATACCACATGCACCATAGAATCTTTGATTGATTCCTATACCAAAGGCTCATATCTCAAAATTAATTGATATCTTAAATGACAAGATTAGATGGGAATCCTTGATCCATCAAGTGCTCCCTATATTAATATTTACTATACCACATGCACCATAGAATCTTTGATTAATTCCTATACCAAAGGCTCATATCTCAAAATTAATTGATATGTTAAATATTTACTATACCACATGCACCATAGAATCTTCAATTGATTCCTATACCAAAGGCTCGTATCTCAAAATAAAATGATATGTTAAATGAAAACATTAGAATGGGAATCATTAAGCCATCAAGTGCTCCCTATTCTAATCAACAAATTATAGCTCCAAAGAATAATAGGTCTTTGCGATTCATTCAGGATCTACATGCACATAATAAGGTGACCATTTAGAACATGGGAAATCATTGTGGATGAGTATGTGGAGGCTTTTTCAAGAAGATTGATATAGTCAATGGCAGACTTGCATTCTAGATACAACCAATTCCAACTTGCACTTGAAAATTGTGATCCAACAATTATGAGAACCCCACAACCTGCATGTACACTTTGTCATAATGAGCCATGAACTCAATGGCACATATGATGAACAACAAACACAAGGTGTTTATAGATTTTATCCCACACCTAAACATGCCCTTTATTGATGATCTCCCAATCAAAGGATGTAAAGAGAAAAATAAAGATGCAATATTGGATGAGAATGGATGTAGAAAGTTTGTTTGAGATCATCTATATGATTGTGAATCAATTCTCAGTCACCTAGAGGAACCACACCTAACATTATCCACTGAAAGATCAGTGTTTGGAATGCAAGAAGTTTTTATTATGGGAAGTCTATGTGGATCAAACAAGAGAAAACCATGCCCAAAGAATGTCGATGTTATCCAAAACATGAAATAAACTTGCTTGTCAATTGCTAAAGTGAGGACATTTCTTAGAGCATGTGTTTTCTATTTAGTGTGGATGCCACACTTTGATCATGGGTTTTCTATTTAGTGTGGATGTTGTTGGGGCTTCACTCAGTAATTAGACATAAAGACATGAAGATATATGAAGGAAGTAGAAAGACAAAGAGCTATGGAATTCAAACACTCAAAAAATTATGCCTATGTGAAGGTACAAACTGACATGTAATATAGTGCAAAATTAGAGATCAATTTTAGTCCAAGACTTCTAGAATTATGCATTTGAATTTCAGAGCATGTAGAACATATGTATATAAGTCAATTTGAGTGAAAAAAATATATAGAACCTGATTTGTAACTTCTAAGAGAGTAGAAAGGTAGTCGGGGTAATTTCTAAGAGAGATGGTGATGAGAGGTCACTCGGTGTAGGAGATATTTCTATGGCTATAAGTAGAAGGAAGCCAATCCATTTTGTACACATCTTCTCTAATATTAAACACATATTTGTGTCGAAGGAGTTGAGCCAATTCCTCTTGTGTGAAGAAATCTAATTAGTTTCATAACAGTATGACTGTTAGTTGAAAGTTACGAGTTTTCTGGTGCACTTTTTCTTGATCTTCTAAGGGTAAGATCTCACAGTAGAGAGTAAAGTTTTTCATGAATGATGGATCATTTTGAAGCTATTATCCTTAACTAAAATCAACCAAAATATCTTTGCAAAGTGGGACATGTACTCTAAGAAATGAGTCTAATAGTGAAGGCATGTCAAATCGATGAAGGTAATTCTCACTTTTTAAACATAGTGTAACTTTTGAAGATAACCAAAGTTATTCAAAAGGTATTACTTGAAGGTTTTGCTTGGAATGTGTTGCTTACTATAAGTAAGAACTTCTATTAGCAATTGAGCACAAAAATCTTTAAGATTCAATTTAAAGCAAAGACGTTTTGAAGCTAAAAGAAAAGGCATAGATTTTCTTAAAAGTGAATTTTCAAATTCACTAAGTAAAGTGGTTAAGGTTTTTAGAATTGAAGTGTTGCTGAGCTATTGGTGATTATAGAGTTCTTCTAACATCACATTAGCTTACTTCTTGTGGTGTTTCATATACCAACAAATGCCACACTTTGATCATGTAGCAAACCTACTCTATTAACTATTAGGAAAAGGCTAAACACTAATTCATCGGAAGGAAATCCACACTCAAACTATGAAAAAATAGAAAAAGGAATTATTTGAAGATCCTTTGCTTAAGATGGCTGATTATAGTGAAAATAAACCAGTTTCCATTACTCTCGATACAAGCCTGATAGGCATAGGATGGGCAATCGACCACAAAAATGAGTAGGGTTAGAGATATGCCATTTGGTTTGGAGCTAAAGTTCTAAACATTTTTCAAGGAGGCCACCCACAAATTAAATGAGAGATCTTGTGAATATTCAAAATGTTGAACAATGATAAAGAGTATCTAATTGGGGATAACATAATAGTCGAAATAGATTTCTTGCCTCTACTAAGGATGATAATAAATTGTTCCATTGTTGAGATAGCATATATTAAATTGTTGAAACATGATTTCATTCATATAGCTAGAAGAAATAACATTATGACTTACATGTTATCTGAAGTAATATATGAAGATGAATCCACAATGACTTCTACTAAAGAAGACATTGGTATAGACTTTTATGCTTCACATGTACATACTTTTCACACCTATGAAGCATATACAAGACCAATTAAGTCTGAGTTTGTACAACAAAATTGGAAGTCAAAAGTTTTTATTAAATCATTAAAAGGGAGAAAATAAAGGAATATAGGAAGTGGAAAGAAAGGTAGAAAGGAAGTTGAGAGTTTCCAAGAGGCACTAACAAGTTTAAATGAAAGATTTGAATAGAACAAATATGAAAATGAGGGGAAAGAAATTGGAAGGTACCTAAATATCATGTCTCCATATCCAAATTTTTCTAAAGAGACATTTTGAAATATTTGAAAGAATTCAACTAATTGCTTCTTGAAAGATGGGTTTCTTGTTGGAGTTAGACGTCTGCGGAAGCACGTGAACAACACAAGGAAGAAGAAGAAGCTTGGAGCACAACACACAATACTAAATGTATTACCACTAGAATGTACAAAGATAAGTAACCCATTAGGGCTATAGGCGTATATACAAGCCGGGGGAAAAAACCTCCTAAAGAGGGAAAAAAGTGCACGGTCCTAGTGTGTTCACACACATCACTACCTAAATATATCAACAAATCCCCTTTGGGAGTGATGCGGTGAACAAGGAGCTGGCGCTCATGTATAAGGAAGTGCCAAGCTATGTGGAATCAATCTAGAAAAGGAAGTAAGCCCAAAGCTTTGCGGAAAACTTCAAACTTCTCCCTAGGTAGAGCCTTCATGAAAAGGTCTCCAATGTTCCCCTGCATGTGCACATATGCCATGCATCTAATTTGCTATCACGCAAAGTCTACACTAGCCACTTTGGCATAGTTTTTGCCTCCTCAATATCAACTCTCTCATCAACAAGTGCATCATGCAAATCTGCATCAGAAATGGAATGATCTGCATCATCGCATGAAACCTACAATGGCTGAGAAGTTACCTCATTAGGACAAGCAATAGATTGTCCACCTATAAAAAGAGGCAGCAAAGTATCATACATGTCTTTAGAGCTAAAAAATGTCTCCTTCGTACATGAAACTAACGGTTGGATAGCAGCTTCCACAAAAACAACATCACGGCTAACCAAAATGCATTTAGTCTAATACACAAGATAGCCTTTGCTTTTAGAATTGTACCCAACAAAAAAACATTTTACTATTTTATCATCCAATATCCTGCGATGTTGTTCAGGCACTAATGTATATACAAGACAACCAAAAAATGAGCAATAGATGTCTTGTGACCATGCCAAGCCTCATATGGAGTGATAGACTGCAGTGCTTTAGTGGGACACCTGTTAAATACATATGCCTCACACATGATAGCCTCAAGCCAAAAACTATGTGGTAAAGCCAGACTATGTGGTAAACCATGAGTGACATGTTCTTGTGTTCATCAAAACCATTCTATTGAGGTGTATACGACACCGTACACTGATGTTTTATCCCACGTTCAGTTAGAAATGCATTAAAGTCAAAAGACATATATTCCCCCTATGGATCACAACAGAGGATGCCCATTTTACATGCTGATAGATTTTCAGCTAAAACCAAAAACTATTCGAAGCACATGAATACTTCAGACTTTTCTTTCAATGAATATAACCATGCATGCCTCGAAAAATCATCAATGAAAGTCACGAAGTAAAGATAGTTTCCAAAAGAGGGTGTCTGCATAAGGCCACAGACATCATTGTCAATAAGCAACAATTTCTGAGTAGCCTAAATTGAACCATGTTTTGGAAAGGAGGAACGTTACATTTTGCCCAAAATATAGCCTCCATAGACATCTTTTTTGGGTGCCTCAAGTTTGGGCAAAGAAACACCATTTTAGGTTTCTG